>JARHVA010000154.1:2142500-2682500 GCA_037957365.1 Torreya grandis
CACCTAGGTTATTGGATCCACCATGACATATAACATGACCATTGCATCCAAGATGTTTTTTACATGATGGTTTATGCAATCACCATAGTGGGAACACTACGAAAGCAATGGTTTCATTATAAAGAAACAGTTTCATCAATAAGGCAAGGATTTTAAAAATAAAGGCAAAAACTCCAAAATTTTAAATTTTTAAGGTTTATAAAAAGAAAAAATGAGGAAAAAAGACAAAATGATAGAGAGAACCAAGTTTTATATTATTTTTGCAAAAGTCCTTACATCATCATTGGAAGTTTCTAGAAATGTTGCATCATGTAATTTTTGGCTGCATACATATTGCCCCCTTAGGGATCTATATACCTCACCATACTTTAGTGAGTGTGTTTTCCTAAGCACCAATTCATTTAAATAAAAATATTATTAGGGATACTTATCTTACTTAATTATGTGGTGCATCAAAGTCAACTGAGACTCTCTCATGACTTATGAGTAACGAATAAGAATTAAGAGAAGTTTAATACAAGAGTGAAAATCATACAAATTAATAAAAACATGTATAAGTATACTTATCATGTATTTAGGGGGGAGAGAATACTACCTAAACCATCTATTACGGGACTAAGCTTGGGGTCGAATGGTATGAACCTACACAACTAAAAATGAAAGAGAACACACCTTACAATAGTGTTATGGAAAATAAAATATTAAAATCATTAGTATGTGAAGAATTATAGGTTATTTAGGTAGAAAATATGATAAAAATAAAGATTTCAAAGAAAAATTATAAAAATTAAAATTTATTGAAACTCAATGGCTATAGACTAGTGTGTATATTTGCAAACTTTCCAAAAATGGAATTCATTTGTACATGTACAATTTTTGAGATTTTAAGCTCTGGGCTTGTTGTGGAAAATTTGAGTGAAAGTGAAATCAAAATGATAAGTGTGAATAAATGATGTAAAATATTCCAATAGCATCATGAATAGGGTAGGCACATGTTAGTTATGTTGATTTTTACATTTTTCCCCTAATTTTCAAAACTTATTTAAAAATGCATTTAAATTTAGTGATTCTATAAATAAATTACATGAATGATATTTGGGGGTTGAGTATGTTAGAAAAGGGTCAATTTTTTGTATTTTGGTTTATTTTTAGGATTTTGAGAGGGTTTTAAGGTTGTCATGGTTGGTTGGCAGAACTATCAGTGTCATGAGGAAAATATCAATATTCATAGACTAGTGGTTGTCTTTGATATGACAATTAATGAAAATACCATGTTATGTAAGGTGATGATTACATTTATGTCAGTGATCAATTTAGTTTTATAACTACCATAGATGAATAATGTAACCATCACCTTATGTAGGTGGCAATTTTATCAAATAATGAAATGTAATAATTTAAGGCAAATTTTGACATCAAAAAAGTGATTAGGATGGTTTGAATTATATTTTTTAGGGTGTATACATACATTGGAGTTGAGTGAGGTAGTAGGAGTGGCTTAGAAGTGTTTTTGGATAAATTAAAACCAAGGAGTTGGTTGTGTTAGATAGGTATAGGATTCTTAGGATCATTTAGTTGGGGATTTTTTCCTATCAAGAAGATTACTATGAAATTTGCTCACCTATTAGGATGTAGACTAGAACACCTTATAGTTGTCATAGGATCCAATAGAGTGGATGATCATTCTTACTGATGTCTATAGGATTCTAAGTTTTTTAGTGATAGGGTTGACATTAAGAGTGTCCACAGATAGGGGACAAACCATGACTTGGGTATACCACTCTGATGATGTAGATGCAACCAATGTGGGTGTGAGGTATGGGGTTAGATTAGTTAGTGTTGATGGGTTAGTGATGCTAACCCTTTATAAGGTGGTTATAGGGATCCTTAGCTTTAAAATAATGGGAGATAATGGGACTGATCATTTTATGTAAAATTGGTCACTTATCATGAGGGTAATCAAGGAAAATGGGGTATGATACTCATGGGAACAAGAGGTCTTGGAGAGGACCTATAGATATCTATATCAGATCACTAAGATGGGATCTCTTTTCATTAGTCACCCTATGTTCATCATGAGCTAGATGTATAAGTAGATTCTATCATATAAGCAAAGAGTTATATTTGGAGATGTGGGGGTTATCAGAGACTTGAGGTGGACATGGATAACATCATTTAGGGCCTTTCTATAGGAAATGGGAACACTAACAATGATATATCTATTGGTTTCACCATATTAAGGTATGCTAAGATTATGGGAAAATATGGTAGCCACTATCAATGCCTATGCATGTGATTTATAGGTCAAAGATCAATAATTTAAGGTAGAGGTGAATTATATATATATAGGTTACCTTAGTAGTTTTGGTTTTAAAATGTGCTCATTTATTTTATGACATAGGTGGTGTTTAGAGGTAGTAAGGAGAGTAGGGATGCAAGACTGGGTAGATTAGGAAGGCACTCTCTTACACTAGGGACCCATATGAAAACAATGGTTTGGAATAGAGGAACATATGATGGAATACAACCTATGGTTGAAAGAGACACCATAATATTAGGGATATATATGGTTATATCTATTACACTACCAATTTGGGGCCAAAAATATTAATATGCACCACCAACACACTAAGACCCTTTATAGTAGCAATATGTAGTGGGTGGATGAAATGGAAGAGGAGATAAATTTATTGTGGGAGGTGAATAAGGGAGAGTTGGTGAGGGACTAGTGATAAAATAGGAGGAAGATGAGAGGATTTATAATGATGACTCATATCCTAATTGGCATGAGGATAACCCAAGTAAAATAGTTTTTGTTTAATTTTGTTTCTTTATCACATTACCTTCCAATTTCATTACTTATTTACTAATTTTGTTTTATATGATTGAATATTTTATGTCTATATTTTTTTATGGTTGAAAATACATCTAATAATTAGAGGAAAATGATCATAGATACTTTGGTCAATGTATTTCTAGTGAGCAATGGTCTAACTTAGGTCTAGATTATGATGGATGTGGGAATTTCTACTAGTATAGGTAGGAATAAAAATGTTTTTACTCCATCCTATCATATTTATGTGGACATTACTCACTTATAAAGTCACATATGTGTATTAGAGTCATGGGTAAAAACTCTATAGTAGGTCATTGGGATGAGAGGATGTTAAGGTTCCTCAAACCAACATAGCAGGAGGGGGGACAACCTCCTAGTTATGTACTAGCAAGAGGTGGCATAGGAGTAGGATTCATACCCAATGACACTCCTAGACATTAAGGACCTCTCATAGGAAGAGAATTAGGATTCCTAGACACTTGATAGATAATTTAATCAACGTATTTATAGTGAACAATGGTCTAACTTGGGTCTAGATTATGATGGATATGGGAATTTCTACTAGTATAGGTAGGAATACAAATGTTTTTACTCCATCCTATCATACGTATCTGTACATTAATCACTTATAAAGTCATATATGTGTATTAGAGTCTTGGGTGAAAACTCTATAGGAGGTCATTGGGATGAGAGGATGTTGAGGTTCCTCAAACCAACATAGTAGGAGGGGGGACAACTTCCTAGTTATATACTAGCAAGAGGTGGCATAGGAGTAGGATTTGTATCCCATGACACTCTTAGACATTAGGGAGCTCTCATAGGAAGAGGATTAGGATTCATAGACACTTCATAAATACTTTTGTCAATGTATTTATGGTGAGCAATGGTCTAACTTGGGTCTAGATTATGATGGATGTGGGAGTTTCTACTAGTATAGGTAGGAATACAAATGTTTTTACTCCATCCTATCATATGTATGTGGACATTACTAACTTATAAATTAATATAGGTGTATTATAGTCTTGGGTGAAAACTCTATAGGAGGTCATTGGGATGAGAGGAGGTTGAGGTTCCTCAAACCAACATAGTAGGAGGGGGGACAACCTCCTAGTTATGTACTAGTAAGAGGTGGCATAAGAATAGGGTTCATACCCCATGACACTCCTAGACATTAGGGACCTCTCATAGGAAGAGGAGTAGGATTCCTAGACACTTCATAGATACTTTGGTCAATGTATTTTTGGTGAGCAATGGTCTAACCTGGGTCTAGACTATGATGGATGTGGGAATTTCTACTAGTATGGGTAGGAATACAAATGTTTTTACTCCATCCTATCATACGCATGTGGAAATTACTCACTTATAAAGTCATATATGTGTATTAGAGTCTTGGGTGAAAACTCTATAGGAGGTCATTGGGATGAGAGGATGTTGAGGTTCCTCAAACCAACATAGTAGGAGGGGGGACAACCTCTTAGTTATGTACTAGCAAGAGGTGGCATAGGAGTAGGATTCATACCCCATGACACTCCTAGACATTAGGGACCTCTCATAGGAAGAAGAGTAGGATTCCTAGACACTTTATATATAAAGGGGTTATCATCCTTTATTAGGGCCTTAAGGTCACACTACTATACATGTGTGTGTACACACACACACACACACACACGTATAGTAGTGTGACCTTAGGGCCCTAATAAAGGATGATAACCCCTTTATATATAAAGTGTCTATGAATCCTACTCCTCTTCTTATGAGAGGTCCCTAATGTATAGGAGTGTCATGGGGTATGAATCCTACTCCTAGGAATTAGGGACCTCTCATAGGAAGAGGAGTAGGATTCCTAGACACTTTATATATAAAGGGGTTATCATCCTTTAGTAGAGCCTTAATGTCACACTACTATACATGTGTGTGTGTGTGTGTGTGTGTGTGTGTTTGTCTATATATATATATATATATATATATATGTATGTATGTATGTATGTATATATGTATGTATGTATATATATATATGTATGTATGTATGTATGTATGTATGTATGTATGTATATATATATATGTATGTATGTATGTATGTACGTATGTATATATATATATATACACACACACATATACATATATATGTGTGTGTGTATATATAAATGTTTATGTATATATGTATATATATGTATGTATATATACATGTACACACACACACACACACACACACACACACACACACACACACACACACACACACACACACACACACACATTTCATATTTTTTAGATATTTAGATACATTTTACCTCTAAAAAGGTGATTATACTAAGACATGGTGTATAAAATTGTCATTTATATTGATATATAGAGAGATATTATGGCTTATGAATTTTTTTAGGTGATGATTAATCTATTTTTTTCACACAACATGTGATGTTTGATTTATAGAAAAGGGATGAAAGGGACAATAGGACATATGCAAGGTAGTGGAAGTGGAAAACCATTCATCAAATTTACATAAGTAAAAAGAGATTAACCCAATAATTATTATCAAATGGTACATTATACTTCTTTCAAAACTTATAAAAGACTAGTTTTATTGGTGTAATATAAAGTGGCTAGCCATGACATAATTGGTTGATGGGTTAAAGTTATCCTTTTGTCATATACATCAAGGCAAGCCTCTTGATATTTTTATTGATTTTAGACACTTTTTGTATTGAATTTTATTTTTATTTTTTTTATGACCCCCTACACTTAGTCTCATGAATTGGTAAAATGCATGGGATCATCAACAAAAGCTATATGTAGGAAAGTAAGGGAATATCCCCAATGCTAACCCCATAAAACTAGTAAGGTGCAAGGGCTCAACATCAAAGATCAAAAAAGGGTGAGAGATGTGAAATTGATTTAAATTGTATATTATTTTGATTTTTTAATAGTACCTTTCTTTATATTTCATTCTATTTTTGGGAAGGCTCTTACCCATAAATCTTGGCTCCATGAAACTATTTAAATGAAAGGGCTTATCACTGAGGACTAAGATAGGTAATTAGGGTTACCTAATTTTATCATGCTAGTTTTTTTTCTTATATGAAACCATATAAGGATAATTTATCATGGATAAGCTTATAGACTAGGATGTAGGCTAGATTTTTTTAAGTTCACAAAAAAGTATAAACAAATGAAGTACACTATTCTTGCAAAAACTAAGACAAATCCCTATGTCATGTGGATTTTGATATTTTTTCTAAAGGGAAATAGGGTGATATGGAAAATGAAATGAAATATTATGTTGTGTTTTTAAATTCTTCTCCACATGAAATCATAGCTAAACAACCACTAAATAAAACTTCTAATATGCAAGACAACACATAAATAATGTAAATTCAAAGAGGGAAATGTGAAATGAATTAAATATATGTATAAATATTTTAAGGGTAAAGAGTTCATATAATCACTAAAATAATTGCCCTCTAAATTTTAGATCCAAAAGGATCAATTTTTAAATTACTCACTCACCAAATATGGGCCCAACCAATTGGGACTGAACTTATGCCATTCTCCAATTTTATTATCAATTATAATATTAAGTCTTAGGAAAAGGTCTCTTATGTGTATAATATGTTCATGAAAATTATTATGAAGATCACACAAACATTATTATGAAGATAATATTATTGTTCATATGACATGATTAACTCTAGTTTTCCCATTGTTTCTAAATAAGGGAAAACATAAATTTGTGGGAACTCAATGAGAAAATTTTTATGGTCATGTATTTCTTAGGGGGGAGAGAAGACCCAACATTAATAATATTTGGATACTTATTGTAAATAATTTTAATTTTTATATTTCTTATGGATAATTTTTTAAAACATTACTCAAGCACTGGTGAGATATGGGGAAGGTGAATGGTTTGATCATTTAAAATAACATCTAAATTATAAATTGCCCATGCATGATGGGGCACTGGTTGATTTTATTGAGGCAGTGGATCATCAAGATATTTTAGGGTCATATCATCATGCCCCAAGAGTTCCAACATACTAACTTGGTGAACTTCAAAAGTGTAGTTGAGAGCCTCTACTTAGAGAGGCCTATAAGGACTATAATTTTCAATCTTATAAGGGTCAAAAGGGATTTTGATTGGATCATGGTTTTTTAGGATGGATATGATTTAAGAAATTATCTTGGTC
The DNA here is from genome assembly GCA_037957365.1 of Torreya grandis. NCBI lineage: Eukaryota > Viridiplantae > Streptophyta > Pinopsida > Cupressales > Taxaceae > Torreya > Torreya grandis. The sequence goes on from JARHVA010000154.1 coordinate 2,149,521, forward strand.
AAAATGGATAGAAATATAACATGATTCTCCTCACTTAATTTTTCCATTATTTTAAATCCATTCTATTCAAGGTTTTTAGTTGATAAAATTTTGTGAATTTCAAAACCCCTCTTTAGAACACACACCAATTATTATAGTTCCTTATCTTTGGCCAAGGGTGGGCATTTCACAACATTATTTTTGGTAAAATGATAATAAATATGGTGTCCTAATTTCTTTTTGAAGTTGGCTTAAATAATGTCAAAGTGTTTAGGACTTACTTGAGTGACAAAAACCTTCCCTAGGTGAAGAAATATGATATTTTAGAATAAAGTAAAAGGGATTACCTTCATTCGATGAATACATGGTCTTCCAAGGACAATACAATAGTTTTTGTCCCTATTGATCACTTATAACTCTATTAAAAAATATTTTAACCCAAAGACACGGGAAGTATAATGGTCCCAATGAACATAGACTTGAGGTTGTCTTAGGGTGGTAGAGTAATTAGTTTCCCCGTGACCAAGTTTATAAAGAAATAAAAAGGGGACTATGTTAACTACCATTCCATCATCAACCATATCTCTCTTTACATAATTATTATATATAGTTTTAGAAATAAATATGGATTCTCCCTCCTAGTCATATTTGCATCTAAGGGAAGACTCTTGAGGTCAAAGAAGTAACTATCATATCTCACATTTTTTCTAGGTGGGAACATGTCAAATTCAATGTGGTTGATTTGAGCCTAGGGTGTAGGTGTGAGAATTCCTAGGTGGTCTAATCCCAAAGCATCATGCAGTGCCAAATGATGGGTAGGATATTTATTGATCAATTTCATAAAGGAAATATGGAAAAATGTTTATGTTATATTAGAAAATAAATCATAGTTTCCCATAGGCTTGGGATAGATTTTAGTCTCTAAAATATTATATAATTTAATTTTAGGTCAGTATTATCTTTTGAAAGTAATGATGTTTTCATATTCATAATTTTCTAATTCTACAACTCCTATCATTCAAGTTTTTCCTTGAGGTCCCAATTGGGGAGCCACATCAAGGTTGGTTGTGTTAAAAGTAGAGGCCTTAATGTCATGTGTTTTAAGTGGTGGAGGTTGGTTGTTTTGGTTACCTTATGGTTGGTTATAGATGTTTTAATACTTATGGTTAAAAAATGGGTCATGATATATGCAAAATTTAACATTTTGAGGTTTCACAAGATCATTTGGTGAGCCTAAGGTTTTGCATTAACATTCCCTAAAAACATATCTAAAAAGGTTTGTCATTGGTAGTTAGGGAGTTTTTTAATAAACTTATTATATTCCATATATGTATGAGTATCATGTCTAATGACACAATGGAAAATTAAATAGACATTAGGATCATAATCCCTAGGTCATTAGTTTTTAGTTTCATTAAGAAAACCATTATGGGTTGTTGCCTTGATGAAAGGGTTGGTTTTGATATTATGGGTAATGGAAAACATGTTGGATTTGGTTTTATGGTGGGTTATAAAATTGTGTGTTATAGGGTGGAGAATGGTTAAAATCAACCACATGAACTGTAAGTTGAGGATTCTAGTTATGTAATAACCTAAATTTGGTCATGAATACTTGATCATGTCTACTTTATCCCCTTTTATCATAATTGACATGTACAATTAATTAAAACTTATTTATTTAATTTGACCTATCCTAAGCATAAAATAAGAATTTATTTCACCATAAAACCATCTAGTGTCACCTAAATAAATGATATTATTATTTAAAATACCTTTGTCCATATATATGATCAAACTCAGACTCAAAGTTTAATACTTTTATTGAAGGTACAAAAACACCCAATATGATAAAAACACCTAGATTTTATATCCATATTTGTAAATCTTATCCTTATATATAAACAATCAAAAATTCAAAAAGGAAATTATCCTTAAGGTCTATATTAAGATTCTTAAAATATCTAATGGGTATTTTTCCTAGTTGAACCTTTATAAAATCACATTCAATTCATTCATTAAGGACATCGTGGAAAAATTATCAATCCTATCACAAGAGCTTATTCACACAAGCTCACATTAGAAAATAGTTCATAATGATTTTTAAATCAACTTTTAAAAACTTCAAATAGTCATGATCCATGTTTGAATTCAGTATTAAATAGCCCTATTCAAGAATGATCAAGTTTTCAAGCTAATTATAGATGCATTAATATAGTTAAAGGATCATAATTGCACAAAACACTCAGGTGGGATAACTACATATATTTTTGGTCCCTTTTGACAGTGTTGGTATGTAGTAAATGTTCAACATAGTGGGGTGTTGAGGTCTATCAAAAGTCCAAATGGTAAACCCTTTTTACTATTTCACATTTGTTTATCTTCTTGTGGTACCAATATAGGGTTTGTAACCTCAAGAAGGAATACACAAGTCTTGACACAACTTCCAAAGATAAAATCAATATAAAATACCTATTTTTCACTATCACACCTGACTGTGCTAAAACTTCCAATATTAAAAAAAAAGATAAAACCAATAGATAAAGATAATATTAACCATAATTATTATCATATATTGGGAATTTATGTCCTTACATGCAGTCAAGAATAACTTATGAGAGGCTTCTAGGTTTTCTACACTTTTCATTTTCATATAGTCTATTTTTTAGTTCAATCACCTAATGACTCCAAAATCTAAGTTCATGTCTCTTTCACATAGTTTACCCTTGTTTGTTTTTGTTTTGTTTTTTTATTTTAAGTAATTTATCATAATTTTTTTATTTAGAACTATATATACATTACCCTACTTTATTATATTCCATTTATCTAATTAATGATTAATTTGAATAACAATTCAAATTTAGATAAAGCATTTTGTGAACCCATGTATTGATTGAATGTTTTCAAACCCTAGGTTTTATTTAGGGTTACAACCTTGTAGGGTTTCACATTTTATTCACTCTATTCTATTCTTAATATACTTACTATGGAAGATAAATTTACTAATCACACCCTCTTGATGGAGCTATTATGACCATATAATGTGATTAAACCAATTAATCTAAATCTACCCAAGAAAGTGGTTTTGATAATATAAATGCCAAAGATTTTAGTAAATACCTTGATGCCCATATAGAGGATATTGAGTCATTATTTTTATCATGAAAATAATAATATAAACATGCAAATGCAATTGAATCTCAAGAACCAAATAATTTTTTTGAGTAACCTATTATAGATCCTACCATAAGTGTGTCCACTACCATGGTTGAACTTGTTATTCCATCCACATATTTAGGTTTTGGTGAAACCCATGGTTTACATCAGATTTTTATGCCTATCATAAACCAAGTGATCCATTATAATTATTTTATAGATACACATAATACACAACATAACTTATCTAATTCACAATCCCTTGAGAAAGTAGTTATATTTTTGAAAGCTAAGGTGTTTCAATTAAAGAAAGGTATCCCAAAAACTATCCAATCATTGAACTAACATGATTTAATCTATAATCCTTTAGTACTTGATATTTAATTCTATTATTTACCCACTATATTTTTATCTCCTATGATTCCTTTATGTGAGGGTAAAGGAGATCATAAACAACATTTAAGATCTTTTCATGTAACATGCTTAGATTTGCATTTAATGATAAATTACTAACAAAATTTTCTCCAAGAAACTTAAAAGACTATGTTTCGTGTTTGTTTTATGATTCACCTACTCAACATATGAAATAATTGAATCTTTTAGTGGATTTATTTATCAAACACTTTGTTATCAACATTAATGAGAAACTTTCATATGCATAAATTTCTAAGCTCAGATAAGGAAATAATCATCCTATTAGTGAGTATGTGTTTCATTACATGGATATGTTAGCTAAAATGACTAATGCACTATTAGACAATGAATTAAAAAATATATTCAAACAACTTTTTACTAAACCCTTACATAATTAAATGATATTTAAGAAGTTTAAATCATTTAAAGATATTTGTCATACAATAAGAGATATATAAGTTAGACTTTCTGATTTAAACAAGCTTAAGTACACATTTAAACCTACTATGGTTACAAACAAATTTAAAATAAAAACCTCTGACAAATCCAAGACACAAAATACTAAAGCATAAGCAAAGATTCAATTAAATGTTATTTCTTAAGTTGTTAATAAAGTTGTTTTGTCAAATCAATGACAAAGGCAATTTTATAAATTACCATAACCACCTTACAAATTGCTATAAATTTTTATTGAATGTCACTTAATCACTTTACCTCCTCCATATGAAGCTAAGATGAATAAGCCACAAAGAAAATATTTTAATAAAAATTCATATTATGATTATCATTGATGCAATGGTCATTATAAAACTAAGTGTTATAAACTTAGGTATCTCATTCAAGATCTTATCAATGATAATGTCATTGAGGTAGACACTCCTATAGAGGAAACAAAGCATAAAAATGATAATGCTAAGCTCAATATTTTTAGTGATCCATTTACCAAATATGATAATAAAAATAAAACTTTAAATGTTCATCATATTTATGATACTTATTCACCTCGTACATCATATGAGCACCCTTTGGATGATATTATTCATATAATTAATCCAAATGTTACATCACATAATATGATTACTTTTTATGATAGTGAAATAGTTGATGATGAATCTACTTCTCATGATTTGTGTATAAGGGATCATATTGATCTATAATATATTCATAGTGTGTTAAATTATAATGGATCAAGTGAAAATGCATGTAAAATTACCTTTCTTAATTTATTATGACACACACAAAGTGATATATAAGCAACTAATAAAATTGTTACATGTTTTAATGGCAATCAACATGCCACTTTAGGCCATATTATGTCACCTCTTCAATTAGGTATTGTTATACTATCCATCCCATTTTTTGTTTCACCACAAAATGGAATTTTTGTTATGATATTGGAGCACCCGTTGTTGAAAAAAAATCATGATGTACTTTCTATGATTCATATATACTTGAAATATATTTATTTCAATCAAGTTATTACTATTTTGAGGACAATATATGAGTATCCTATACATTCCATGATACCTCCTCATCCACATCCACCACCATAATCTAATGATGAAAATAAAAAAAAATAAATTCATGGTTTTGTCATCTAAGAAAAATATTAATAATAAAGACATGCAAAAGGTTCAAGTGAAAATGAGTCAAAAGCAAATTTATATAGAAAAGGTATCTTCTTTGAAATAATCACACACACTTGTAACATCTCCTAAGCATATATTTCAAGAGTTAAAATAATTGAAACAATATTATTCATCACCTAATGAGACTTAATATACTCTTTCATCTCTTATTTTCATGGTTCCTAATCAAGATCATATGAATATTCATTTGGGTAGCTTTATCATTGGAATTGATACATGTTCTAATTATGATATTGGCACACTAGATAATTTTCACTCAACAAAGTTAATAAATTTACCACTAATTTCCAATTGGGTTGGCATTACCAAAATACAAAAAAATTCAAATAAAACTCAAAAATAATAAAACCTAACTATACATAATTTTTGATTGTTGCATTTTCTTCTTCCAATTATTTTCATTTATGATCACTTGATATCCTCTTCTATGCCCTTGTATTTCATTGAATTATTGACCTATTGGACCTCTTATTTTCCCTTCCAAGTTTGGATAGTCTCAAAAAAATATTTAATCTCACCCAATATTAACATTACTCTATTTGCATGCATAATATTTTTCTAGGATTTTATCACTTTTCCTATAGATTAAAATCAACTAAAATAGTAAATAAATGTTGATTGCTAATATTTTATTGGTCAATCATGTAATTTGTATTTTCTACCTAGAATATACATTTATAGAACATAAATCTCTAATTATATCAATTTACAGGTAATTCACGTAATATCAATTTGTAAATTCTAGTTTTCATGCAAAATCTCTTATTTTCAAGGTCTATTATTCATATATGTGGCATATTTTGACAAGTGTACATTTGATGAAATGAGAATGTAATTTCAGTTACATGAATACATTTTAAAATCTCCTACATATTTATAACATTTATAATTCACATTCCTTAAAGGAAAAAATCCTTCTATTGAGCCATTCAAATCATTTCTAGTGTACATCTTTCACTGACACTTATTGATAATTATCCAAATTGGTATCCTTTATTCTATTTTCAAAACCTTAGTTTCATTTTAGTATATGATGTTTCTAATTTTTCCAAATCATTATACACACACACACACACACACACACACACATGTATGTATGTGTGTGTGTGTGTGTGTGTGTATATACATATATATATATATACATATATATATACATATATATATACATATATATATATATACATATATATATATATATACATATATACATACATATATATATATATATATATATATATATATATATACATATATACACATATATATACATACACACACACACACACACACACACACACACACACACACACACACACACACACACACACACACACACACACACACACACACACACACACACACACACACACACACACACATAATTCAAAGATACTAAGATATTGTCAAAAATAAAAAACGTGACCTGAGCATGATTATAAATCTAGTTAACATCTTTGTAATATGTTATTTATATCATAATTAGTATATAACATAGTATTTCTATATCATACATGCATTTAATAAGTATTTATGAAGTGTTGTGCAACACATAAAATCATTGCTACAAGTTTATATGTTGGAGTTTCCTCTACTCATTGACATTTTTAATTTTAGGGAATCTTATTCACAAATGATAGTATGTAGGTGGTATTATTATATAACCACTATACTGTTGAGCTTTCAATTTTATATAATTTTTTTGCTGACATTTATATCTTACATAGTGTATATGAACATGCTATTTTATAGGATATTATCATATGAAAAATGCATATCTTAGACTACCTTTGTTAAATCTATGTTCCATTGATGTTGATTACTTGTATATAGTAGACTAAAACTTTGATTTTATATTGTGTTGGCCCTTAGTCCTTGTGTGATATTATTTTATTGATGTATATCTATGAGATCTTATGTGTCATTTATGATATTTGAACATGTATTTTATTTGGCCCTTATACCTATGTGTGGTTTGAGATAGTTTAACATGTATTTTTTTTGGCCCTATGTGTGGTGTGTAAAATTTGAACACATTATTTATTTTTCCTATGTGTGTGAGAAATTTGAATGTCCCTTATTTGAGACATTCCTCATGTTTATGTGTATTTTTTTAGGACATTTAAATGTCTGCTCTTATCCCTTGGCCCATATATGTTAATTTTATATCATTTGAGTTTGTTTTGTGTGTCCTTATTGATATTAATGAGCTTGATAAGTTTCATGATCTATATCATTCACTCCTAACATACTAACATACTAGCTATTTTAACCTTTTAAGACTTAGATAAATATAAATCATGTGTTGTTAAAGATATAAGTATAATAAACAATGGTATAGATATGAAATAAATAAAACTACTAATTTGTTATAGAATTGAATAAATTTAACCTTTCTAAAAATAACAATAAACAAAGTAAATAAGAACTTAGTTATAAAATGAATAAGATGGATGATAATTAGGTTGAAAATTGAGGTAGAGGCTGGTCTGAGTGTCAAAAATAAGATATAGGTATCAAAACCCTTACTAGATAGTATCATCCTAATTTTATAGTAGTGTTATGTGGTTTTAGTGTCCTTATTTTGGTGGTAGTGTCCTCTATGTAGAATTATTATGAGCTTTTGGGTGCACCTATGTCTGGGTTTATCAAGTATTTTCCTACATGCCTAAGTTATGAAACCATATATATGGCTTATTTTGATTGATTTTATGAGAAAACCCTAATCCTCTATGTTTATATGGGTGTTAGTGGGATAGGGTAGACATCCTCTAGACCCCACTATGATGAGAGTTGTCTACATACCAATAATCCAAATAGGGATCAAGTTTGATGTATTTCTCCCCACCTAAGTGTAGGTACAAGTGTAAATGAAGGTAGTACGATGTTTGAATTGAGTGATTTGAATGTGATTAATATTGTAAATCTAATTAATTTGAGCTTACAAATGTTTTAGATGGAATTATGCAAAATTAGGGTAGAATAGGGATTGATAACCTTAAATGTGCACAACTTATTCTAAGTTTGCATGTGTAATTAGCATATCATTTTCATCTAGTGGTTAGATGAATAAAAGTCATGTATATATACTATTATGGTGTTTGTGTGGGTCGTAAAAGAGGTTTAGGCTTACCCTTGGTGGTTTAATATTTCAAAAGATATTCATTTATACAGAAAGGAGGGAAAGGATAGTAGCACCAAAATTGGGACACTAACACCATGTGGAGCTAATGTCCCTATTATGGTGTTATTTTCCAAGTGGTATAACTTGAGATGTGAAGGACTAGGATGCAAGAAGATGGTTTGGGATAACTTTAGGGATGACTAGGGATGCATGTGCCTCACATGAAGGTTGTCTAAATATGAAAATAGGCCCTTGAATATGTTTAGGGCTAAGCTAGGGATAGGTGGTATCAATTTTCACTCAAGTGTTATTTTAGGTGATTAAATTCATTCCTCCACCTTTATTCTAAAAACAAAACAAAGTTAAATGATTAGGATAAATAAAAAAGAAGCATACCTAGACTTATGTAAGAGGTAAAGCTCATGAATCTAGATATAAAAATGTGAGGAATGATCTATTGCATGTCATGTAAGTGAAATGTGCATAGATTGGTCCTTAATTAAGAGATATCAAAATCAAAGACAAAATTGAGTACATAATTAAGAATAAGATAAAACTAAGTAAAGGGATAAGAGAGAGGGAAAAAATGAATACACCTAAATGGGTACATGAACTAATGCGTAAACTTGGTGAAAACTTGTGTACATGTAGATAGTGACAAATCAATTAATAACTTAGACTAGTTTTATGGCTTGCTCAATCCTCATGTGTGGGTGGCTCAAGAACTCAATCTAATTTTGAATCCATCATTTCCCACCCCTGCTGGGTGGATCATGACTTGTGAATATCTTGGATTGGATTGATGGTGTGTCCAACCCTCTCATGTAGGTGGCTCAAGAACTCAAATAGACTATGAATCCATCATTACCTAACCATGTGTAGTAGATGCATATGAAACTAAAATTGTGTGATGTAACTAGAAATATCTAATTAGATATGTTATATTTGTAGCTACTCAGGTATATTAGGTATCTATGGGCCACTTGGTAATGTCAACCACTATAGATGGAGTCATGCATGAAACTAGTGTGAAACCTAGAATATGATGTCTAGTGTATACAACATAGAGAATGACATGGAATTTATCATTCCATCTGATCAATTGGTGTGTAAGTGATAAAATTGAAACAATGTGTTATGTACATGCCCTAAATATATGGATTCTAGACTGAGTTGTATTAATCTATATCTGAGTATCTAAATTATAAATGGAAATGTTCAAGTTGTATATGATGTCCATAATTTGAGCAAGCTGGTATGAATTTGAGATAAATTGAGCCAAAATTGGTAAATATGTAATTGAACCTATGAAAACTTGGACTGTACCTATTACTTTTCTAGCAAATCTAGATTTTTCTAAAACTAAAGATACTGGATAGTAGTGTCATAACTTAGACAGTATCACCATGTGGTACTAGTGTATTGATTTGGGCACTAATGTTTGAATGTTATGATTTATGTGCACTTTTACTAATATTTGTGTCATTTTTTCCCACTATTTTTATGTGAGTTTGATTCCTATAATATGAGACTATGTGCTAAAAATTGTACTGTGAGTACATTATGAGAGCATAATCTCTTTGAAAACCCTTGTGAATGCCCCATCATTTGATGGGAGTTATTAAACTTATTCAATAACTATCCTAAAAATAAAATGATGTGAAAGATGTGTGTTATTTGAATCATATATGATATATTCATAAAAATCTAATATAATATGCATACCTAACATTAGAATGTAAGATAATCTAAGTATAATTTTGTAATGTCTGATGTATGTTATGTCTAACATTCCAAAGGCTAATAAGATGGATATAAAAATGTATGTAATAATAAATATAAGTAATAACTAAGTAGATACCTAAGGGGATGGGGCATGGTGTCCATTATGACACCCAATTAGGAAGGGGAGATGCATGAGGTATCTCATGGCATCTAAAACTAGAGTGTGTAATAAAAAAGAGACAAGTACCGTGGCCATGATGCATACAAGAAATCATACATAAAACACACATGAGACACATAAAATAGGCCAAGGGGCCACAATATAAGGGTCAAAGGCACATGTAATTAAATCTAAGAAATTAAGACACATAAGGACATGTTCATATGTTCACATATGAAAATAATAAGCCAATTATCTTAGATACAAATAGAAGGATATGTTCAAATGTATACATAAAAAAACATGAAAGCACACACAAGGACATGGGCACATATTCAAAGCATACATATAGTGAAAATAAATGTCATAGAGCCAAAAATCAATCACATGTTCAAATTATCTCAAATAGAAGAATCATAGAGATACAATCATTTCTAAACTAGGAAATCTAGAAATGAAAGTATTAATGAACATGTAATACAAATATATGTAAGAGCCAAGATGTACATATATTGATTCTAATGTATTGATATCCAACAAAAAATCTAAGGGTAACATGATCAATATCAAGATATAACAATCCTAAAGCTATGATGTAGAGTATATAAAGATGTAACCTTGTAATTTAAACTATGTATAGGGTGCCCCAAAATGGGCAAATGTGTCAAATTAATAACTTGTGTATCTGTGTATATGATCATAGTGGGTAGATAATATAAAATCTAGATCAGTGTAATGGACAAGACTCTTGTAGAAATATTCAAACATTCGATAATAACAAGTGAAGCATGTATGTATGATAAAACTAATTATACTAAGATAGATAGTTTTAATCACATAAAAATTCAATTTTTACAACTTGAGCATTACTTAATACACCCAAACCATAGGTCTATCCTGCTTCCTTGTACAACCCACTAGGCATGCCTTTTACTATTTCCCAATCATCCAAAGCCTTCTAAATTCAGCCCTAGCTTCCTAGACTCCTCTCTTAGGAATAGACATATCCCTCAAGGTCCCTTTCCCCTTGGAAACTAGTGCCATAAGTTGGAATATAGCATTGGACCCTAGGGTGTCCACTTTCTAGTGCTATTGTCCAAGTCACTCTTAGCTTGAAATAGTCAGATTTCCCTAGTTCTTTATCATTTTCCATATTGGCCTAACATGAATTCATCTAACCTAGGATCATTAGTTTCACTATAAAATCATATTCAAGGGTCATTTAGAAGGGTTGAAAATCATTCAAAAGGCACAAGATAGATATACACTTAGCACATTCAAGTAAATCTTCCTATTCTCTATATACAGCCAACCATTATTATTTCCAGCCTACTCAAGCTCTCACACAAGTCACGAGTAATCTCAAGATTGCCCATATTTTCATTATACTTGCATTGAATACATAGAGTTATGAAATACACATTCAATTTGGGAGAACTACATTGGCCTTGAACCCTCTTCAGAGAATTGGTATATAGGCAACGTGCCCACACTTGGGGTGTGATCACATGTTCAATGCATAATACACGCTAATCCATTTTTCTAGTTGATTCAAGATCACTTTTCAAGCCTGAGGAGGAACTAGGACCTTAGTAGAGAAAATTAGTTGCACACAAAGCTTTGTAGATGATCAAGACTTGCAAATTTGGACATAGAGCCTCTAGAAGCATCAAAATATAACCTAAAAAGCTTAGAGGAAGTAGATCAAAAAGACTATAACACCAAAAACAAGAATATAAAATTGTAACCCAAAGTGTCTAATTTTTGACACTACTATCTAGGTAGAAAATAGACTTCTAGGTCCTATTTATGATAGTCTACCTAGTTAGCTTATCAATTTGTAGTTCCAGATTCTTCTGTCTCAATCCAGAAATTAGCTAAATTCACTTTCTATCCCCTTATTTTATATTTTTAGTAATTAATTGATAAAATATAGATTTATAAAATTAGTAGGTTAATTTAGGCATACTATATTACATATTTAAAAAATTAATCTAGACCCTATACTAATTAGTAAATTAAACACTTAGTTTCCCAAAAATAGTAAAACATTTGGTGAACCCGACTTCAAATTTTATCAAAAAAAGCCTAGAAACCCTAGGGATAATTATTTATGATTTTTTTGAAATATTTTTTCTAATTTTTATAGAATTTAAAAATTAAAAAAACTATAAATTTAGAGCAATATTTTCAACAATTCACTCAAACCCTAGTTTCCACATACTAGGTCCTATTTGCATGAAAACACTTCCAAATCACTAGGAATTTTTTTTTGCTAAATTTATAAATATTTTTAGATTTTTCATAAATTTTTCAAGTTCAAATCTACAAATTCTTAGTAAAATTTTCAAATTATTGCATTAATTTTGAAAAAAAATCATTTAAAACCTAGTTACATCACTTAATTTCCAGTCATTTCCTAGAATATTCCTCTTATTTTTTGTAAATTTTGATTGAATATTAAAATCAAAAAATAATTTTCAAATTTAGAAGTTCATAGTATTATGTAAATAATATTCTTGAAAAATACTTAGGTGCATACACTAGGTCCTATTGCATTCTGAGCTATCACCTTACATGTTTGGTAGCTTCATATCCTTTTTTGCACAAATTCTAAAATTAATATTTTGGAATTTTGTGTTTCTTTTATCTATTACTTTCCAATTTTATAACATTATATATTAAAACTTATTTCAAAAGATCTTAATACATTTCAAATTATTTTCCTACTTGCACAATGGCCCAATATACTGGTTTTGATGAAACTGATAAAAGAGAGATTCAAGAAATCTTAACCAAACACCTAGATATGCAAGATGACATGCTTAAAATCCTAAAAGAGGAACAACAAAAGGTAAACAATGGTCAATCTTCTCAAACTATAGAAACACCAGTTACACATGACACTACAGGGGTAACTATGTCACAATAACTCCCTATAGTAGCCCAACCTTCTCCTATGCCACCAACTATAACTAGTACATCCCTATCTCCTGATGTGGCAATCCTTGTGCAAGAGATTTTATCTCTTCAATCCAAGGTGAAACGTATTGAGCAAGGTACCACTAGATCTACAAAGGTATTAGATTCTGTCACTTTATTACATACACCTTTAGCATGACATATAGATGCTATACCCATACCACCTAGATTTATACAACCTAAGCTCACTCTTTACAATGGAAAGGGTGATATAGAGACACATTTGAGAGCCTTTCATGCAACATGTTTATATTATATACCAAATGGATGGCTATTATCTAAGTTATTTCTAAGGAGCCTCAAGAATTATGCATAATAATAGATTTATAGTCTACTGACTCAATTGGTTAATGCATTCAATCCTCTTACCGACATGTTCCTAGCACACTTCAATATCAACATCAGTGATAAGGTGTTATATGCTCAAATTTCACAATAGAAAAAAATTCAAATGAGACTCTCACCAAGTATGTTCTCAGATATAAGGCCATATTGGCTAAGATAACTATCCCTATAGTAGATCAGGAGTTACAGGACCTCTTCAAACAAAGTCTTCTACTGGTTTTACATGAGACAATCATGTTCAAAATATTCTCTTCTTTCACTGAATTGTGTCACACTTTAAAATAATGAGAAATCAAACTCATATCAATGGGTAAACTCAAGTACACAAGTATATCAAATACAACTAATAAGAGTAACAACAATGTCCCATATAATGTCAAGTTTAATGATAACAAAGGATATACTTAAAAAATAGTCAATACAACTTTAGATCCCCCATAGAGAGTCACATTATCATCACCTCCTTGGAAACCTTTTATAAATATACCAATTTCTCTAGGTAGAGTTATATAGTAACTACTAGAATGTAATATCATTTCTCTACCTCTCATCAGAGAAGTTGATCTAGAAAAGCCTCTTTCATAGGGATATGATCATAATGCATTTTTGTACTTTCATAGGGAACTAAGCCATACTAAAAATAGATGCATAAGTCTCAATCATAAGATACATGATTTAATTAATTACAACTAATTGATTTAAGCACTTCAGTTGAGCCTCCTCAGGCCAAACCAACATAGGATAAGTCACTTAAATTTTTTTCAAATCTATTTCCATAGCATGACAAATTAGAGGTATAGGACACATCAGGTGTACATCATGCATATCAAACACATCCTCTACTAGATACATATAGGGTACCAGTAACTGATTCACATCCATTGAGCCAAATGATTGGTACCTTTCATTCTAGCCTTGCAATTTGACCTTCCATCACTTTTTTTGAATAGGAGATTATCGTGGATGACATAGATTATCATGCACTTTTCATTAGAGATTTTATTCCTAATGATCCCATTCATAGTGTTATAATTAATAATGGATCTAATGTTAATATGTGTATTATGAAACTAATACAACATTTGGGGTATATATAATAGAATATCATTCTAACAAATATAGTTATCAATAAATTTAGTGGACATAGTCAGACTACATTGGGTGAGATCCTCATCCCTTAAAAAATTGGTCCTACATGACCACCCCATTCACTATAGTTCCTAACACAAGAGTCTTTGGCATGTTACTTGGTAGACCTTGGATACAAAAACTTTGATAAATTCCTTCTACATTGCATCGATGCATGAAATTCATTCATGCTAATTAGGTGATTATAATTATTGGAGTTTCATATGAGTTGCCACTTCTGGTTTCAATGCTAGTTTTAGTTCCAAAGCTAGTTTTAGTTCTAGCACCAATTATAACTCCATCACCTATATAGAGGGTCCATATACCTCCATAGCTTTGGGATTCTAAACAGCTTCTAGCTATAATTTTCACACCTAGATTAGTTTCATTGAGATCCCATGCATCTACACATTGAGCACATCTTTAGAGAGCTTATCCTACTTATAGACAGGTCCCTAAGAGCCCTATAGTTGTATCTAATTCTTAGAGTTATAGAGGATCCCTATAGTCAGTTTTTACTTCACAAATTTTAGAGCATTTAAAACATATCTATCTTTCAAAGGCTCAATCTCAACACTTCCATCATGTCTCATGATCATTCACAATTCTACTTTATGATACTAGACACCATGACAGGGGGTCTCATCTAAGACTCATCAGTTAGTATCATTCCTTTGTAGTATTTATTATACATAGTCTTCTTTTGCTTGATTGTACAAAGCTTATTCCAAAAATACAAAAAAAATATAAAAATACAAAATTATAAAAATACAAAAACACATCAATTATATGCATCATCTATGTTCTTACATTGCTAAAACACTATGCTAGACTTACATTATGCTATTCTATGTTACTTGTTTGTCAATTTATCTATATTTCCATGATTTAATTGATCTTCTTTGAGTGTTTTTAGTACATCTAGATCCTTCATTGATTTACTCCACCCATCAAAGGGTCATATTACTTCTACATTCTAGCTACACATCGATACATCTACCCATTGGGGGCACACTCTACATGACTGCACCATTTAGGTTATGTCATTCTCACACTCTACACTCTATAAATGTTTTTTAGTACATACCTTACTTGCTTACACAAATATCACATTGACATATTATAGTATTTATCACACTTTTGTATTTCATAGCATATACATTAGTCTTGTACCACATATCTTGTATACTCTTGCTTTTTGCTTTCCATAGTTAGATGCTTATCTATATTTCCAATACTATACATGATTCCATTTATGATTTTATTAGCTAGTTGTGTTTGAATTTTCCAATTTTTATTTTCTTCCTTCTTGCATTTAAGGACATTTTACAATGTCCTTTGCTTCTATCTATATTGTGTGTACCTTTAGACATTTGCCAATGTCCTTTGTGTGTGCCTTCTATGTGATTATGGCCCTTGTGCCAATATTTTCTTATTCCCATTGTGTGTGTATGTATAATTTGAACATGACTTATATGCCTTGGATGTCTATTTGGCCCCATTGACCACCCTTGCATGTTTCTTTCTTCTTGATTTATATGCTTATTTCGTGATTATTTCTCTTTGTGTGTATAATGCCATGATTCCAGTCATGTATTTACCTCATTTCTTAGATTCCATGATGGACATCATGATCCATGCCTCTATGCTACTAATAAACTAATAACTAAAATTGTGCATTCCATATTTATTTTATGCACATGCTATCACATTGTTATATCTATCTAGGCATACCCCTGTGGATCTAATAATCCCTCTATATAAATTTTTCTATATCTTGAGATTATGAATATGAATGTTATATCAAAAAATTTCATAGATTAACACACTTTTAGGGATTCTTATTTGGAGGTAAATATTTTTAGGGTCTTCATTCCTACCCTCAGAAGAGGGTAGAAAAAATAGGGTTTTTTCCATAGAGATTAGAGCTCCTAAATGATCAAAAAGGTAGTTTTAGAATACATAGTGCAAATTCCAAAATTTAGTACATGCAGGCCAAATCAAGTAGACAACAGAGAACATAGTCTAATTTTTATTTTTTACATAAAAAATGGGACTATAGCATTGGAACCTGAAGTGTCCAATTTTTGGTGCTAGTATCCAGATAAAAAAAATTCTAGTTTTTCCAAAATCAAGCAGATGGGTAAATTCTATCACAATTTTTCCATAATAGTATAGTCCAAAGTATAGTAGTTTTTAGCACTTATTTGCTTAGAGAATATAGATATAGGGGGCATCATGCATGGTATGAGGGTTTTCACTTATAGTTTAGACATGGTAGTTGATACAACTTTCAATTTAGAATCTATGTTATAGACACCACTTATTGGGGGAAATGTGCACAACACATGGGCCTTCTCTTTTGCAATTTTAGTACATTTTCTTACATGTTCCTAGTAGTTGCATGCTTTATTCCATCTGTAGGTGGTTGGCATCACTTTCAAGTAAACTTTCATATAAGTTTTCTTCCCATGTACTTGAATTCTTGAGTGAATTCCTAAGCCTTAATTCTAGTTTTAGGAGGGATTTTCTACAAGTCCAATCTCCATCTTTTGAAGTGGCCAACATTGGCCTATTTTCTAATTACATTCGGTTATCCATGCTAACATTTTCAAATTATAGCACATTTATTTGCTTCATGATCCATCTCATATGATAATCAACTTATACCAGTATCTTTCTATTCAATTTCACATCATAGGGAAATGATGGAGACAAAGGATGAGCTAGCCTTTGTATTCTTGAGACACCTATTCAGAGGGATTAAACACATAGTCTATATATTAATTATCACATGCATGATTTGTTAAGTTTTCATAGTTGGTGATGATGGACCCAAAGGGCCTACCTTTGCATTCTTGAGCCACTTTCATAATATTTAGTACTTATCTCATTCATCAATATAAATCTTGGTTTAAACATACATCTAACATCACTCAGTACAATCCAATAACACAATAGGAATTGTATTGGTTCACGTAATTAGTGAGGTGTATTCAATCATTTCTCTTTATTTAACTATCTTTGTATGTTCTTATTTTATATATAGTGTATCTAGTAAGAACTGATCTACTTTCACTTTACTTACTTATATATTTACATAGTACATGTTCTCACTATGCATAATCCAACATCACATAGCTTCTTGGGCTTAGCCTCATAGGTAAGTTTAGGTAAACTTATATTTTTCTCCTTTATCTTAGTATTTTGATTTTTTGCATATTTATAATAAAGGGTAGGGGTGAAATGTAATCACATAAAAATTTAATTTACACAACTTGAGCATGACTTATGATACCCAAACCATAGGTCTCTCCTACTTCCTTGCATAACCCACTAGGCATGTTTTTTACTATTTCCCAATCATTTGAAACCTTCTAAATTCAACCCTAGCTATCTTGGACTCCTCTCCTAGCATTAAACATATCCTGTAGGGTCCCTTTCCCCTTAGACACTAGCTCCATAAGTTAGACTATAGCGTTAGACCCTAGGGTGTCCACTTTCTGGTGCTATTATCCAAGTCACTCTTAGCCTCAAACAGTCAAATTTCCCCATTTATTTATCTTTTTCCATGTCAGCCTAACATGAATTCATCTAACCTAAGATCATCAATTTCCATATAAAATCCTATTCAAGGGTCATTTATAAGGGTTGGTAATCATTCAAAAGGTACAAGCTAGAAATACACTTAGCACATTCAAGCAAATCTTCCCAGTCTCTACATATAGCCAACTATTGTTATTTCCATCCTACTCAAGCTCCTTCACAAGTCACGAGTCTTCTCAAGCTTTCCCAAATTTGCATAATATTTGTATTTCATACATAGATTTGGATAATACACATTCAATTTTGGAGAACTACATTGGCCTTGATCCCTCTTCAGAGTATTGGTATGTAGGTAGTATGCTCATACATGGGGTGTGATCACACATTCATTTAATAATACACACTAATCCCCTTTTCTAATTGATTCAAGATCACTTGTCAAGCCTAGAGAAACTAGGACCTTAGGAGACAAAATTAGTTGCACATAGAGCTTTGTATATGATTGAGACTTGAAAATTTAGACATAGAGCCTCTAGAAGCATCAAAACAAAACCCAAAAATATCATAGGAAGTAGACCAAAAGGAATATAGCACCAAAAATAAGACTATAGCATTAGACCCTAAAGTTTCCAATTTTCGACACTACTATCTAGGTAGAAAATAGACTTTTGGGTCCTATTTATGATATTCTACCTAGTTAGCTTATCAATTTGTAGTTCCATATTCTTCCATCTCAGTCTAGAAATTAGCTAAATTCACTTTCTATCCCCTTATTTGCTATTTTTAGTAAGTAATTGATCAAATCCAGATTTAGAAAATTAGTAGGTTAATTTAGGTATATTGTATTACATATTTTATAGATTAATATAGACCCTTTACTAATTAGGAAATTAAACACTTAGTTTCCCAAAAACAATAAAACAATAACATATGTAGTGTCTGGGAAATATAAGAATTGTAAACATGGCAATGCATACAATATATAATTTTTTATTTTTTGAGTAAATATTTTAATGTTTTTATATTTTTGAAATATTATATTTTTTTTATTTTTTGGATATAAGCTATGTATAATCAACATGAAAATGAAACTATGTATAAGGAGCAAGAGAGAAGGAAAGTATGTACAAGTAGGGAGGAATAATAATAACTGATGAGTCTCATGGGTGACTCATTATAAATGTGGCATGTGTCAAATAAAGTAAAAATGATCATGGATACTATATGAAAAGGTAATTGTGGTCTCAGAATCTATTTTATTTAGTGATCTATATCTATCACTAGCTATGAAGTGGTTCTAAGAATATGTGAAACTAACTATGGTATCCTATGAACTATAGGGGTCTTAGGGACCCATTTGGTATAAGATGTTGTAGCTAGCATAGGTGCCCTAGATTGAGAACCCTGAGAACTAAATAATATTGATATCAGAAGAAAATGAGTAGAGGTAATCCATATATAATCTAAAACATATCTATGATATATGGGTCTCTCTAATAATGGTCTCTATGGGAGAATATGTGTACCTGGAAAAACTATAGGGGTAGACCTCACCTACACTAGAGGCTCCACTAAACTCTATGGTGTGCTGATAGAAACTATGGTCAAAGCTATAATTTTTAACTATTATAATTATTAACTATGGTTTAAATACCTTTAAGATAGGTAGATGACACTTATATGAAAGACCCTCAATTATGATCACCTAATTTTCATGTATATATTTTAGGCATCAATACATAGTGGATGGGATGGATCATAACTATTGTATTCATTGGACTACCCAATAACATGTCAAATGTGCTTGCATTAGGTATTACTAATAATCTAGTGGCCACAAGTATTGGTCCAACATGTAGTAATATTATAATTTATTTAATGTATCTTTGAACATAGACACTTAAGCCATAAATAGTTGTGTATGTAGGAGATATATCCTACTCTATATATCCAAAATTTTGTATAAGTGTGATAATGTACATGTTAATACTTGACCCATTTTACACCATAACACTCTGAATAGGATGATGATCCATGTAGGTTCATATAAAAAGTACATGTAAATATGAATCATCATCAACAATCTCCTACTCTAAGAAGGTGATTAATGGTCTAGTTAGAACTGTAGCATGGTACCCACTAATGATATTATGTAGTGGGTGTGCATCCTATGTAGTAGTGTGATATGATGTTGGTGGTATATGTGCCTAATATGTGTAGTGAACACTCAAAGTACCCCTACCTCATTTGTTATATTCTTCAAAAAAAAATCTAAAAATATTTTCAATGACTTATCCTCTATTTGTTGAACTCTGGGTGCCTCTATGGGTGTGCCCACATAAATAATATTAGCCTCTATAAAGTCATGTATCTTATGTTTCAATTTTATTAATCTACTTTTAGTATAGTTGGTTCCCTATGATATTCATAGAATTCATTGTAATCATAGTTATTTAGAAGAGGTTGTGTCATATCAACCTCTTTGATGGGAGGGAGAGATATGACATTATATTCTAAGAGCTACTATAAAACATGTACTGGTGATTCTGGAAGGTTGGTGAAAAATCTCCATGGAGGAGTTGATAAAATCAAGCAAGGATATGGATCTAAAGTTTCATTAACTATGACATTGGATCACTCTTATTTTTAGTGGCCCTTACCTTGTATGGAGGCTTACTAAAAAATTTAGCAGTTGATTTTGATCCACTTTTATATTTTAATTTAACCATAGAGAGAATCTTGACTTCTCATTATTTCATTATGTGGAATAAGTCTGTGAAGGTTGGAAACTTCTTGAACATGATAGATTTATGTAATTCAGGTAATAGGCTTTATTTGAATATGTCTTGGAGATTTCTATCTACCATGGGGCTAGGCAAATTGGCCAATATAGTCTTATATCACAAGACATATTTTATAATAGGCTCATTTCATTTTTTGTTTTAGTTGTGCTACTTGAGAATATGAGATATGCTCACTAATGTTTAATGAGAACTGTGCTAAAAACATATCTACCAATGGATTGAATGAAGTGATAGAGTAATTAGGTAGATCATAGAACCATTATAAGGCATAACCATTTAAGCTTAATGGGAATAATTTTGTGAGGATCCAATCATTGGACATGTAGTCCAAACATGTTGTGTGGAAAGCTCAGAGATGGTGCTCTAGGTCACCCTTACCATCATATAATGTAATCTTAGGTGCCATGAATTCAGATGGCAAAGGAGTTACCGCTATGTGATGTGTTAAATGTGTATGTAAAAAAAACATGAGAATCTAAGGCATTTGATGGCCTAGTGGCTCCCTACTCAAAATGTAACACCTTAGCCTATAGAGTATGAACCTCTTTCGTAATGGATTGTACATATAGAGAGGAAGAACTAGCCATAAGAGGTGTAGCTATCATTGAATGTTTTTGAGTTAAAATTGGTTGTTGTGCTAGCTGAGTTAGCCCCAAAGTAGGTGTAATAATGTTATTATCTATAGGAGTTTAAGATTGACCATTATTTGATTTATTATTTATTTCCATTATTGAGTTTAAAATATATGTATGATCATGGGGATATTCTTGGAATCTATCTCTTAAGCTCTATATAATCTCATTTTTATTGACAATTTTATTTTCATCATTAAGTGGGGGAGAGTGTCTTGATTACTATCTTATTTATCATCTTGATCTTGATTATATTACTTGTCTTCGAATGCATTAAAATTGAAATTGACATAACCACTATGTGAAGGATTAATGATAAGAGTTTTAACTGGTCCCTTGTCCATGGTATAAGCTTGAATATAAGGAACATGAGTATGACCAATAGGATTACCACTAAGCCTAACACTTATTAAAGGAAAAGAAATATATTTTTTAGATGACATATAGTAAATAAAGTGAAATATGGATACTAAAATAGAATGTTTTAGATATAAAAATCTTAACATAGCCAATGAAGATAGGAAAAATAAGGATACAAACCCTAGTAGCATCTGGGATTGGGGTTTGAATAATTTTCAAATTAAGTTAGGTTTACCAAAATTTTCAACCTTTTAGGACTTACATAAATATAAATCCTACGTTGTTAAAGAGATAAGTATAGTATCTTAAGGTAGAATCTAAAATAAATGTATCTATTAATTTGTTACATAATTGAATAAATTTGACTTTCTTAAAAATAGAAATAAATAAAGTAAGAGAGAACTTAATTGGAAAATGACTTGAGATAGATGATCTAGAGGCTAAAAACTAAGGCAAAGGTTGGTCTTAGTGTCACAAATAAGATATATGTGTCAAAACCTATTCTATATAATAGTTCCTTAATGGGATAGTAGTACCATGTGGTGTTAGTGTCTCTATTTTGGTAGTAGTGTCCTATGTGCAAGACTATTCTAGGATTCTAGGTGCACTTGTGTCTACATATATCAATCCTATTCCTGCATGCTCGAGTTTTGAAACCCTATATATGGATTTTTTTGACAAATTTTATAATAAAACCATAATCCTCCATGTTTTTAGGGAATATAATTGATACAAGTAGAAAAGTGTGTTTGATAGTGGGATAGGATAGACATCCTCAGCACCTTGATGTGATGAGAATTTCCTACATACCAATACTTTAAAGAGTGATCAAGTCAAATGTAGTTCTCCCCACCTAATTTATGGTACAAGTGAAAGTGAAGGTAGTATGATTATTAAATTAAGTGCTTTGAATGTGCTTGAGATTGGAAATCTAAGTAATATGAGCTTAGGAATGTAATAGATGGTAGTATGCAGAAGTAGGGTATAATAGGGATTGATTTCCTTAATTGTGCACAACTTGTTATGAGTTTGTATGTGTAATTTGCATCGCATTTCCATCTAGTGGTTAAAAGGATAAAATTTATGTATAAATCATTTTGGTACATGTGTGGGTGATAAAAGTTGTCTAGGTCAACCCTGTCAGGGAAACCCCCAGAACAATAAACATGCTCCAATCCCTACTGAGTCAGGATCTTGCTCTACCAATTAGAACACATGTGATTACTTCTTGTATTAGCAACTAAACACGGAATTATACCAAAATCAATAAGTAACTAGAAATATGAAACAACACAGGAATTAAGAGACAATACACAATTGTATTATATACATAGAAGAATATACAATAAGGAAGATGCCACTTCTTCCTCCACCTCAAAGGTTCGCCACACCTCAAGACCTTCTTCCCTCTCTCTCTCGGTCCCAACAATTAACTCCAATACAGAATTGATGTTCACCTCTCCAACCAGTCAGTAACACGCTACCAGTTCACCAAGTACACAACCGTACTCCAAGTAGATCTCCTGCTCTCTGTTGCTACCTGCAAATCACAAGACCTTACTCACCATGTAGATATCTCTACACCCCTGAAGAACCCTTATCCTTGCCTCACCAAGTCCTTATGATTCTTCAACCAGTACTCCAGTGGATCAGCTCCTTGACCTTGCAGACCTTGCAACTCTCCCTGATCATACACACTCAGCACCCCTTGGAACTAGGAGGAGCTACACTAGCTCTCTCTAAAAGCTCTCTGGCTTTCTAGCACACTTTTACAATACAATCATGAGTCCATATATAGATCTCATCCAAACAATAATTAGACAATAATACAATAATTAAATCTACAGCTCTCAGTCTAAGAATAGCTCTAAACATGCAAACACTTGGTTCGTCAACCAACTGCCCGTAACATACTCGCAGCTCGAACCACAGGTGACCGACGTCAGTCCCTGGCTGCCTGGGGGTGCCGACGCTAGCCGATCCATGATCGACGTCAGTTGCCTTCCTGTCTCCCTCCTGCCATCATCGGTTGTCATGACTGACACCGGTGTCTGTGACACTTCGCAACACTTCCTGCAACCTCCATAACTTCTCTTGTTTGCATCCTGGTGAAGCTTTTAGCTCCACAACCTAACAATCTCCCATTTGGAGATAAATAGCTGCACCTATACCTATATCTGTAGCCTATCTAATTTGTTTCTTGGTTTGTATCCCTCTTCAAGATGAATCCTGAAGACCACCCACCACACAACCTGTGATGCTAAACCTGTCATTCAAGTAACTTGCCACATCCGAACCTACACATCCATGTAGTAAAGAACTTGACCCTGCATAACAAGAATCCCTGCTGCTAGTCCCACTGAACTGCCCTCCAATACTCCTTCCCCGAATTGGCTCCATACTTTCCGATAACCCCCACTGAATTGGGAAAACTCAGATCTACAATAGATCTCATGTGATTTCGAACCCTGTTTCAAGCTAAGCTTGAACTGTTCAGCCATTGTTGTGCTTATCGATTTTGCATCCTGCGTAATAAACCTTGCCAACACCATCTTCACATCAGCTCCCACTGGAGATAAAATCTCCATGTCTCTTATGCCAAAGAATTTCACTACTCCAAATTCTTCATGACACACCTCTGAACTAACCTTACCTTTTAGCTCAGCAAATCCCTGTATGTACAAACCCTGCTAGCAAACCATCCACGTACAGTAACTGGATAATGTCGCGACTCATCATCCACCTGGTAAGAATAAAAAACAACACAATAGTTACACTGACATTGACTGAAGCCATGCTTAGTCATCCACCTATCAAAACCTGTACTACTATCCTGCAGCTTCTTCAAGACCATATGCTTTGGCCTTCTGTCTCATGTATCCATCCACTCTCTTCTTTAAAATGGGAATCCATCTCTCTCAGTGCTTTCTTCCAACTGAAAACTCTACCAACAAATACCTATTTGGTTCTTCTCCAAGGACTCACTCCTCATCCATGCCAAGCTCCCACTATATCTGGACTCTACCTGCATTGCTTCTTCACATCCCCTTGGTTCTTGACCATCAATAAGCAATATAAAGAAGGTGAACAATGAATATGAGGTTCACTTACCCTTTTTGACCTCCACATGAGTGTTTGAGACTTGCTATCTACCCAATATCTGTTCTAGTGACCGATCTCAGCCATCTCCCAGTCTGCTCCCGACCGATGTCAGTTCCCTACACTGACCCTGACTGCCGACATCATCTCCCTAGTCGACACCAGTGTCCTTGATGCCAACATCGGTTCCCTCATGACCGACATCAGTCTTCCTATTGCCGATGTCAGTTCCTATGTGACTGACACCGGTACTTGTGTCCGTCTATAAGTGACAACTTTTTACCTGCGAGCTCTCCATGGATCAAAGTCCTAATAAAATCAACCAAGCTCTCCATGGATCAACTTTTTACCTGCGAGCTCTGCTCAGAATAAATTAGTTCTCTCACCTGATCTCTGTCCGTCATCTCCTCCATGAACACCAAGGCTTTCCAGTTCTTTAGCTTGTCAAAAATGTCTGTCTTCCGCTTCAGAACCTGCATTCTCCTTCTACATATGTAACCAAGCCTACAAAGCCACATCTCTGTAATAGAAGGTGAATCAGTAATATAAGTAGATAGATAAAGGATACCTACTTTCTTACCACCATCTAATTCAAGTGTATCCACTATGAGAGTTACAATATATCTCCCATCACCCAAATTTCCTAAAGAAATTAGACTCATCTTCAAGACTGGTACCTGCATGACTTCCTTCAACCACTGTGTGTCATCCATCTGCAATTTTAGCTTCACTTCCCCTTTGTCAATAATCTGACAAGGCTCTCCAGCTCCTAAACCTAGGGCTGCATGGAAAGAGGAAACATAATCTGTTATCCAAAATTCAACTTCATCCAAGAAACCTCCCAAAGCATCCTATGCAACAACACCTGCAACATCTGCATCTTCAGTTCCTTCATGCTGATCTGCTACCAACCAACAATATCTTTTTCTCTGCTCTTTCTTTCCATCAATCAGACCATTCGTGCTATTTAGTTTCTCCATTCGTAGCTTACTTCCTTCTACCATTGCTATACTCCCAGTCAATCAAAAACCCCTGTGAGCAACCTGTAATCAACAAACACTACCAGATCTAAAACCACTTGTTAGTAACCCAACCTAAAGCTCTGATACCACGTGTCAGGGAAACCCCCAGAATAATAAACATGCTTCAATCCCTACTGAGTCAGGATCTTGCTCTACCAATTAGAACACATGTGATTACTTCTTGTATTAGCAACTAAACACGGAATTATACCAGAATCAATAAGTAACTAGAAATATGAAACAACACAGGAATTAAGAGACAATACACAATAGTATTATATACATAGAAGAATATACAATAAGGAAGATGCCACTTCTTCCTCCACCTCAAAGGTTCACCACACCTCAAGACTTTATTCCCTCTCTCTCTCGGTCCCAACAATCAACTCCAATATAGAATTGATGTTCACCTCTCCAACCAGTCAACAACATGCTGATAGTTCACCAAGTACACAACCATACTCCAAGTAGATCT
The DNA here is from genome assembly GCA_037957365.1 of Torreya grandis. Taxonomy (NCBI): domain Eukaryota; kingdom Viridiplantae; phylum Streptophyta; class Pinopsida; order Cupressales; family Taxaceae; genus Torreya; species Torreya grandis. The sequence continues at coordinate 2,176,115 of JARHVA010000154.1, forward strand.
CCTGCTCTCTGCTGCTACCTGCAAATCACAAGACCTTACTCACCATGTAGATATCTCTACACCCCTAAAGAACCCTTGTCCTTGCCTCACCAAGTCCTTATGATTCTTCAACCAGTACTCTAGTGGATTAGCTCCTTGACCTTGCAGACCTTGCAACTCTCCCTGATCATACACACTCAGCACCCCTTGGAACTAGGAGGAGCTACACTAGCTCTCTCTAAAAGCTCTCTAGCACACTTTTACAATACAATCATGAGTCCATATATAGATCTCATCCAAACAATAATTAGACAATAATACAATAATTAAATCCACAGCTCTTAGTCTAAGAATAGCTCTAAACATGCAAATACTTGGTTCGTCAACCAACTGCCCGTAACATACTTGCAGCTCGAACCACAGGTGACCGACGTCAGTCCTTGGCTACTTGGGGGTGCTGACGCTGGCCGATCCATGACCGACATCGGTTGCCTTCCTGTCTCCCTCCTACCATCGTCAGTTGTCCTGACCGACGCCGGTGTCTATGACACTTCGCAACACTTCCTGCAACCTCCATAACTTCTCCTGTTTGCATCCTGGTGAATCTTTTAGCTCCACAACCTAACAAACCCTAGGTTGTCTAAGATTTGAAAAGATATCCATTTGTGGAAAAATGAGAGAAAGGATAGTAGTGCCAAATTATGGACACTAGTTCTATGTGACACTATTGTCCCTCTTATGGAACTAATGTCTAGGTGGTAGAATCTAAGGTACAAAAGGTCATGGTGAAATAATAAGAGTTTAAGACTAGTTTAGGGATGACTAATGATGTTTTTACCCCACACAAAGGTTAAATTAATGTGAAAATAGCTCCTAGGATAGGTCTAGGGCTATGTTATGGATAGGTGGTATTAATTAACACTCTTAGCAATAAAATGTCATTTTTAGGTGATTACACTAACATACTAACATAATAATTATATAATCATCAATGATACATTATATAGGCCCTACCTCTTAAGTATTATACAAAATCCAAATCTTACATTCTAACACTTTTCTATATGCTACAATTTTTCATGACAATTGTTAGCCAATTTGTACCCCCTATAAAAATTGGATAAATAAAATGTCCATGTTAACTTTTGTTCTATGATAAAAATGTACACATGTGTTTTCTCTTTATAATCTTTGCTCAATATTTTGGCCAAATCCTTTTTTCTATCAACAAAGTTCTTCAGCTTCTTCTTCAAGCTTTTGTTCAGTTTCCTTCATCTTCTTCTCCTTCTCCTTCCTTCATCTTTTTTTCTTTCCTTTCTTCTTCCTTGTCATTTCCTTTTTCCTTGTCTTTTCTTCCTTTCCTCTTTCCTTCACTTCTTTCTTCTTCTTTTCTTTCCTTTTCCTCTTTTCTTTCCTCTTCCTTCTTTTCTTCAAAGGTGCCCTTCAAAAAAATTTGAAGGGTCACTTTTCTTCCAAGTACCCTTCAAATTTTTTCTGAAGGACACTTTTCCTTCAAAAGTGCCCTTTATAAAAATTCTAAAGGGACACTTTATCTCAAAGTGCCCTTTAGAATTTTTTTGAAGGGTCACTTTGTTCCTTTCCTTCCCAAAGTGCCCTTCAATTTTTTTTTAAAGAAATACTTTGTCTCAAAGTGCCCTTCAAATTTTTTTTGAAGGGTCACTTTGTCTCTTTTCATATTTGAAAGTGCCCTTTGAAAAAATACAAAGGGTCACTTTTCCTCCAAGTTCCTTTCAAAAAAATTTCGAAGGACACTTTGCCTTCACTTTTTTTTTTCAAAAGTGCCCTTCAGGATTTCCCAAAGGGTCACTTTTTTTTTCCAAAAGTGCCCTTCAAGATTTCTTGAAGGGTCACTTTCCTTTCCAAAAGTGCCCTTCAATATTTACCAAAGGGTCAATTTCCTTCCCAAAGTGCCCTTTGAAATTTCTCAAAGGGGCACTTTCAAAGAGCCCAGACAAAAGCCTAAAAGAATTCCTTCAAAAAAATTATTTGAAGGAATTCCCTTGAGAATAAATTTGAAGGAATGAGCAAGCAGGAAGAAAATCCCAAAGAAATTCCCCTTTGTAAAAATCCTAAAGAATTTCCCCTTTGCAAAAATGCTGAATAAATGTGCCTGAAGGAATTGTCCCATGATGTGCTTAGAGATGTCAATTTTAACATCATGAACTAGCCATTGAGAAGCAATCAAGGGAGAGAAGTCTGAAGTCTTCTTGCTAGATAAGTCTTAAGTTGAGCATCTTCAAAAACCCAAATGACTCTCATAGTGTAAATTAGGATTATCCAAGTGCTTTACTTATGAACTTCATAATTATAGTAGCTTGAAGACTCTGAAGTAAGTGAGTCCAAAAAACCTAAATGGGTCTATAAGAGCAAGTCAAGTTTAAACAATTACTTTAGTTATGAACTTATAATTAAATTAGCTTAGAGAACTTGAATAGGTCTATAGGAGCAAATCATGTTTCTTGAGCTACTTAGCTTATAAATTTGAGCTAATAGCTAATTGATGATGGATGAGAGCCATGAACAAACAAATAAAAAGCTACCATGTGGCAAGAGAGGATTAGCTATATAATGATCTATAGGGATCCATGCCAAGCAGATCAATGACATAGAATCATGATCTATGCCATTATTTGAGAGCCATCAAAAGGGTGAGAAGCTAAGGAAAAGAGGTTAAACATCAAGAAAAAATTTCTAATAGGTGGCTCCTCATTACAACCATTTTTATTCCATTTCTCAAATATCTCATTATATTAAGCAACCATTAGAGAATCATCTTTAATGGGGCAAGCCAAGGGTGTTTAAGAAGGTGACATGGATCAATCAGAGTGCCCTAACAAGCATCTTTGGTAAAGTCAATTAAAAATAGGGATGGAAACCTCTAATAGAATGGATTCATTCCCTTTGGTTCCAAAGGCCTCCTCATCTTTCCCTCTTTAGATATAAATATAACCCTTATGCAATGGAAAAGGGGACCAAGCAGTATATGGAAAAGCCCTACTAGAATGATCAAAATTTAGCCCTTTTAAGCATTTAGCATAAATATATTTCCTTCAAGATTATATGTATTTTTTGGTATAAGTGTGAGAGAGATGCATAGTGATACCATGAGATGATTTCACATCCTTATGCCCACTTTTCAAGTAAACTTGGATTCTTTGTCTAACTGGTCACATAGTGTGTACCTTAGTGTATTTAATCCTTACATGTGTAATACTTCCTTGAATGTGCAAACTTGCCTCTCATCTCAATTTCCTTGCATCATTTTTTACATGTATTTCCTCTACATTGAAACACTTCTATTATAATCGTTAATGTTTGGAAATAGTTTATGCTTTTTCTGTATTGTGTATAGGAGTTTGAAATTCATGTGGAAAAATAGGTTCAGTGCATCACCACCTGTAGAATAGGATTTATTTTCTTGAAATTTTCCTTTTTTTCAAATTCCTAACTCTTTTCCTTTTAAGCAAGATATTTTAGCAAAGGCATATATAGGTAACTATCACTTTCAATCTAGAGGTCCATTTCTAGCATAGGTACACCCATAGGCCTCAGAAATGTTCCAATGTTGCCCAAATCTAGGAGAAAGCTGAATACTCTCTTCTAGGGTGTGAGATTTGGAACCAAAAACAACATCTCACTACACATTTTTCATGTTAATTTTTATTTTGAGATGGGTGAACTTTTAGGAAAAAATTCCCTCACTTCAAAAGGAGGCATTTTAGTGTGATTCTCATGCATGAGATAAGCCATTTTCAAAAAGCATGGGTGTACTCTATGGGGGCATGATATGGTTTTATGATACATTTTTTAAACTATGGAAATGAAAGGATAATGGTTTTAATCCATTATATTTTGATCATAAAAAAAAAATACTAGGATGTACCATGACATATAAAAATTTAACAATTGAATCTACAAGTCATTTGTAGTGATTGATTCAATTTAGTTGTATAGTGCATGAATTTAAGTCACTAATCACTCTAAAATTATGTGTAATTTTTTAGTATTCCAACCCATTCACATCTTGGGGTTACAAATATGGATCAAAATAATCATGTTTCAAAATTCTTCAATGAGAGAAATTTTCACTATAAAAGAGCAAATGTAAGTTGGGATTTGATCACCCCCAATTTTATCCAATGATTTGGAGAATGAACCATATTTTACAAGTACTTCATGGAAGATGAAAATCCTCCAATGATTCACATAAACATAATCACCAATACAAGTAAAAAAAATAGCTTTGATGTCACACATATAGGTGTATTCATTCCATACTTTCATTTCAAATTTATAATTACTCAAATATAATATATTTTCAATTTAGAAAATTTCATTTCAAATTAAAATTTGTCAAATTTCAATAAAAATGTCAAATGTTTAAATTTAGGTTTTTAATATTCAAATTTTAAAAGAATAAAATAACTACTTCATGTGTTTTATAGGGTTTTTCAAATTATGTGGTGCCTTACACATTGAAGTATGTAGCTGAAATAAAAAGTGTGTCTTACACACTAAGGTATGGCTTTCGTTTAATCTAGTAATTTAATTTCTATACTAAAGGGAGGGATGTAGTAACTTAAATTTGGTCATGAATATTTGATCATGCCTATTTTATCCCTTTTTACCATTAATTGACATGAGCACTTAATTTACATTTATTTCACTAATTTGACCTATCATAAGCATAAAATAAGACCTTATTTAACCATAAGGCCCTCCACTATCACATAAAGAAATGATATTACTAATGAAAGCACCTTTATGCACCTGTATACTCTGACATAAACCCAAAATTTAGTACCTTTCTTGAAGGAATATGAACACCCAATAGGATAGGAACACCTAGTGTTCCTATATCTATATGTGGATAATGTCCTTCTATACAAAAAATAATTTTTTAAAAAAGGAAAGTATCCTTAGTGTTGACCTTAAGATTATTAAACTCTACAATGGGTATTTTTCCTAGTTAAACCACTACAAAACCACATGTAATTAATTCATTAATGACATCTTGGAAAGCTTATAAATCCTATCACAACTACTTATTTACACATATTAACATTATATAAAATTTCCCTATGCTTTCCAAATAAACATCTAATAACTTTAAATAGTCATGAGCCAAGTTTTAATTCCATTTTTTGTATCCCTAGTCAATCATGATCAATAATTCAATCCAATTCTAGATGGATTAATATAATCAAAGCAACACAATTTCATAAATCAATTATGTGGGAGAACTATGTGGAGGTTTGATCCTTCTTTGGAGTATTGGTATGTAGACAATGCTCAACATAATGGGGTGTTAAGGTATAACACAAATCTAACTGATAACCCATTTTTACTCCACATCTATTTGTCTATTTATGTCACAAAACTAGGGTTTTCAACTTCAATAAGGCATATAAAATTCCATGCACAACTTCTAAAGATTGAATTAGTGAAAAAAGACCTAATTTTCACTATTGCACCTGAAGATATTAAAAGTTCCATTTTTTTTAAAAGTTAGAATTGACAGATAAGGAAAATATCAACTAACATTCCTATCCTCTTTTAGGAATTCCTATCATTTATTTTACTTAGGGATAACTTCTAAAAGTTTTATAGGATTTATAAACTCTACATGTTCCCATAGTCTATTTTCCAATTCAGTCTCATGATGACTCCAAAAGCTAATTTCATCTCTCTTTTGCATATTTTACCCTTGTTCATTTATATTTTAATTTATCAATTTTAGTCTTTTATGTTTGGTTTTATATTCAAGATTGTATTTAAATTACCCTAATTTAGTATATTCCATTTATCTAATTAAGTATTAATTCAAATTTAGATAAAACAATTTCCTCACATATGTATTGTTTTTGTTATTAATGTTGTTGTTATTCATGGGTTTAGGTTGGTTATTATTCATGATGTTGGGCCTCTTATTTTGATCTATCACACCATCAATAATGGTGCTTTGGTTTTTATTTATATCCTTAGGACCTTGAATATTGGGGTTATTCTGGTTTTCATTTGAATAACCCCCACTATTTTGATTTAGGGTGACTATTTTCCTATTGATTTGATAGGTTCTATGACCACTATTGATGGCCTCTTGGTTGATTATCAAAGCGATTTAGAGTGTTTCTTCATAGGACCAATAAGGGGAATTTTGATCATCCTCCCTCATTTAATTATTGAGGGAGTGTAAAAAGAGATCATATAGTTATCTTCAGTCCATATGTGGCATGTTATAAGATGAGTATAGGACTTGATGCAATCTTGTGGTGAAATGGGTAATGGATTCATTGGGTCTTGTTTAATGTGTAATAATTTTTGTATGCTAGTCTTGATGATTTTTTCCATATTGAAGGCCTTAATAAACTATACTATGATTTATTAAAAATAATGAATAAACCCCTCAGAAAGGTGATAATACTAGTCTAGGGGATATTAATTTAAGGGTCTTATGGAAATTATTTTCAAATACCCACTCCTAAGGTAGAAGCTCCCTAACAATGATCACACATGCCTTGAAATGTGCATTGGGATATCCTTCCAACTTTAATTTAGGGAGATCAAATCAAAGATGTGACAATATATTTCCTTCTATTATTCAACATAAGTTCCCATGGAATTAAATATTATCAAGGAATAATAAGATGGTTTTAAACAGGAAAGCTTGGATAAGAATTGGTTAGGAAGCTATTAGTAAGGAAAGGTGGAGGTTGATAACATGGAGTATAGTAGGCTATAAATTATTTATCTAGTGCGGTGGACTTGGAATACATGTTGTAATAAGGTGGAAGAGGTTTGAATTAAGGAATGGGATTTGGTGCTTGTAGAAGAGTGTACATGAACAACATGTGATTCAGGTGAATGAAGGGTGGTGGTGTGTTATTCATTACATTGTTAGGAGGTATGTAAGTAAATAAATCTCTAATAGGGTTTTGAATGAGAGGTTGATATGGTCAAGGAATGTTATAAGTGACTGGGTTAGGGACCCCATGAGTAAGTATGTCCTTAGGATACTAGTTTGAAGTTTATTTGATGAGATGTGGGCTATATGGATACAATGACAATTAGTAAGTTTTCATTGGAATGGGAATGGAAGAGGATTAGCCTTATTTAGGATGATTATGAGTTATCCCTTAATTAAGATATTTTTAGTTTCCATATTAACCTCAAATGTGACCCAAAAATTTAGAGATGAGTTCATTCAAATAAGTAATAGTGGGTCTTGTCACCTCATTGGTAGTATGTTCATGAGGTGTGACCTAGTGACTAGTGGTTAATTGATTTTGGTTAGAGGTATATAAAGGAGTTGTTGGGTTTTTCTTCTCTGGGTTAGTGATATTTTGATTATTTTTGAAAGGGTGTGAAGACAAATATAGTCTACTTATCCCATCTTAAAGATAGAATATTATATCAATATATTGATCAAACTTTGCTACACTTTCAGCCTCTCAAAATTTTATCCAAACTTGAAGTCTAGTTATAACATGAGGGTTGTCCCACTTCCACTGGTGAAGGTTATGTTGTTAGAATGAGGGTGACTTTTGGTAGTTTTATACTATTATTTTAAATGATATAACACTATCCTTGATCTAGTTTGTGAATTAGAGGTATGGTTTTGAAATTGAGTTTCTATGTTCTATTTATAATGTTTATTGTTCCAACTAAGGAGGGTAGATTCACTAGTGGGTTAAAGGCTCCTTATATAAGTGTAAAAGTCTATATTTATCTCAAATATTTCATGATGAGACATGTTCATGGGGTATATAAATACCCAAAAAATATGAAAGAGTGAAAAAAATGGATGAAAGAGAGAAAAAGAGGAATATGTAAAAATAATAAGTATTTCATGTCAAGTTCACCAGATTTATATATTAAGAAAGTGACATGTTAAAATTCATACATTTAAATTTCATAGTTATAGAAAATATAGTTAATTAATAAATTATATTATTAGGGTTATCCTAATGGAATGATATGAGGCTATACCTAAGGATAAATAAGTGGGAAATGTAAGGCTCATTGATTTAGAGATTGTTTACTTGGTAGGGAAGAATATGAAGGGGTCTCATAATCATGGATTATATGGGCCAATATTTCTCATATAAGTTTTTAAGATGACTAATGTTAAGATAACTAATAGATATGGGGTAAAAGACTTGAATCCTAAGCTCAGAATGATATCACTATGAATAACATCTAATATAATGAGAGTTGGTGCTCTAGGAAATAAACACACTCTATGAGGATATGGACTCTCATAAAGTGTCATCCAATGGTAAAAAAATGTTGATTGGAAATGTATTAAATGTATATAATATTTTGAATATGGTTTTAGAATGATAATTTATATTTGAAAAGATGCAAGAAAGGTTTTAGCTTGTACTCATCTTGACAAGGATTGTTTTGATTTTTTTTGTACTCATGTACATTTTGATGAGGTTTTTAAAAATAAATGAAATTAAGATAATTGTTGAAATAAATTTATTGAAATTATAAAATTTGAATAGATAAAATTAAATATTTTAACATTCAATTTTTACAACATTAAAACAAAAATTAGATCTAAAACCTATAAAGTACAAAGTAAAATTTATCAAAAGTTTAGTCATATGTACAAGATAAAAGCTAAACTTTTTGAATTTTAGAATGTTTAAATATGAAATTAAATGATCTAAACTAAAATGGTTGAAAATATAAAGTTATTATTTTTATTATTTTGATGATCCATAATAATGTTCATTCATTATATGAGAGGAAGAAACTAGATCTAACATGCAAGTTTGTGTTTGTTTAGGTGTTGGTGTGCATGTGTGAGTGTATGCTTATGAATGTAATATTGTTTAAAAAATAAAATAAAATTAGTTTGGTTTAATTTTCCTAATATTATTATTCAATTAATATACTCTAGGTTTGATTTAAGAATACTATTTTTTAAAATCTTTTATATGCAAGTGGAATTGATAGATCTAACCTAGTTATTTTTATGAAAAAGAAAGAGAGGAGAAGAGTTTATTTTATTTTTATTTTGGTTATTTTGAATTATGAATATAATATAATTTAAAAAAAAACCTAATATAATCTAAAAAATAAAATATATTTTAAATAAAACCTCCAACCTAATCAATGGTGAAACCAAGAAAAGGTAGAGAGATTATTGTTGTGAATATATTATCATCAGGGAGCTAGCTCATTTTTTTGCTCAAAATTTGAACTTTAGGGAAATATATGACCAAAGGATGAAAATAATAAGAAAAAAATAAGGACATAATTTCAAATAAAATAGTATCTAAATAGTTTTCAGACTGACTCACAAATAACAAATAACTGGTTGTTGATTTTGCAAATTCTCTTCTCTAAAAATTGTGTAGGTTGACATGAACATGATCAAAAATTGAATCAAAGTTCTTACAAAACTCAAATTAGGTAGGATAATAAATTTTAAATCTTTAAATATCAAACTTATAATGCAAATTTTAGATCATAAAACCTAATGAAAGTGAGATGACTTTATAAGAAGAAAAGAGGTTGCATGTGGTAGTTAACTAAAACTTAGATTAATTTACAAGTGACCAGGATTAATAAAAATAATATTAATTATGAGATGAGACATATAGAAGAAAAAAAAAGATAAAAAAATGAAGAAACATAATAAAAACCATGTAAAATGTGTAAAACTTAATGTCTCAAACACTAAATTTAAATATGCATAAACGGTGATGAAATGAAATTACTGCAGATAGTGACGAAACTATTACCTAGGTTAATGGAACCATCACAATAAGTAATATGAAAATCACATCAAATACATTTTTTTCATGGTATTTTATGAAACTTATGGAATTGAAACACTACAAAAGTGATGTTTACATTACAAAGATTAAAAATTATCTCATAGAAAGTGTTGATTTCATCATGAAGTCAAAGAATTTAAAAATTAAGGAGAAATACTCCAAAAATTAAAATTGTAAATGTTTATAAAGGGTTAAAAAGATGATAAAATAAAAAATGATAGAGATAACTAGGTTTGAGGTTTTTTTCTAGATGACCTTGCATAATCATTATATTTTATATAACTATTACACTATGTAATTTTTGGGTGCATACACTCCCATAGTTGTCTACTCCCTTGAATTTTATTTTTATTACCTCACTGATAACCTTATTGATAACCTCCATGTATTTTAGGTGATCTAGGCCAATGGATTTTTACTATAATATCCTTTGCATTTCTTGCAAGGAGAATGATGTGCCCAATTTAGTTATTGTTGTGGTAATGCAAGGGTCCATCCCTGTTGATATTATGGAGAAGGTAATGTCCATCCAATTTGACACTAAATAAAAGGAGGAGTCCACCCTAATTGGTAGTGAGGAGTCAAACTTGGTGTAGGTTATGTTTTTGATGGATCCCATCCATCTTGTGTTGTGATCTTGACATCTTGAGTTCACACATTTGATTTTGAAACATTATACTACTATGCAGTGACTACAAAGACATTTTAAGGGATACAATATTTTAGATCTTGGAAAGACTTGTAATTACTTTGATAATGGTTATGTGATTTTTTTTAAATCTATAAAATAATTCATGACTATCTCACATACTATTGTAGTAAATAATATTTTTTAGTTTCATGTCCTACAATGCAAGATACTTTGTATAAATCTATTTTGGTATTTGGGAATTCATTTTGGTGATGTCCCTTTTGTCCACATGTTAAGAACCATATAGATAATCTTGGTTTATACCCATAGTGGAGTTCATCACATCATGTGAAATATTGTAACTATCTTGGCATCAATTTTTGTAATGATAGGAGGGTATTCTCTATAGTCCTCTATCAGTTCAAATTTAATTATAGTGAATCTTGACTCACCTTTTATGTTAAATTAAAACTGGGATATAGAAAACTATATCTTTCTTCATAGGCCTTTTACAAACCAATTAGCTTTGTTTGTGACCTAAAACTTAAAAAAATCACCTTGTTAATAACATCAAAAAACTAATAATCATAATCCCATACAGATTCTATAGGTTTTTGTTTATTTTATTTAAAATATTGAATGGTTTATATGACACACTTATACATATTTCATTTCCATATCAATTTATGTTTAACCCACTAAAGGTCATAGCTACATAATTATTCTTAAAATTTAACTCTAGATCTCAACTAATCAAAGCTCCTATAAGTTTGCACTTCTTTTCTATGTCATTTTTACACCCTTAACCTATCAATTCATTTTAAATATCAATAAGTATTATTCTAGGTTAATTGGTACTACTCTAGGTTATTTGATCTATCATATGACATCAATGTAAAAAAATATCCTATAGGTAATGACATTTTTCATTCAATTGAGTTAGTTATGACTGGTTTAAGAGATGATTACATTGATATCTAAAAATTAGTTGTGATAATCATTGGTATATTAAGAGTATTATTATCAATGGTGACACCATATTTACCTCCACTTTCCTACTTATGTCTATCTAATATCTATAAAAAAATATTTAAATCACTTCTAATTTACCATTAACTATTTGAATACTTTAGGTCTACTATTCTTAATAATTAAAAGAGGTGTATGTGATGCATCACCTTGGAGAAAATGAACCATACCTAGAGTGTCTATCATAACACCCTTGAACTCAGCTTGAACTTGTGTTTCATCATTAATTATTGGAGAGACTTCCCTTCTCATTCAAAATATAATTTTTGCCTTTGTAGTTTCTCACTAGACATATTGTTAAGTTATCATACCCACCCTTAAATAGTCTCTTTATTTTATATCGGTTATCTTCCCTCATATTTATTTAGATTAGTTTCCAATTCATGTTTATTCTCTATATTATCTTTAATTCATTCATTCCATTCAATCCCTTATGGTTATTTTTACCTTTAGACTTAGTATCTTATTCTAGTATAATTCCTTCCATTCTCTTCATATCTTCCCTTATACGCCTACATGTAGCTACATGTGGCCCTTCATCTTCTAATTTTTTTTAATTATTCCATATTTTATGTTATTTTACCTCCCTTTGAAGACCCTAAATTATTTTATCATATGGATCCTTTGCTTTATCCATTCTCTAGGTTCTATTTCAGATTATTTGGTTCACATATTATTCATCCATCTCTCATTTGTTTGCATCCCCATAGTGATCTATGTGATTAATCCATGCTAGTTAGAATCAAACAATGGCCTTTTCCACAACTAACATTTTTAACAGCACAAATAATCACTTCAAAAAAATTCCTCTAAAGAACAAATTGTATACATATTCAAATGTAATGTATCCTTGAAAAATAAATTACATAATGTACTCATCAATTATAGTCTTCACCTAATGTTTAATCACATGAGTCCATTTAGTGTCTAAGTTGTATAACTATTCCAAATTTTATTTATTCTACATAAAATATTCTATTTCATGGGGTCTAAAGCAATACTATTCAAGTATAGATATTCATTCTATTATAAACTCAAGAAAATCACACAAAAATATTTCATAGTTTTTTATGTGAATATGATTATAAATAATATCCTATACGTACATGCCTATTATTATAGTTTCTTCTTATGAAAACTTATGTATCCTCACATCTAGATAATTATCAAGGTCCCTTTGACCATGTAACCATTTCAACATATTTAGTCTCAATAATGGAACTATTACTAGTAGCAGTACCTAAAATCTCTCATTAAGATATGATATATGTTATAGTCTCTAATTTTTTTTGCATGACTTTGAATTAATAGATGATTTACACACAAAATTAAAGCTAAACTTAGTTAAATGTCATATAAAAAATTTACTCTTATTATTTTATGAAATAAAAATTAATCATTAAAAAATAATACATTCATTCACAAAGAACGATATACTCAACTCAATATACATTTATATAAAGTTTAGGAGATGTTCTATAAAACAATACAAAGTGAAACTATCCCCTAATATTTTAACAATTATTTGTACAAATGCATGATATATATAGACTGCAAAGATACTATGACTCTTTATCTTCTTGACCTTTCATTTATTATACTAAATAATCTTAGATACTTGGTATAATTTCCATGTGTTTCATTAACCTACATGAAACCACATTTTATGCAAATATGCCATGGTGTACACTTGTCACATGTTTAACATAGAAAAATGTGTGTGAATTATAATTCACACCTTCATAATAACATGAATCTATGGAAGATAATGTTAAACATGAATGTGATGACTCTTCTCAAATTATGTATAGTATAAAAAATCTTGTGCCTAAACCTTCTTCACCCATTCTTTATAGTGTACCTATGGAAATTGACATTAATAACATTCAACCATTGAACAAATATCTTAAGAATATTAATATTACTTATCATGAACTCATCTCCTTAATGCATGTTATGGATGCTTTACAACATGAAATTCATCATCTAACCCTAGAAAGCAAAGCATATCATGCTTGGGTTGAATCTAAAGTTATATATAGAAACATAATTATGCATAATATTGTAAATGCACCATTACCTCACAACTTCCTCATGCCTACATTTTGTATGTTTTATGGAAGTATGGATACTTATCTACATATTAGAGATTTCAATATTATATGGAAAAAGATGACTATAGTCATATTTTACTAAAAGGGTTTCTAAAAATTTTAATTAGAAATTATTTGGATTGGTTTCACTCTCTCCACAGTGGGTCTTTACACTCGTATATTGACTTAGAAGAGACATTTTTAATGTGATACATTAAAAATAAGGGACCAATGGTTAAATGTGTGTGTTTACCTCCTCTTACTCAAGGCAAATCAGTGCTAGTTTATGATTTAAGAATTTTATGCACCAATTGATATATAAACCAACATTTTTGAAAACATAATTTATATTTGGCAGGGGCCTCATTTATCCTCTCAAATTAAAACTATATTTCACTTGTAATTCATTTCAAGTTATTTTCCATGAAAATATTGAATTATAAGTGAATTTGGTACTCATTTAAAAATCACAAAAATTCACATGAACATATTAACTTACAATAAACATTTCCACACAAGGAATTCAAATCAACTATTCTAAAACCTAAGGAAAAGGTTCCAATCAAGGAAAATTAGGTTAAGGTCCTAAATAAGGGGAAATAAATAGATTACAAAGTAACACCTAAAGTGAATAAACCTAATTTCAATAAGCAACAACTCAATTTTGATAGTTTCAAAGATTGACTGCATGATATTCTACATACATTATTGGATAAGAAGTTAATCACTCTAGCTCTTAACTATGATCACCCTCCTTATTGTCTTGAGAAATTAAAAGGAAAACCATTTTGAATTTATAAATTTATTAATGTACATTGAAACAATGATTTTTATGCATTATGATAGATTATTAGAAAACTTATGGATAAAGGGGTTATTAAATTTGGAAAAGTTGATAATCGGGATACAAGGTCCCCTTCTCCATATTATTATACTACCTCCATCTTATTATAATACTAATATGATGAAGATTGAGACATACCAAGGCATTATTGTAAATTATATAATGGCCTATCAAACTTATAAGGATGATGTTTCTAGGACAAAATATTCTTCTAGCTCACAATCTATCCCAAACAATTCCCATTGTGGAACTAATAGTCACTCAAGCTCTTATTAGAAAAGAACCTAGAGAAGGCATAGTTTTAAATGATAAGGAACAACATAATTTAGTCAATGTTACATCTATTCCAAAATAATTACAGATAAGAAAATTGAATCAAATATATATATATATATATATATATATATATATATATATATATATAAATAAGAGAAACAAGTAAACACCATCACACAAAAAATTAGGAAAATGAACCATTCAAAATTGTGGTGAAAAGGGTCCTTCAACCAATTTTAAGTGATTAAAATGAATTTTTATTCACATGTGGTTGGTGTAGACATATAAATTCCATCACTATAGTGTCACAATAATTTCACTAATTATCAATATTTAATACAACCTTTAATAACTTGTTCATCATAAAAATTTATATTTTATCTTAATTACAATGCAAATTTTATCCTATTCCACTTAACATTACCCCTTTTATTAATTAACTAATTAATTCATATAGTTAAGTTAAATAATCAGTAATCATCATGCACCCAAAATTTTGAATAAATAATTAAAAATAAATGAAAAAATATCTAATCCACCTCATTATCCTACTTAATCAAAATAACTTAATCCTCATTTTCTCCTAATTTAACCATTAACAAACTTGTTAAAACCTTACTCAAACATTCAAACACCTCCAAACTTCCAAAAAAATTATTTAAAAAATTCTTGCACATTATAACAAACTTGTTTAAGACATTAAAATCTTTCAATATCCATTCAACTCATTCAATGACCATTTGATCATTTATTCAAATAAATCATAAATTATTAACAAATCCATTGAATGTATTTGACTGTAGACTCAATATCCACTGTTCAAATTCAAAAATAATAAATAAATATAGATTAAATATGACTATAAATGTTTCTTCCAAAACATATATAAATTAATGAACCTTACTCCATTGTGAGATACATACATTATCAAGCTATCAAAATTATCATCACACATCTAATTTAGATCAAATCCATCAATTAAATTATTATCACATTAATAAAATCTATAGCATAGGAATTTCATTTGAGCAACCACGTATCAAGTGATCAAGAGAAAATACAAGGAAATGAAATAGAGGTGTCTTCATTGTTGGTAAGTGAAGGTATGTATTTTATTTTCCTCTTTCAAGCTCTATCTGAGGTTTATGCTAAGTTTGAAATTGGTGTTAATTGTCATTCTTAATTCCTTATTTCAGTTCTAAATTCTATCATTCAAATTTTGGCATGCTTGATGGGAAAGGATCCCAATAAATTCTAACACATTTTCATTGGTTTTTAGAGTGATTTACATCCATCTATGTAATCTAACTTGTTTTAATAGAGTCCTAGAATAGGTTTTTTGTCATTACAAGTAAAATCTAATCAATTATCAATTTTATGTTTCACTTGTTATCTACTAGGTTTATGTGAATTCATACTACTTATAGATAAATTCATAATATTAAATGATTAATTTGTGTTGTTAATTGATGATTTCATTAGGTATCATTTTCTATAATTCTTAGGTTTTTAATAAATAATGATTTTGATCTTACTAATAATGATTTCAATATGAGTATCATCGATTATGTTCTATATCTTCATTTTACAATTTTTTGTTGCTTTTAATTTATATTTTTTACTAACATATAGGTTCCACTTATCAAAGATACTATATAAAACCACTAACCATTTTTATTTCAGCACCATAGGCCAAAGTCTTAGAATCAAAACATGTTTTTTGTTAACATTTTTGAATTAAGTTTTGCTTAATTTAAATTATATTGTAATCATTATTTTGTGTGTATATCTAGAATTTATGTATGCTCTTATCTTACACCTCAAGGTGATTTAGAGAATTAAAAAACCCTAGTGATTTTTAAATCCCAAGCCTAGTCTACATAATCTCTTTCCTTACACTAAAAAGTGATTTGGGAAATCAAAAGTGTCTAGTCTTCTTTATTTTTATTTCTATGCGATATATTGACCTTGGATTTCACCACCAAGTGGTAGGCCAAACCTAGTGTTCTTATGGGGTATATTAATATCATGGGAAGGACATTTTTAAGGGCTAAGTGGATATCTATTTTACTAATACCATGATGTGAGGTGGTTTCATCCCACTAGTACCTAGGATTTCAATGACTATCTTATTTCATCCTCAATGTATAAAAATTTATATAGTAGGACTCCCCTAGTTCAGCTTGTAAAACCTAACATAGGGGAAAATAACATTTGCCAAGATCACCCACCACATACCTATTAGATTTTGGGATATATTTGATAGTTGAGGATTGTCTTGTTTATGTGTTTTGTTTTCTCACCTTGTCATAAACCATAAATCAAGTCATTAAAACCAAAAGAAAACTTATTTCCAAAACCAAACTTGAATTTACTAACTTTTTTTCAAACCAAAAATTGTTTTATAAATCAACCACACATAAACTAAGGTTGTTTTGAAAAATAATTAACAAAATTTGAAACCATGGCCCCAACTAATAGATTCCAAGCATTATTGAATCAAACTCAAAATAGTGAAAATATTTTTGGTAGAGATCCTTTCCACTTTGATAACCAAGGTGACCATGTAGAGGTCCATTAAAATTATACTAATATCTTCACCAATCAAAGTGAGTATAACCTTGAGGCCAATGATATATCTAAATCAGGAGAAACCCATGCCCAAATTAATAAATTATATTTTGAGAATAAATACCAAGTCTTGTTATAACATATAGAAATAGGTGATAAATTACCTTAGGAATTTAATCCTAACAACTTGTCTCACATCATTAATAGGAGGGATCATATCCCTTCCAATCATGATTAAGTTCCATATTGCAATTCCATTGGTAGGAATAAGGATAATCTAAAGTCTACCAATGAGAATATCCATCATGTCTCCCATGCCCATGTCGACAAATTAAAAGTAGTTCTAAACAACCAAGACCAACAGGACCAACAACTAGTCATGTTTGAATGCATCCAAATATTGAGCAAAGAATTGGCTGATATTAAATCCTATGTCAACCCATACTTTATAAATCCTTTGAATCTAAAATTAAATAATTAGTTAATCATTTCCAATTAGAATCTCAAGTTTCCCAAAGATAATCAAAACCAATCATCATCCTTTCCATTCAATCTCACATTATTTTCCCAAGAATGACAATCTATAAAAGACATTATCCAAGGATTTTGTAATATCCCTTACTTAGGGGCTCTTTTATCTGCACAAAAGCTCTGATACCACTATAATATCCCTTACTTAGGGGCTCTTTTATTTGCACAAAAGCTCTGATACCACTGTAATATCCCTTCGAATATCAAAACAAAAGCTCTGAATTGCTTATCTAAATTTCTGCAAAATATCTTCAAATAGACAAATAAATCACAGTATAAATTCTTATTTATTTGCTCATAAGCTTACAATAGAGGTCCTCTATAAAGTATAAAAATAATATTGAAAGTACGGCCTTAATAGCCTGAATATTCTGCAAACTGGGAAATAAATCTGAATCTGGTACGTCTCAGCCTGCTGTGTAAAAAAAACACAGTCGCCGACGTCGGTTATGTTGCCGTTGTCGGTCGATCTATAGTTGTTATCTTGCCGATGTCGGTGATATGTCGACCGATGTCGGTCTCTGTAAGTATTTGTTCGCCGATGTCGGTACCTGAACTTTCTGTTGATGCATACGGATTTTCATGGATCTGTATGGAATTTGTATGGCTGCTGATATAGCACAACCTGTATGCTTGATCCTGATCTGTAGAATTATGGGCTAATACAAAAGATCTATATTTGGATAATTCTTGAATAAAAACCCAAAAATAATGAAAATACCTGTAAACCCTTGTGATAGCTTTTGAGTGAAGTTATCTCTCAAATACCTGTAATACTATGATAACTTTTGGGTGAAGTTATCTCTCAATTTGGCAATAGATCGGCTGATCTTTCACAACCTTTGAATCGCACACAATGAAGAGTTGATGTTCTTCAATGCAAATGGAATCCTGGAACCCTTGGCTCAGTCTTCACAGAAGAATTTCTTAACAAGAATCAATATCAAAATAATCATGAATACAAACTCTCTCCCATGAGAGATTCTTATACCCTTCCAAAGGTGTGCTTGCTAAAATTAGATTCCCTTAAATTAGACTTAGGGCTTCCTTAATTTAGAAATAGGGTCTTAAAATTAGACCAATTCTTAAATTAGAATGAGGATCCTAAAATTAGACCCAATAATAAATAATTAATAATTAATAATTAATTAAAATTAGACCAAATAATTAATATTTGATTAAATCAATCAAATATTAATATCTCCTTTAATTCATGTCCAAAAGAGCCCAAATGAAATCCAAGCCCAGCTCCATCAAGACCCTCTATCCATCTCATCAGCCTACGAGGGTCGCATAATAGGCTAATCATCTACTCTACACATGTCAACTAAAAAGGGGACATGACAATCTGCCCCTCCTAAAATTACTTGCCCTCAAGCAATCGTTGAATGATAGACCAATCAATCCACCTGGATCCCAAATGAAGTCTTGATCTACAGTGCTATCAACCAAAACAAACTCCACGCCCTGTCCATCACCACTCTCATCCAATGGCATCACATCACCTCTGTCTCCTGTACGCATATCGTCATCAACATGTGACCCACCTGTAAAAGAAAGCTGAGACTCTACCACATGTGATAACTCTTGAATTGAACTCACCTCAAGACAAATCTCATCCTCATATCTCTCTTGTGTTGGTGTCAATGTGCACTCATCATCGCACTCTATCATGTCATGTAGTATAGGCATCTCCATCTGATGAAAAAACATATGTTTGAAGCTGCTACCCCGTATTGCCTTAAGAATATGTGTTTTCCCATTAACCTCAAAACGAACCTCCATATCTTTGAGATGAAGAGTAACTTCCTCAAATGAATGAAGCCACTTCATACCCAATACTAATTCTATGTCCCCCATGTTCACTACAAAATAATTAGCCTTGAACTCATAGTTGTTCAAGCGTAATGGGAGGTCTCTAATCATGCGCTCACACCTAAGAGTGTGACCATCGGCTACCTTAACTCTAATTCCCTCAAAATCTTTGGTAGTGAGTCCATGCTTCTCCACAAATCTAGCATCTATGAAATTATGTGTGGCTCCTATATCAAGAAGGGTGGTAACCTTCTGCCCTGCCAAAACTCCACGGAGTCTGAATGACTCATCCGACTGAATGCTAGATAGGCGTGCCTCCTGTATATGAAGCTCTAAATCTACCTCTGCCTTAGGCTCTGAAGCCTCTACCTCCTCAGAACCATCCTGATATTCAGAATCTTTTGATTCTGCATCCTCATAATATGCCCACATCACACGATTTGCTTTGCCCTTAGGCCTCAAAGGGCAATTGTGATGGATATCATATGGACCTTTGCAGTAGAATCAAAGCTTCTTCCTGCGTAGATCATTAAGCACCTCACAATCCAAAGGTGGTGCTGCTAGATTGGCTTTTGAATCATTTTTAACCCCAGATTTATCTATGTTAAAATATGGTCTCTCTGTATCCTCATTGGAGTGCTTATGGTCTCTAGATGAAGAAGTACCTCTGGAGTTAGATCTAATTGATGGGGCTGCCATCTCCATACTGTGCACCTTCTTCATAGCTTCCTGTAATGAAGGAGGATCAAAGCCTTTAATCCAACCTCTCAATGGTTCAGTCAATCCCTCCATGAAGAGTACTACTAGTCGCCTCTCTGAAATGTCAAGAACCATGATTGATAACTTCTAGAAGTCACCAATGTATGACTCTAGACTACCACTTTGGCGCAACTGTGCCAACTCTCAAAAATAGGACTCTAGATCCCTCCTATCAAAATGCTCTACCAGCCTGTCCACAAACTCCTGATAAGAAGTGATCTGATCATGATGGAGTGTCACCATCCCATGGTGCCACCAATCGTGAGCTACTCCCTCAAGATGTAGTGTCGCATATCTGATAGCATCTTCCTCAGCCATCAGACGCAATGTGAGAAAGGTGTCCAACTTACTAATCCAAGCCTACGCTGTGACCTTACCACTTCTGTCGAACATTGTGAGTGTGAGCCTGCTTGTAGCATGCTTAAGATCATTGTTCTGATGTCTAGGTCTCCTATCCTATCTAGCCAATCTGTAGTGCTCTCTCCTCAGATTAACAAAACAATCAAAGGTCATCCTCTCACGAACATGAGGAGGTAATAAATTCCACTCATCATCTGTAGCCAAGTAAACATCTACAAATGAGGAATCTCCTGCCTCCTCCTCTGCTAGAACTTTTGGTTCCTCTCGAACAAACGTAGGACTTGTAGGTCTATCTGCTATTCTGGAGTGGCCCTGCTGGGGTCTCTAATTAACTGTAACATCTCTGTTATCACCTTGGTTCCCATTTTGTCTATCATGTGGGTTCATCCTCCTTATCATAGTAGTTAGTGCCTGTAGTGCTTGTGTCATCTCACGGTAGGATTCTCTGGTACCTGAATCATCATTATGTCGGTGGGCCCTGGGTGGGCTACCCTCTCGTCTGTCACTCATGATAATCGGCTGTTGTTCTAATAACTGGGTACCTTTAAGCAAAGCTCTACTGCGTGTGTAATACTTGTGTGGTCCCAACTCTTGTGGCTGCATAAGATTTTCAAACCCTCAGGATGGCAGGATTTAGCTCTGATACCACTGTAATATCCCTTACTTAAGGGCTCTTTTATCTGCACAAAAGCTCTGATACCACTGTAATATCCCTTACTTAGGGGCTCTTTTATCTGCACAAAAGCTCTGATACCAATATAATATCCCTTCGAATATCAAAACAAAAGCTCTGAATTGCTTATCCAAATTTCTACAAAATATCTTCAAATAGACAAATAAATCACAGTATAAATTCTTATTTATTTGCTCATAAGCTTACAATAGAGGTCCTCTATCAAGTATACAAATAATATTGAAAGTACAGTCTTAATAGCCTGAATATTCCACAAACTGGGAAAAAAAATTGAATCTGGTACGTCTCGACCTGCTGTGTAAAAAAAACACAGTCGTCGATGTCGGTTATGCTGCCTTCATCGGTCGATCTGTAGTCGTTATCTCACTGATGTCAGTGATATGTCAACCGATGTCGGTCTCTGTAAGTATCTGTTTGCCGATGTCGGTACCTAAAATTTTTGTTGATGTGTACGGATTTTCACAGATCTGTACGGAATTCATACGGCCGCTGATATAGCACAACCTGTATGCTTGATCCTGATCTGTAGAATTATGGGCTAATACAAAAGATCTATATCTGGATAATTCTTGAATCAAAACCCAAAAATAATGAAAATACCTGTAAACCCTTGTGATAGCTTCTGAGTGAATTTATCTCTCAAATACCTGTAATACTATGATAACTTCTGGGTGAAGTTATCTCTCAATTTGGCAATAGATCGGCTGATCTTTCACAACCTCTGAATCACACACAATGAAGAGTTGATGTTCTTCAATGCAAATGGAATCCTGGAACCCTTGGCTCAGTCTTCACAGAAGAATTTCTTAACAAGAATCAATATCAAAATAATCATGAATACAAACTCTCTCCCATGAGAGATTCTTATACCCTTCCAAAGGTGTGCTTGCTAAAATTAGATTCCCTTAAATTAGACTTAGGGCTTCCTTAATTTAGAACTAGGGTCTTAAAATTAGACCAATTCTTAAATTAGAATGAGGATCCTAAAATTAGACCCAATAATAATTAATTAATAATTAATTAAAATTAGACCAAATAATTAATATTTGATTAAATCAATCAAATATTAATATCTCCTTTAATTCATGTCTGAAAGAGCCCAAACAAAATCCAAGCCCAGCTCCATCAAGACCCTCTATCCATCTCATCAGCCTACGAGGGTCGCATAATAGGCTAATCATCTACTCTGCACATGTCAACTAAAAAGGGGACATGACAGATTTCAAGATTGGAGTCAAACCCAAAGAAAAAATATAAGTTTAAGGGATTGTGTCCAAACCCTTTTGATACAAATATGATGTGAGTACCTTTTCCATCCCACTTTGAACCTCTAAAGTTATAAAAATACAAAGGAAAAGGTGACCCTAATGAACATGTTAAATAATTATTTATGTCTTAACAAGAGGTTACTTATAGTGAAAATTATTTGATTAGTATTTTACCATGAAGTTTAGGCAACTAAGTTTTTTATTGGTTCCTACATCTACCAAAAGGATTGATTACCACCTTTACATATATATTTGAAATATTTTTAAAACAATTTTCCTATAACATAGAACATGAAATCACCATACTATACTTATGCAATTCCAAGTAGAGAAATGGGAAAATTTTCTTCTCTTTGTTGTAAAGATGGTTTGACTTAGGTAGTAAGTTCCCTTCAACAATCTTTGAAAAATAGTTAGTTACCATCTTCATTTCCAATATCAATCCAAATATGGATTTACACCTCCAATTACATTATGCAAATGCCTTTGATGAAACCATTGAAAAAAGATTCCAAATTTAAAGAACACATATAAGCAAGGGTCTTGTTAAAACCTTCCACAAGGATAACTAATGACAAACCCAAGATAAGAATCCCAAATTATTTATCAAGAATAAAAATGTTGTAGGTGGTGGGGTAACTAATGCCAAAGATGTCTAAAATGTTCAAAATACCCCAAACATCACCATACTATGGGTCAACCAAATAAAGAAACAAAACATATAACTTATACTCCTTTGGAATAATATCTTAAATTAGTCTTCCATAGGTTAATGGAAACATAATAGTGTTCCCACATACCAAAACATTGGATGAAAACATGTTAAAACCAACTTGGTATAAGGAACATGAGTATTATGAAATCCATAAGATAAAAGGTAACTCTACTAATAGATGTATGAAATTGAAAAACTATGTCCAAAACTTAATTGATTTTAGAGACATAAAAATAAAAGGCAATGCATCCACATCCAAAAATCAAAACTTAACAAAGATCCCTTTTTGAATCATGACCAACCTTGCTCAAAATTGAATCACGATTAAAACCAAAAAAATATTAACTCCAAGCAACCTACCCATCTATTTGATGCTATAGTCAATCATGTCCCACACATAGATAATCACATAAGTACTATAAAGATAATTCTAAAATTCCATAGTCACCACTAGGAAAACAAAAATCATTATCCCAAGGCCTCCTTTCCCTCATGAAGGAAAATAAGTATCATAGATCAACTTGAGAAGCTAATATCCCAAATATCCATTTAATGCATCCTTAAAACATCCATTGCCTACATATATATCTTGTACAAAACCTTAAGGTGTCAAGAGTCCCAAAAGGCATCAATCCATCAGAATTTTGAGAACTTGTAGGACACTTGTTCTCAATCCATGAAGTAACTTTTAACCAAAATGACATCTCCCCTAAAGGTCCATCTCATAACTTACCTTTATACATTGAAGCTATCATTTAAAAACATAAATTTAATAATGTACATATAGATAATGGGTCTAGTCTAAATATTTGATCATTAACCATGATTAAATGTCTATGTTATTTGGTAGTAACATTAGAGTCTAACACCGTCACCATAAAGGATTATGATATTGTATAATGTTAATCAGTTATAATAATACATATTTTAATCATGGTAGGGCTTAACACACACTAAAACTTATTACATGTCATTACTATTGACCTTCCACTCTAAAGTATCCTTTATTGACCATGGATTCAGACCATGCATGCCATTCCATATACACTTTGATAATGCTTAAAATTACCCCATTCTAGTATGTAATTTACCATTCCCAATGATCCCTAACCCTTCCAATACTAAAAATTATTAGAAGGGTGATATAGGAAAATATTTATTTATATATTATAGAAGATGCCTATGAGGCAAATAAATCCATATCATCAAAAACACCAACACTTCCAAACTATATCCATCTATATGATTTATTATATGTTTACCTTTAGAATTAATTATGTGTGTAAATTAACTCTAAAGTATTATAAACTTGAAATATAATCTAAGAGAGATAAATAAGGCAACCTATAGTAAAATATAGTAATATAAAGAATTTATAGAAGTTGTAAATTAATAAATATATAAAATATGGTTAGGGTTAGATAGATGTCCTTCAAAATTAATTTATGCAAACTATATTATGCTTCTGTTGACTGTGACTATGCAAAACTAATTAACATGATCTACAAACATAATGTTAATTAAAAAATTTACTTCGATGTATACTAGGACAAGTTCATAGTATTCAGATAAGGTTATAGTGCATTATTGTCCTATACTATGACTATATCTACATTGAATATGCATTGAATTTAAAATTTTCAATATTTCACATCTATCTATTGGTTAATGTTTTTTGTGTGATCTTTTATTTGGCATGAAGATAACCTGCAAGAGACAAAACCTACTCTATATAAGGAATAAAACAAGATAAAATGTGAAGGGGAAAATTAGGGAAGTGGGATATCATATATCTATCCTCATAAAACCCCTTGCTGACTGAGTTCTACTTACATAGTCTATATGGATCTTAGTCTGACATAGTTTTCCTATGCAGAAGATAATAAATGAATGCAACTAGAAAATTTGATTAGAATGCTTGATAAAGGATGGACTAAACCTTCAAGAAAAAAATTTTAACTTATCCAATGAATATATTAATACAATATAATTTTATTAGGGATCTTTTCTAAATAGATAAGTTATTTTGAAATTGCCTTTGCAAGAGAGTGTTAGAGAATGACCAGGGGGTTTGAAGTGAGACACTTGATGTGCTAGTATAAGAGAATATTTGAAATATTTGTGATAAATAATCTTATAGATCATGTAATGGAAATATAATATGTGTACCATTTGAAAAACTAACCATTGTAGTGTGGGATACAAGTCCACACTAGTGGATAGGTATGTAGTGCACCTTTATCTTCGTAGTGTGCACTTTTTAATGTTGATAAAGGATTTTGAAATTGAATTAGAGATTAAGTGTCTATTGATTAGGTAAATTTAAGAGCAAATTAATGAATCCTATAATATGTTCATATAAATTTATAAACTTGGAAGAATCTCATATAGATAAATTCTTATTAGAATGGTGAGTTGGCCAACAGAGGTGAAAGAGTCAAGGACCAGTATTATCAAGCATTTATTGATTTAATTTTATTGTATACATCCCCCCTTATTCTATAAATGCATAAATTACTATAGTAAATGAAATGTGATACCCAAATGTGTAAACACACTTTGTATTTATCATGGATATGTGCATGCCCACTTGTTGAGGCATGTGGATAAGTGTTAAATTGAGAGTGATTATGTCTCAATTTGAAGACTCAATGTAGATGCTTAATTTGGAAAGATGCACACTCCAACCTGTCATGACTAATTTCATTACCTCTCATTTATTTTAAAATATCAACATAATTAATTCTAAAATATGATGACTTAATGTCATAACATTAAAATATAGTGGTGGGGGCCAATTTAATTACATTTATTTAAGCAATTATTTCTTTGTGTATATTTGAATATGAAATATTGTTATGTTAAGAAATTTGAATATTCATAACACTATTTTAAGATAATTCATAGCATAAGATCAATCAAATGACATCATAATAATTTATATTGTATTTATAAATCCATTATGTTTACATGTTATCTTTGTAATTAAATCAATATGTAGTTGTGATTGTCATAAATTGGTAATCTCCATCTGATTTTGGAAATAATTTACAACATATTTTTGATTAAATCTTCTTCTTGTGTTGTGATAATTAAACTTGTAGTATGTGACATACTTTGATATGTTTATAAAATGTTTTAAAGTCATCACAAAGTGATAAATATCACACAAGAATATGGTTTGTGATATTTACATTGATAACTAACTTCACTGTTTCATGTTCTCGATACATTCATGTCACAACATTAGCAAGTTAAAAACATGTGTAGAATTGGTGAATTACTTATCGTTTATCATTTTTAGTTTAAATGTATAGTTGCATATTTATTCCACCCTTTATAACTTAATCTCAACATATCTTTGTACATGGTTGAAATAATCTTCTTGTGCATTGCCAAGGTAATATGCACAATGTTATGTTTGGTTAGTTATAAGGTGGATATTACATTGCATATTAGTTGACCTCATGTTAGGTCCCATTGCCACTTCTAAAGTGTTATGAATTTTTGGCATGGTCACTTTTCATGTTAGTGATATTTTTTAAGGGCTCAAAGACCATTAATTATGCTTTTATTTTTTTATTTATATTGTTCAATTCTTCAAACTTTGTATATACTCAAAGTTATATGTCTTAAGTTATAATCAATGCTTAGATATTATTTAATTAAAATGTATTTTCATGGAAATAGTTTTTGTGGTATGGATTAATGTCATTTGTTAAAATATGAAGGTGGAATATTTGATTTGGTAGTGAGTAGTTAATTTTAGTTTTAATGTTTGTGCTTACCTCGGTTGTGGATATTCATGGAAAAAAAAATTGGCAGTATTGTTAGATGTTTGCTAATTGTTTAGTTATTATTTTTTTCTTGGTTTTGGCAAGTTGATATCTGACAAGGGTTTCCATCCACTAGTTTAGTGGACATATCACTTCATTCTCATTAAGTATTGGATACATTTATTTCTTGACATAAAATGTCTAATTTTATTGGCTTGCACACCATGTTAACAAGCATAATGTAGAAGACAAGCTCTATAAGTTTATTGGCTAGAT
The DNA here is from genome assembly GCA_037957365.1 of Torreya grandis. Taxonomy (NCBI): domain Eukaryota; kingdom Viridiplantae; phylum Streptophyta; class Pinopsida; order Cupressales; family Taxaceae; genus Torreya; species Torreya grandis. The sequence continues at coordinate 2,203,547 of JARHVA010000154.1, forward strand.
TTGGATGACAAATTTTGGTTGTTTCAATCTCATTTGGGTGAATTTATCATTTGAATAGGTATGTAGTTGGTTATATTTATTTAATAAATTAATTTTATAGTTTGTATTCACCATGATAGAGCTTATGTGTAATAAAATTCTTCTTCGATGAGTTTATTAGACAAATATGCATTGCTTGCTATTCAAGTGAAGTTTTTGAAGAAAGATAGTACTTGTATAACATTTTATTTATGGAAATACATTGAATTTGTGTTGGGATTGTGCATTTGTTTTCATTATAATTTTTAGTTCATAAATATGTTGAGTTGCTATGGGTCAAATTTAGTGTTGAAATTTTCTTCCATATCAAAGTATTCTTTTGAAATATAATCTTTTTAGGATTATAAACCTTTATTTTAAAAAATATTGATAATCTCTCATTGTATTGATATTTCAATAGGGTATCATATCCAGTTTTTGACAAAAAAACTATTGACTTTGAACATGCATTATACAAATTCATGATATATTTTATTATTAGTTTCTTGGGAAATTATTATTTTTGTATGAAGAGAATGACAAATTATTGTTGTTTTGGCTGAATGACCAATATGACCTATGGTTTTAGGATTTTTTCAACATCATGTAAGTTTTATGTCATTTATTCTAAGTTTTTACATTCAAAGAGACTTCAAGTTGGTCTATTTTTGAAATATAAAAAATAATTCATTTTTCTTGAAGCCTAACTATATAAAATCCATTGCTTGAATTCATACAATAATAAGGTGGAGATTTTTAAAATTTGTCTTTTATATATTTTTGTGAATAAACAAATCTATTGATATTACAAGTGTTGAAAAGTTTCATGAAAGTGGTATAATGATTTTATTTATGGGTATCTGTATTCAATATATTCAAATTGTTTGATAGGTGAAAAATAAATGGCAGATTATATGAGGTTATTTTTAGTCATTTCTATTAAATAAGGTTTTGTTTAAAATAAGAACAACACATAAGTATTTTTTAAGACTTGAAATGAAAGGGTTTTGTTTTTCAAAAATCTACATGCAAATGATAGACAAGCATTCTATTTTTGGTACTTTGAGTGAACTCAGTTGTTAACATGTTTTCATAACCTTAGGGTTTGGAATAATTTATTTCATTCACTAATTTGCATGAAGTTTGATAAAATTTAATTTAATAATTAGATAGATCATTCAATTGATTGGCTTGGTTGGTATTTTAGCATAAAATTAGGTTATGGTTGCATGCATAGTTCATATAAATGAATGCATTGTATATATCAAAGTGTTATGAGGATATTAGTTCTTTCTAGATTTTTTTTAGTGTTGAACATTTCCTATCTTAGTTATGATTATTTAAATATGATGAAAAGTATCATACAAACATTGACATAATGTTAGTAGTCACAATACAATGTGTACTATTGATATATGTGCAAAAATATCTTTGACTATATGGTTTCTAAACTCATTTGATACATAAGATCATGAATAACTTTAATTCAATTATAAGTTGATATGAACCTGTAAGAGGTTAAATTTTTTAAAACATTTGAATATGTGGAGATATTCATATTTTTTGGTAGTATAAAATTTTGTTCACAATATCCAGGTTTGTTGTCAATGGTGAATGATTTAAAATAGATGTTGAAAATTTAATTGTTAGAGTATTTTGAAAGTGTAATATTTGATTAATTTATTATTTTAATTTTTTTTCAAATTAGTATGTCAGGGTGGACCCTATAATCCTATATTTGAGGGATAAATGTTTGGGGAAGAGAAAGTGAATGCCAAAGTGATAACGCCTCTTTGTGTAATAGTTCTCATGGAAGATATTTTCACAACCACAGGGCTACTAAAACATTTTCTAGGAATTTTCACCATAGAACTCATGTTTATATTCATTTTGATGTAATTGATCCTATATTATGGAAATTGATAGATAATATTACATCTTCTTTTATGAGTTTTTTTGGTTCATCTCATAGAGGCCTGACAACATCCTCTTGGAGATTTCATCCTTATGGATGAGGTACTCCAATGATTATTCTCAATGTATGCATATTGTAATTGAATATGTCCCAAATGATCTGCCTATGGTAGTCACCATGAGTTCATTCGTGAGTTAAATCTTAATCATATCAATCTGAACCCTTCTTTGGCATTGATTACTAGACCTTCTTCATGTGCGCTAGATAAATTCATTTATTTTAGTAAGAAATGTGTTGGAATTCTTATGAGTCAACCCATGGTCACATGTGTGTTGAATAAGGTGAAACTAGAGGTTGATGATGACTATGGGGGAAATAATTTAATTGAGTTACTTAATAAGATGAAATATACATAGTATTAGATAGATAAAGGGGATTCACTCATTGACCTTATTTATAGTAGTGAATCTGATGAATATAGTTATGATATGTTTGAATTTTTATTTTATTTTATTGGTTACTGATATATTGTTCTCATGGATACTTTGCAATTTTAAATTTCTATTGATAGACATTATTTTAGTGACAGTATGGTTTGTTTATATGTTAACATTGAAACTCTTTTTTAGTAAAATCAATATTCATGCAGTTTATTTATTATGCTTTCGATCACTTTTTATTAATAGATAAATGTTAATTTATGGATTATAATGTTAAATAGGTTTAGATAATTTAATATTAGTCTTTATGGATTATTTATTGCATTCATAGTTAGATAATTATTTAAATAAATGTTAAAGAAAGTTAAAAGGGCTCCCACCCAATTAGAGATTATAAATTGGTCTATAGTTTATTAATCTCATGAAATTATCTTAAGCTTAAGATATAAAGTTAAGTTATAAGATTTATAAATTATAAAGTGATTAATTTTAAAGCAATTGACTTTTCAAAGTCAATTAACTTATAACTAATAAATAACATTAGTTCTAACTTGATTCATAACCACCTCAAAGAGGAGTTACTTTATAAAGATATTGAAGACACATAATAAAAGGTTAAACACATAGGAATCAAGATCTCTTCTAAGTTTGAAGGATTTTCATATCTCTTTTTCTTCTATGCAACTATATGAGATTGAATAGTAAATTGTAGATAGACCAAATATTACATTCTTTGATAGTGAATTAATTTGCTTAAATAATGCTCATATATCTAAGTTTCTTGATTTATTCACAACTGATTATCTAAAGATTATCAAACATTGATATCATTTGATGATTGTAGATATGTATTAATATGTGCATAACCTCTTGTACTTGATGTGAATAATGAATAATACCTTGTAGTATGAAATTTTAAAAAAATATATTTATTGTACTTTGATTTTAATTTGAATATTGTGTTTGTAATTAGACTCATTTCATTGTTTCTCAATAAAATTACTTTTATACCCATAAGATGATTCTTATTTTAAGTATCATGCATATTTATTTATGTTTTAGTTAGATTTATCTCTACTTATATTTTAGTTTGACAATTAATTAAGCTTTTTTAACTTCGCTTTTAGTTATGTTTTAGATAGTTTTATTTAATTTTAGTGAAGATTTCTCTATTTTTAGTTTGCATTTCTTTTTTTATTTCTTTTTTGCTTCAATTATTTTAGATTAAATTATTTTTCATTTTATGTTACTTACACTTAGTCTCTTTTAGTTTATAGTTTATCTTTTATTTAGTCTTTTCCTACTAAATTTAGTGTAATTTTCAATTACTTAGTTTATTAGTTAAGCTTTCTATAAGTTTCACAATTTTGTTTTATTTATTTATCATTTATTTTTTTATTTGATATGATAAATGCCAATTTTTACATGGACTTGTAACCACAAGAGTGTATTACAAAAATTTATACAGGCCAACTAAGGCCAAGAAATGAAAAAGAAAAAAAATAGTAGTTATAGTAGAAACAAAAATAGGAAAAACTAGCAGAACTAGGAGGAAGGTCCCTCCTGAAGGTCTTTAGCTTCAACAATGTCTTTTGTTGAGATGGTTAGTTTTTCCTTTGAAACTTTAGCTTGGGTATGGTTTTCAGGGCCTTAAACTACTTCACTAGGGAGGATCATTCTGGGATGCTTTTTACCTTTTACCTGCAAGGGAGACAATTTTGGGAGGACTCCTTTAGGGGATCCCAAGGGGGGGATTTAAAAACCTTAGGATAAGTCATAATAGGGGTCTGATGGGGTTGAGAAGAGTGAATAAAGGCTTGGATAGTTGCTTTGGCATATTTTGGTAAAGCATTCCAATCCTCGATAAGTTTGGCTAGGGCAAAACTAGCTTGTTACACATTAGTGTTAAAATTTTCCAACAACTGTTTATTTATTTCCAACTCTTCCATAACCATATCCTTCTCTTTCTAGGAAGATTTTACAAGGGTCCCTATTTCAATTGGTTTGGGGATGAACAAAAATTTGAGAGGGAGGTCATCTGAGAGGGACTGCGATAAACTATTCTAGGAGGTGTGGTTGGATGGTTGGTGGGATCCCTTGGTAGGATTCTCCCCAGAGGAAAAACCCTGGGGGGGACCTCTTGGCCTAATGGGGCTTGTCCATGATTATTATGGAGGAGGATCAGGTCTTGATGCATAATGGGATTTGTATCATTAACTTGGTGAAGCAAGACAATATTCTCAAGGGACTTAATCAAGAAATAGGGTAGACTGATCTTATACCCAATGAAATGATTTAGAATTAAGAAATGGTGAGAGAAGATTGATGTGTATTTACCTTTTAGAATCATATATCAAATGATTTGAAGGCAAATATTTGGCCAATAACATGGGAGGTCAACCTGAGGGAACCCTTTCTTATTTTTCTACATAAAATTATTTGTTCTAAAGAACCATTATAAGGACTCTTGCTTTTCTGACTGGTCCTTGAATTCCTTAGCATCTACACATGACATGCTGGTGGCATTATTGATGAATTCCTCCAAGACATTGATGAGTTTTAACGTTTTTCATATCTCTTCTTCTTCTGTGTAATTATATGAGATTGAATAGTAATTTTTAGATAGACCAAATACTACATTCTTTGATAGTGAATTAATTTGATTAAATAATGCACATATAAGTTTCTTGATTTATTCACAACTAATTATCTAAAGATTATCAAACATTTATATCATTTGATGATTGTAGATATGTAGTCATATGTACATAACCTCTTGTACTTGATGTGAATAATGAAAAATACCTTGTAGTATGAAATTAAAAAATATATATTTATTATACTTTGATTTTAATTTGAATATTGTGTTTATAATTAGACTCATTTCATTGTTTCTTAATAAAATTACTTTTATACCAATGAGATGATTCTTGTTTTAAGTATCATGAATATTTATTTATGTTTTAGGTAGATTTATCTCTACTTGTATTTTAATTTGACAATTAATTATGTTTTTTTACTTAGTTAGCTTTTAGTTATGTTTTAGATAGTTTTATTTAATTTTAATGAAGATTTCTCTATTTTTAGTTTGCATTTGATTTTTGATTTCTTTTTGCTTTAATTATTTTAGATTAAATTATTTTTCATTTTATGTTACTTAAACTTAGTCTCTTTTAGTTTATATTTTATTTAGTCTTTTCCTACTAAATTTAGTGTAATTTTCAATTACTTAATTTATTAGTTAAGCTTTCTATAAGTTTCTCAATTTTGTTTTATTTCTTTATCATTTATTTTTTTATTTGATATGATAAATGATAGGTTTTACATGGACCTATAACCACAAGAGTGTATTACAAAACTTCATACAGGCTAACTAAGGCCAAGAAATGAAAAAGAAAGAAAATAGTAGTTATAGTGGAAAAAAATAGGAAAAACTAGCAGAACTAGGAGGAAGGTCCCTCTTGAAGGTTTTCAACTTCAACAATGTCCTTTGTTGAGATGGATGGTTTGTGCTTTGAAACTTTGGCTTGGGTACGGTTGTCGGGGCCTTCAAATACTTCACTAGGGAGGATCATTTTGGGATGATTTTTGCCTTTTACCTATAAAGGGTATAGTTTTGGGAGGACTCCTTTAGGGGATCCCAAGGGGGGGATTTCAAAACCTTAGGAGAAGTCATAATAGGGATCTGATGGGGCTGAGTAGAGTGAAAAAAGGCTTGGATAGTTGTTTTGGCCTATTTTTGTAAAGCATTCCAATCGTAGATAAGTTTGCCTAGGCCAAAACTAGATTGTTACACCTTAGTGTTAAGATTTTCCAATAGCTATTTATTTATTTCCTTCTCTTCCATAACCATGGTCTTCTCTTTCTAGGAATATTTTATAAGGGTCCATATTTCAATTGGTTTGGGGATGAACAACAATTTTAAAGGGAGGTCATCCAAGAGGGACTATGATAAACTATTCTAGGGGGTATGGTCAGATGGTTGGTGGGATCCCTTGGTAGGATCATCCCCAGAGGAAAAACCCTAAGGGGACCTCTTGGCCTAATGGGGCTTGGCCATGCTTAATAAGGAGGTGGATCAGGTCTTGATGCAGAATGGGATTTGTATCATTAATTTGGTGAAGCAAGACAATGTTCTCAAGGGACTTAAGAAAGAAATAGGGCAAACTGATCTTATACCGAATAAAATGATTTAGAATTAAGAAATGGTGAGAGAATATTAATGTGTATTTAGCTTCTAGAATCATATATCACATGATTTGAAGGCAAATTTTTGGCCAATAACATGGGAGGTCAACTCAAGGGAACCCTTTCTTATCTATCTACACAAAATTGTTTGTTCTAAAGAACCATTGTAGGGACTCTTTCTTTTCTGACTGGTCCTTAAATTCCTTAGCATCTACACATGACATGTTGGTGGCATTATTGATGAAGTCCTATAAGACATTGATGGTAATGCCATGCATGGAAACTTTCTTCTTTGTACAAGTTGCAATGAAGTCTTAGGCAATCTCAATGTTATGCTCAATGACCCATTCTATAAATTATGTGAAGTCCCCCTTTTTGAGCTTCTTCTAAAAAATATTCTCATAGACCTCCTTACATGATGTTGGTTCTAGTTGATCCCTATCTCCACCCATGGGGACCAAGAATGTAGAGTCTAACTGGGAGAGATGAAGCTTTTTGATGGGGTAGAGGTGAAAAAGATAGAAATGGGTGGGAAGTCTTGTTAGAAGCTCACAAAAATAATTAAGACCCCTTATTTTGAAATGATTAAAGATTAGCTTGATTAGGATCCACCCTATCATGGTGGGATCATGCACATGCAAAGAGATGGATTTTTTAATCCACAATGGTACTTTCATTATTGATAGCATTAAGGACATTAGAGGGGATGCTACCTACATCATAATAGTTTTTTAAAAGGTAGATATCAAACCCAATGTTGGCAAGGAGATTAGCCACCCCATTTCCTTCCCTATAGGTGTGTATGAGTTGAAAATGAGGTATACTTTTCAAGAGTTACTTTGCATCATTGACTATGTCCTTAATAGTGTGGGAGGGAATAGTTTTTCCTTCCAAAGTATTAAGGATGTTCAATGAGTCTCCCTCAATAATGATCCCATTGTGGTTGATGCTTGCCACCAACTAAATTCCTTAGAGAGCCAACTTGGCCTTAGTTAGGTGGTTTGTGTGAATGCCCATGGGTCTTGCATACACCACCAATATCTCCCCTTTATAATTTCTTATAATGCCTCCTCCCCATATAGGGCTTGGGTTACCCTTGGAGGTGCCATCAAAATTCAATTTCACCCAATCATTTGAAGGAACCTTCTATTTGGTGTTCTTAAAGATTAACTCTTTTAAGGGAGAGCATAAGACCTCTTCGAGATCTTAATTTTTGAGAATGAGCATGGTTGAGGGGGGATAAGGTTTTTTATATTTAGGTGGGAAATCTTTTTATTTCTACAAGATGGATTGATAGAGATGGGAGAAAACACCATTCAATTGGTGCCTTATTAAGGAAGAGGCCATCATTATGAATTTTCCATATGTACCAAAACTAGTGAGGGAGGGAAAGATGCCAAAGGAATACCAAGGAAGGTAAATTCGAAGGAGGATTCTATTACATGATTAGTTATAGGATATTTTTTGGTTTGACCCAGGTCATGCCGAGATGATTTAACAACCAATTAAATAGGGTCAGACTGAGGGGACACTCTAGAAAAAGATGGTGAGAAAAATCTTCCACACTTTTATAGATTGGGAACCTATTTAGGATAATAAATCCCCTATTGGATAATTTATCTATAGTCAAAATTTTATTATGTTCCACTAGGAAAAATATGAAATTAACTTTAGGATTTAGGTGCTTACTCAGTAGTTTTTCTAGAGATTCTAGTTACTTTCCAAGTTCAGGTTGGTGGCATGTCTCGAGGCCACTGAGTAGGAACTGTTGTCTTCTACCCACTAAACAAAATGGCCTTCTTTTTGGATGGAAGGGATGTGGACCTATCTTAGAGCTAGGTTGAGATTTTTAATGTCCTAAGATTCTTTCAGAGTTAGATCTTCACTAGGGAAGACTTTCCAACACTTTTTTCCTCCCTTGATTTCCCAGTAATATTTTAACTTGGAACCATATCTTTACTTAAGCTACCTATACCACCTAGCCAAAGTCCTTTGGGTGGAGGATAACCAGACATCTTCCCATAAATCAATTTTCTTTCCATTTCCAATTTTCCATAAGATGCCCTTCTTCAGTTTATCCTTACAGCTAGAAATGGCTTTACAGAAGGTTGAACCATCAACAGGGCCTTCTTCTCATAGGAAGTCATCCTCTTCCACTCCTTCCAAGTATTTAGCATTTAGGATTATTGACCATTAACCATTCTCCTTCATTAGGTTCCAACCCATTTTTTCCAATAGGGCTCTATTAATGGATTTTATGCTTCTCAGATGGAGGCCTCTATTAGCTTTTGGAAGATAGAATTTTTCCCATGCAACTAAGTTGAATCTATATCTTTATTTAGTACCTTTTCATAGGATTTTTTTTTGAATTTGTTCAAATTTTAATGAAATATTAGATGACATATTAAAGATAGACACTTGATATACTAGGATGCTTTGAATAGATGCCTTGAGGAGCTGGTATTTCCCTACATATGTGAGGAGGTGTCCTTTCCAACCTACTAGTTTCTTTTGGATATGATCAATTAATGGATTCCAAAGTTGGAAGTCCAATTTTTTGGAAAAAAATAAGAATACCTAAGTGAGTTTTCAATAATTTTCCCAATTGACATTGAAGTATTTTGGCAATTCTTCTTTCCTAAAAGGGTGGAGTGTTGATGAAGAAAAGGAAACTATTTTAGAAGTTGATGCATTGGTTGGACACTTTTTTTTAGTAGCTTAAAATGAATTTGAGATGTTTGGATTCATTGATAGAAGCATATCCCAAGATAATAGTGTCATCATTGAACTGCTGGTGAGTGATAGGATCTATATTCTAGGCCACCAAAATACCTTTTATTAGACCTTGGATGTAGGCTTTCCTCAAGCTTGTCCCAAAGGTTTCTACCAGGATGATGAAAAGATATGGGGAAGGGGGTTTCCCTATCTTAAGCCTCTTGAAGCTAGAAATAAGCATTTTGGGACCCCATTTATAATAATAGAAAAATTAGGGGTGAAAATTCAATTCCAAATGATTTTCCTAGTGTCATGATTCAACCCAAGATTTTCTAGAATCTGTATCAAGAAGCACCAAAAAACTCAATCATAAGCCTTCAACATATCTAGTTTGAGAAGCATGACCTACCATAAAGATTTAGGGTGGAATTCATATCTTCACGAGTTAGGACAATGCCATCTTTAAATTGTCTTCCTATCATAAAATCACCCTGTTGCTCTCTAATGATAAAATCAAGAAGAGGTTACATGCATTTAACCAAAATGAAGGAGAAAATTTTGTAGGTAGTATTACGTAAGCTTATAAGATGGAAGTATTGAATGTTAGTGGCACATTATTTTTTAGTATTATAACCAAAAATTTATTGTTTATTTATTTTATAATATATTTAGAATGAAATAATTCTTTAGCAATTTCTTCAAACTCTAAGTGAATAATGTCCTAGAACTTTTTGAAGAAAAATGGAGGGAACCTATCCAATCTAAGAGCCTTGAGGCCTTCCATGGAGAAGACATCACTTTTGATTTCCTCATTAAAGGGGATCTTTGTGAGGGATACATTGTATACTACTGTGAAGACCTTTTTAAAATTAGATAGGGTGGATGAAACTAGGGAGGGCTCAAGTTTTCAATCCTTTGAGAAAAGATTCTTAAAAAAATTTATAAAGTGTCAAGAAATGTCATCTTCATCCTTATTGATAGTTCCATCTTCAAATTGTAGTTGGGTGATTTTATTAGCATTCCTATGTCTCGAAGCTGAGTGATGGAAATTTTTTGTGTTCCTATCCCCCTTCTTCATCCATAGGTATCTAGGTTTTTGCTTCCAAAAAGCCTGTTATTTTGCTTTTAGGTTGTGAAATTAACACATGAGATCCTTTTCCTTAGTATCCTCATGTTCATTATAGTTACCAAAGACACTGATCTCTTTAATAATTGAAAGTTCCACTTCAAGGGCTCTTTTATATAAATAGATATCCCTAAACACTTCCTTGTTCTAGATTTTTAGCTTGTTTTAAAGAAAATTAAGCTTTTTTTTTAGAATGAACATGGTGGGACCCAAAAAGGGTTATTTCCACCAATCCCTAAAGAAGTTAGTGAAGTTTGGATGATGAAGCCACATGCTTTCAAATATAAAGGGACTACACTTGGGTTTGGAAATTTTTTGAGGTTTAAAAACTAGGAGATTATGGTCAGATCCAATCCTAGGCAGTGAAGAGAGTCTATTGGAAAAGAGGATGTCCCAGTTTAAAGATATCAAAAATATATCAAGGTAGACTTGGATTATTTTTTATCCCAGTCTTCTATTAGACCATGTGAATGGGATATTGTTGAGATCCACATCTACTAATCCTACATTAGCAATAAATTCATTGAATTCCAACATGATATCCATGAGATCAATGAGTCTACCTTTGTTATCACTAGGGGAGAGGGGAGTATTGAAATCACCTACCATAATCTAGTTCCAATAAACATAGGTCTTACAAAAATCTAATAATGCTTTCTAAAGAAGGTTTCTGGCATATTTAGAATTAGGAGCATAAACATTATTGAGAATCCATTTATCCTTACTTATGATGTCAATGAATAAGATTAAGATTTGATTAGAATATTTCCATAGTAAGTCACCTTCCAAAAATTTTGGGTCCCAAAAGATGGCCAGGCTACCTAAAGCACCTGTGGACTTCGAGGAAAGGTAATATGCATTTTTTTAGATTCTTGCTACACTAGTTTTGAGGATGGGATTAGACATTTTGGTTTATTGAATGAGAAAAATAGAAGGGTTGATCCTTTTAATAGTATTGTAGAGAGTCCTTTATTTCTTTGGGTTGTTTAGACCCCTAATGTTCTAAGATAATACTTTCATTTCTTATCCTGTTGGACCTTAAGAGTTTGTCGAGAGCCATTAGCAATATCTTTTAAAGTTTCTAAGTTTCTAGTAATCAATCTTGGGGATATACCCACTGGTTTTGGAGTAATGCCAATATTGGCCTTTTTCCTACCTCTTTTTGTTTTAGAGCAAGTGACAATCCCATTATCATGAGGGGGGTCCAAGGACGGAAAGATTGGTTTAGAAAATTATCCCACTTATTTTCCATGAAGCGAAGAATGTAAAGGAGGGGAGAGGGGGGGCTCAGGGTGGTGGGGAGGGGGGGATTAAATCAATGAAGAGAGGGATCTTTTGGGCAAGGGCTTAGGTAGACTTCAATTTATTCCAGTAGAAGTAGTTGATTATATTCATAGAAATAGTTTTTATATTTCTTAGTGTGTTGCTTGATTGTTCTTGGTTATATGTTAATAGTTGTTAAGTTATTATGACATTCTTCATTTATGTTTCATTATTTGGTTTTCAATTTCATTTATTTTACTTATAATTTAGTTTCTTTAATTATTTTTATTTTAGTTTATTTTAAGTTGCAACATCGAGATTGATATTAGAGAAATATATTGAAAGACACACAAAGGTCAAAGATCTTTCTTTCAAGATATTTCCTCATTTATATGACTTAATTTGTTGGATAGGTTAAACTATATATTTTGAATATAATTTTGATTTTATAATTGAATAATTGTTTGATTTATAAAATATAATGACATATAATTCATATTTTATTTTAATGACTTATTCCTAGAATAATTAACAAAACCCTCTACACATATTAGGATACATATTTGTTCCATAGATCCATTACAATTTAACTAGTCTGATTCCATCTTAAACTTTCAGAGTAGGCAAAAAAATTGATTCATTGATGTAACAATTTTCACTATCAACAAATTTGGTAACTCTGTTGGGAAGTTTTTCAAAAAAATTATCTTTATTTTTCTCATTTTTGTTTCTTATTTGAATCCTTCTTTCTTGTTTCAGTATTTCTTTCCCATGACCATTGGTAGTCTACCTCTTATCATATAATCTGAAGTTGATATTATTGAGGATCAACTAGAAATTACTTATAATTGTTCTTCTTTTGATTGGTATAATAGATCTTATGATTTGAATCACATTCTTGAGGTTATAACTAAGGAAGAAGATGTAGTGTTCAAATAGATTTGTACAATAATCTTAGCCATCAAACTTAATTTCATATTCATGAATAAAAGCATCACATTTAGCAAGAAAGGGAGATTTTTTTAATTTCTAATCCTCAACCTATAACTAGATTTATTTCTAAATAAAATTTATTATCCCTAAACTCTAATATAACTATAAATTTAAACCAACCTAGTCAAGTAGAGGAACTTTTTATAACTTCCAATAGAAGAACAATAAGAAAAGAGAATTTGAGACTTGATTCCAGGTGTACATAACAACTTAGATCAAGTAAAAATAATTAAAAATGAAGCAAATTATGATGTATAAAATTATTATCAAGTTTTAAACCCTTGGATTGGTGGGAATGAAATCAATATTGGTAATCATCCTAGTAGGTTACCCTCACTGAAATGACTTAATGCCCCAAAAAAATTCAAGTGATTTTGGTGAGTCTTGGGAAGAACATTTAGATGCATTTAAATTAATTCTCACTACTCTTGGTATAACCAATGAAAATAATTATCTTAGATTTTTTCACAAAATTTATAAGGTAAATATTATCAAGCCTTTATTAGTTTATCTACAAAGATAATTAATTCCTAAAAATATATATAAGATCTATTAGTGTTTTGTTTTGGCAAGCCTAAAGAAGATTTATAATTGGTTGATGATCTTGTTAATATTTATATTAATCTGACTGAGATGGTTAACCACTTTATAACTAGATTTATTAAGATACATAAAAAGATTCCTCATGATGTTATACCATATAAAAAATTGTTTATATTATTTTTTTTGTAGTGTTTTACTTTTAAAGTATAAAATGTCTCTAGAAGATAAGGACATAGTATAATATGATGCTACTTTTATTTTATGTATAAAATGTGAAAATAAATTAAAATGTGTTAGTTTTAAATATAGATCTTACATAGGTTTAACTTCTAATGATGCATAAATTTTAAAATCCATTCATAATATTGGTAATGAGTTGATCACCATCAAGTGATAATTAAATGATAAGCCTTCTACATCAAGTAAAATTTCTATTCCCCAAAAAAGTTAAAAAAAATTCATTATTACCATGTTTTTGAAATAGATAATGACCCGAATATTTGTATAACTATTCAATTTTTTAAAATATTTATACTCAAGAAGGATAGTATTAACATTGACTTAGCTGACAATATAAACTTGTGTGGTTCTGACTAGTTTTTAGATAACATCAATATTGCTAATACTTATATTGTACAAACAAGGAAAATGGATTATAGTTCTACCCCAAAAGATAAATCAAACATAATTAATAATCAATCATACTTTTTTAAACATTTTACACAATACAAAGGTGAATTTGTGTATAATATTAATTCTTCAAATAATTCTACTGCAAATTTTGTAAAAACTAAATCTTTATCTATTAGATTCAATAATATATAGCATCATCATTATAAGACCAAAAATTATACTCAGATTCACCATGTTGATGTTGGTACTTATAACATTATTGATGATTTGAATACAATCAAATCTGGTTTTTCTTTATTACAAGTTACTAGTTTACCTAGACAACTTGATAAAATAAATGATGTTACTAAGAACTAAAATCCCAAAAATGTGTTAGGATTTCAAGAAGGATCTAGTGATAATGGACTTAATTCTATGTTTACCTAGTATAGTGATACTCCTACTAATTTTATTCTTCTTTTTATGTTTTTTTAAGATTATAGATAAAATTATTCACAATTGTATTCTCAATATAAGAACTTTTAATAATATTATGATTAAATTCATTATTGATTTGACATGCATATATTACAAAAATTATAATAGTAAACTTAATTGGTTTATTCTCACCAACCTAAGAGTTGTCATGAGTTGTCATGATATTATTATCAAAATAACTCAAGATGAAAGAATTAAATGCATGTATAATTTGAAGTTTTAGATATCCCTACTAATTATGTTATTTTATTAGGTATAAATTGGTCTAAGATAATTAGTGCATTTTTAGGCAAAGATACAACATGGGTTTCTATTGGTAACAAAATTGCATTCATGCATAGAGAAGAATGTAATAGTAATCCTATAGAATCCATACTAACCATTGTTACATAGAAATTGGAATTGGTACTTATAAGCAAATGAGATGAACCTGAGTAACAACAAGAAAGGATATTTTATAGAGAGACTATATGGTATTTATTCATTGGTGGAACTTTATTTGTAGAAATATAATGGTGATGGAATTATTCTAATATCTCATGTTGGTAATTATTTTTTGCTATGATTGTAAATTATCATTTGATAACACTAATAACACATCATAATTTGAATCTCTATATTTAGGCCTTAAAAAATCCATATAATTAAATAATAATCATTTAGATTTCTTTGGATATTCTGAATTAATTGATATATAATTTATAAACAATTATAAAATAAATCATACTCATATTCATAAGTATACTTAGAAAGTTTGGTCACTTTTTGGGAGCTTTGAAGTTTTTAATATCACACATATACTTAGAGAATTAAATTCTCATGCTAATAATATTTTTTATTTTTGCTTCCAATCCTACCTTGAGTGATAGTGAGCCAACAATAGATTTCTATTTTTTTTAACATTTTAAGGCCTAAAATACCTGATCTTAATTATAATTGACCTATTTTTTATTGTGATGAACATATTGATTTATTTTTAAAAATAAATTATTTTGATCATGATGACTATACTTAATTATGGTGATTATTTTTAGTTAAGCATTAATTAATTTCTTGATAGCTTAGTAAATTTATAATCAATGTTCATTCTAAATTATCAACCTAAAATATCACATACTGAAGAGCCATCTGGAAGAATAATAGGTGAGACTATTCCTATTGATCTTGGTACTAAGGAAGATACTAAATTTATTTATTTATAAATTAAATGTATAAATTAGGAAAAATTTTAATTTATTTAATTGTTAAAATAGTATACAGATATTTTTATTGGTCATACAAATACGTAAAATATTATTATATTAAAATAATTAAACAGGGTATACCTATCAAACTTGGTACAAAATCTATTAGGCAAAAAGTTAGAAGAATAAGACCCTTGTTAGAAGACATCATTAATAAGAAGTTTGATAAAATGTTAGATGGTGGTCTCATTTTTCCTGTAATATATTTTGATTGGGTAGCTAACTTAGTTCCTATTAATAAAAAAATAGTTGCATTCAATTGTGTAGAATTTAGAGATTTGAACATAGATAGTGTTAAATAATTTTCATCTACCTCTTATTGATTATATTTTGTAGAAATTTATAAAATATGAAATGATGTCTCTTACTGATGGAATTTCTAGTTATAATAATATTTTTTTAAAAATACATAAAACTAAATTTACTACGTGAAAAATAACATTTACTTTTAACAAAATGCCATTTGGTTCAATGAATGTAGGTGTCACTTTTTAGAGGGATATGGATGTAGCCTTGATTATTTGATTGACATTATTATTCAAGTCGACATTGATGATCTTACCTTCAATTATAAAAATATAAATAAACATATCGATCATATTCATAAAATTTTCACAATATGTAAAAAATATGGTATTGATCTAAATCCTAAGAAATCAATTTTTGGAGTAACTGAAGGAAAATTATTAGATCATATGATCTAAAAAAATGGCATATAAATTAATCATAAACACATTAAAGCTACTAAATTTTTTCCACCTTTACCAATCTAGTCTAAGATCTTTTTTAGTAAAATAAACTTATAATCCTTTTCAAGTTATTTTAAATAAAAATTAGATCTATGTATGTGATGTAAGTTCTAATTTGACATTTAATAGTTTTAATGATGTCATTATAAGTTCATGTTAATTTCCAAATTGAATCCAAACAAGAATTTTATTAGTTATGTTAATACTACTAAGAAATAAATAGGTGTTTTCATTACTCAATATGAATATAATCATGAAGAAAGACCTATCAGCTATATGAGCCAAGTTTTGAAAGATATTGAGACCAAGTATCCCTTGATCAAAAAAATTGTTTTATGATTAATTTATTCTTTACCTAAATTAAGATATATTTTGATGGGAAATAAATTTATTTTTTGATCAAATGTGTTAATTTTATATATATATATATATATATATAAAGAAAGTAGCCTACCACTCAAAGCATGTTAGCCAAGTGGATTTTAAGATTGAAGAGTTTGATCTTGAATTTAAATCATCCAAAACCATTAAGGTAAATGATTTAGCTAAACATTTTAATGAAAAAATTATCTCTAGTATAAATATTTTAGTTATTTCAATTGAAAATTCTATTCATGCTAAACCTCATTTTAAAACTATGAAAGTTGTTAAATTTTCAAAACAATTTAAATTTGGCCATGCAATGCATGAGTGGGACTATTTATTTTCACATGATTATTTGTATCATGATTTGATTTATTACTTCCAAAATAGATATTGTTTAGATAAAAAGTAAAGAATATTACTTCAATTACAAGCTTTGAAAATTTTTTTATTAGAGAATTTTCTATATTATAGGAACAAAAATGGTGTTATTTTTTATTGATTAACTCACAATAAAAAATAAAAGGTCCTTATATGATGTCTTGAAATTAGTTTTGGTGGTCATTATGTAGTAAAAAATACCTCATACAATATCTTGCATCTATGTTATTATTGACCTACACTTTTTCAAGATTTGTATAAACTAGTTTGTGACTATATGCCTTGGCAACTTTTTTTTGGAAGAGAGAGACTACCTATAATTCATTTAAATATCATTATTAAAAAAAATTACTAAGTGGTGTATTGATTTTATTTCCAATATTCACCTTCCTTCAATTATTCATAGGTATATTTTAACAACCATGTATTATTTCACTAAGTGGCCTAAAGTGATAGCTTTGAAAAGTTCTGCTATAGATGAAGTTATTTCATTTTTTAATATATATTTGGTATTCTATGTGAAATAATGGTCCTAAATTTATCTCAAATGATTATCTAGAGTTTTTAGGACATTATTCATTTATTTCTAGTCATTCTTCAAAGTACTATCTCAAGGGAAATGGATAGGTTGAGTCCACTAATAAAATTTTGATATCAATTATGCAAATGCTTGTGTGTGCTAACAAATGTGATTGGAATTTAAAAATATTTGCAGCATTATGGGCTGACCACATTATGGTAAAGGTTCCAATAGGTTATTCTCTTTTCATGCTGGTTTATGGCTTCAAACCAACTTTTCCTATACAACTCTAAATTTATTATGCTAGAACTATTGTTTGATACTTAATAGAAGATATTAACATTATTGAGTAAATACTTAATGATATCTTATCCCTTGATGAGGATAAATTTATTGATTTACAAAATTTAGAAAAGGCTAAGGAATAACTTTTAAAAAAATCATAAAAAAAGTTTCTAAAAAGTGTTGTAAAGTGGGTGATTTAGTATTATACTAGGACAAAGCTCATAAAGAGATGGGAAAGAATCATAAAATAGTTTTTCTTGGTAAGAATTATTTTAATTTATAGGATCTTGATGCCAATTGACTAAATTATTTAGTTAAAGGTCATAATTTGAAGTTTTTCTTTAGTTAGTTTGCTCTTTATTGATTTTAATTATTTACTTTTGGTTTGTATCTTCTTATCTATTTTTTATTTGTATCTTGTTTTCCATTTTTCTATTCTTTTGGATTTGGTTAACTATTAGACAAGATTTGAAAGATTTCATCATTATTAGAAGAAAGATTGAATGTTTTGTTAAGGATTAACATTTACATTTGGTATTTACTTTGGTAAATAAATAGTTTTATATTTGGTTAGAATATATTTGGTTGTTTTAATATTGTTGGGAGTTGCAATAATATTATGATAATAGGCCATTTTTTAAATTATGTATTCATAGGGATATGGCTGAGATATTAGTGGAGCTATGATCTACATGATTATAGGTATAGTTTCCTATAAATGTAATATCCTAATTGAATTAAATAATTAGAATAATATATAGTATTATTATGTTTTATACATATTTGGATTCATTATTTATGTGTTAAGTATAGACAGATCTGAACTAGATTTATTATCTAGTATTAGGGAAATATGACCCAATTCATTAATGGAGCTATGATATGGAAGAATTGGGTTTTTAATCTTTGTTTAAGGGGCATCCAATCATTTAGTATTATCTTGAATGAAGTAATTTTTGAGGAAATAAATAATATTTGTGACACCCATACCATGCATCACATTATTGCTTTGGTTGTTTCTTACATCAACATAGTGGCATCATTTTTTAGTGTTGTATGCATCAAAATTAAAGACATGATCTTCAAATATATGCACAACTCAAAACTCTCAACCTACATTTTTTTTCTCATTTCAGATATGCTAATTCTACTATGTAATTGCTTCAGTATAAATTTATGAATGTAGTTTTGAAGTTATCATTCATTATTCATTCTACTTAGCATGATTCTATGTCACCCACTTCACTTGGCACTTGATCAGTCGGTATTATCTGTGGTGTATATGAATAAGCCATAGGTAGTGTTATTTTGATACATATTAAAATTATTGTTTGATCAATAAGGATAATTACGTATTGCTTAATCTGATGTTCTAATTAAATGTACTTTTTCATATATGAATAACTAATGTGCTTAATGTGTATCATTTTTCAGTTCCCTTTCATCCCTATTCAACATATTTTAGTCTAGCATGAATATATGATCCCTAAAACTTTTATGAATATGATTTTTTCCAATATGCATGTTTTTTAGTAGTTATATCAATCCAGCTAAGGAAGTGTTTTATTCATCATGTCAACTATATCTACATGTTGTCAAAGCAAGGAATTGTCTATAAATATTGGTATATTTTATAAGTGTGAGTTGTGGGATCAATTCTTTATGAAATACTAATTTGTATCATCAACACTTTTTACTCCTTTATGTGGCCAAGCTTGTTAGCTATAATTCATGTTTTTAACATTTTTTGTTGTGTCATTTTCTAGGATTTAAAATTTGAGTTGTCTTTAAATCATGTCATTAGGTGAATCCATTATATTTATTAGTGTTATGTTATTAACATTTTTATATTAAGCCAGTGTCATTTTTAGTAGATTGATAAAATTAAATTAAGAATCACTTGGTTGTTATAGTGAGTTTTTATAGTAGTTTTATATTTAAGGGTATTAAAAGTTTAGCCATTAGGTTTTTAGTTATCAAATCATTTCAAAAATTAAATATTCAAATTTATATGGTCTTGTATTGTCAAAACAAAATGAGTGGAGTGTTAAAATTAGGAGTCTTTTTTATATCAATAAAATGTGTTAAATTTGTCAAAGTCAAAAATCTCATTCTGTGTATGAATGCATTTTTGGGTGATCCCAACATCCAAATTAGAAAGAATGTGTCAAAATTGAAGGGGGGTCTTGTCATAAAAAATGGCATACAAAATGAGATTCAAATTATATTATGCTAAGTGAGTAGAAACTATTAGAGGATGGAGGAAATGGAGGCTGGAGGTTCTAGATCCTCTCATTGGTCACCAACAATGAGGCCCAAATGACTTGGTGACATTATTTTTTTTGGTGTGTTTTACACCAAATCGACTAACACCAAGGATAATTATTTAGTGGAAGTGAAAATTGTCTATGTTATTTTTGTTTGGGTGGCAATAAACATCAATAGAGGATGCATAATATGAAAAAATGAATTTATTCCTCATGATATTTCATTTATTAGT
Organism: Torreya grandis; assembly: GCA_037957365.1. Lineage (NCBI taxonomy): Eukaryota > Viridiplantae > Streptophyta > Pinopsida > Cupressales > Taxaceae > Torreya > Torreya grandis. The sequence continues at coordinate 2,223,900 of JARHVA010000154.1, forward strand.
ATCATGTGTGTTTTCATTCCCCTACTGGATTGGAGAAAAGGAGAGTGTATATATAATGGAATGTGGAAATAATTATACAGGATGAAAACTAAGTACAAAAATCCTCTGACACTTCTTTATGAAGATGATCATCCAGTAAAACATATGTTGTATTCACATGGAAAAAATGTGGGATGCATTCTTTTCATAGTAATGGTCATGCGTATCAAGATCCAAACAACAAGATTCAAACAATAGTATGCAGACCTAAAAGTATGCATTGTCATACAATTCTATTCAAGCCAATTCTCGAAGATGTACTTTCTCCCCATGTAAATACTAAGGGGGGAATTTTAAGGATTAATGTTTACATTTGGTTTTTAATTTGGTAAATAAGTAGTTTTATATTCAGTTAGAATATATTTGGTTGTTGTAATATTGTTGGGAGTTGTAAAAATATTACAACAATAGGTTATTTATTAGATTATGTATTCATAGGGATATGGTTGAGATATTAGTGGAGATATGATCTCCATTATTATAGGAATATTTTCCTATAAAAATTTAATAACTTGATCGAATTAAATAATTATAATAATATACAATATTATTATGTTCTACACATATTTGACTTCATTATTTATGTGTTAAGACTATGCATCCCTGAACCAAACTTATTATATTATACCATATCATTTTAAGTATCTCATTATCAAGATTTTAAATACTTAATCATTTTAGAATCATATTTTATAGTAACAAGTATTAATTATTCATGTGTAAACGTTACTTTATTTTCAAAAGAAAAAATCTAGGATATGCACTGATTATCCATCTAACCTAAATTTCTTTGTTATAATTATTTGTTTCTTCATGCCATGCTAGTTAAAAAATCCATCCCTTGATATCTTACTTATTAAATGGGGTCATGCATAACTTATGAGGAAATAATTTACCTATATCACACTCTTAAGTATATTGAAATTTATAATTTTTATTTGTAACCCAATTTCACAAAGTGAAACCAGATAGCAAGGTTGCCTATGTTATGCCTAATTTTAGTACCCTCCTTTTTTTTGAAAAACATATTTACATAATAATTTTTGATATATAATGACTTAATGTCATAATGTTTAAATCTACTACCGAGGTCAAATTATTTGCATTAGTTTAAACAATTATTTCTCTATGTATATTTGAATATGAAATATTACTATGTTAAGTGATTTAAATACTCGTAATGTTATTTTGAGATTATTAATATAAAAATATTGATCAAATGACATCATAAGAATTTAAATTTTAATCAAACCTCTAGTATGTCTACATCTCATATTTATAGTTAATTCTATATGCAATTGTGATTCTCATAAATTTTTATTCTCCATCTAATTCTAGTAATAATTTCCAATATATTTTTGACTGAATATGTTGTATTTTGATAATTAACCTTGTAGTATGTGACATATTTTGATATACTGATAACATGCTTTTAAGTTGTTGTAAAGTGATAAATATCACACAAGCATATGTTCTATGATATTTGCATTGATAATTAACTTCAAGGTTTCAAGTTCTTGATATTATCATGTCTTAAATTTGGTAAGTTGAGAACACATGTAGAATTGGTGAACTATTTATCATTTTAATTTTTTATTTTGAATATATAACTGCATGTTTACAACACCATTTTTGAATTAGTTTTGACACCTCTTTGCACATAGTTGAAATAATCTTCTTGTGCATTGCCAAGGTAATATACATAATGTTATGTTTGAGTAGTTATGAGGTTGATATTAAATTGCATATTATTTGACCTTATGTTAGGTCTCATTCCCACTTCTAAAGTGTTATGCATTATTTGCACGGTCACTTGGCATGTTATTTATATTTGTTGATGGCTCAAAGACCATTAGATATGCTTTGGTTTTTTACTTATATTATTTGATGCTTCAAAATTTGCATATATTCAAGGTTATATGGCTTAAGTTATAACCAATGCATACAAATTATTTGATTGAAAGGTATTGTCATTGTAATAGTGATCAAGGTATGGATTAAAGTCATTAGTTTTTATATAAAATGGCATATTTGATTTGGTATTGGGTAATTAATTTGAGTTTTAAAGTTTATCCTTGCCTCAATTGTGGATATTCACGATGAAATTTTTTTGGTAGTATAGTTATGTGTTTCCTATGTGTTAGTGGTTGTTTTGGTCTTGGTTTTAGAAAGAATATATTTGGAAAGGGTTGTCATCCACTAGTTTAGTGACAGATCACCCCACTCAATTTAATTATTAGTTAGGGTAATCACCTTGACATAAAAGGTTTCATTTTATTGGCTTACACACCATTTTTCCAAACATAACATATAAATTTAGCTCTACAATTTCACTAGTTAGATTTGGGTGATATATTTTGGTTTTTTCAATATTATTTGGGTGTACATATCATTTAAATAAGTATGTAACTAGTTATATTTGTTGTTCCCCAAAAATATCACTCATTTTTGGGACAACATTTGAACTATTTTGGTCTTAAAAACCAAAATTGTCTCTTCCCTTTTTGAAATTTGTCTTGGGCATTCAAATTCCTCAGTTTTCAAGCTTCTCAAAAATCTACGAACTCTGCAGGCTTAAATCTATGGACTCTACAAGCTTAAATCTATGGAATTTGTAGGCTTAAATCTATGGACTCAACAGGAAGAGAAAATCTACGGACTCTGCAAGCCAAGTTCAATAGGCTTTACAGGTTGATTTCTACAGACTTGATTTCCATGGAATCTATAGGTAGGTTCATTTCTATAGGTTCAAAGGCTTCTGTAGGTAGGTTCAACCAAAAGAATTAGTTTATAACACTTGGTCATTTTTAGGATTGGTTCGATGCCTTGGTTCAATAAAAAATGTCTATCGGCAAGCATTCAAGTAAAAGAGGCTTAAACCATTAAACCGTTGAACTGTTGAACCACTTTGGTTCAAAGGTTCAATGATTTCAAAGTTTAAAAGTTTTAATGCTTCCAGTTCAATGGTGGGTTCAATCAAAGGAATGGTTCAATGGATTGGTTCAACCAAGCGGTTCAACGCTTTAGTTCATCTTTTGGTTCAATCAAATGGTTTGTCAGTCAGTTCAAGGCTTTGTTTGAACCATTGAACCAAAACTTGGTTCAACGATTGGTTCAAACAAATGGTTCAAAGGCTTGGTTCATTCAATTAAACCATCGGCTTGAACCATTTTGGTTCAAATCTTGGTTCAATGGATTGGTTCCATGAAGTGGTTCAATAGTTGGTTCATCAGCTTGGTTCAATGCTTTACTTCATTCACTTGGTTCAAAGACTTGGTTCAATCAAAGGGTTCATTAGCTTAAACCATTTTGGTTCAACCAAGTGGTTTAATGTTTGGTTCAACCAAGTGGTTCAATCAAATGGTTTAATAGTTGGTTCATCACCTTGTTTCAAAGGAGTAGTTCAATGGAGCGGTTCAAATGCAAAAGTTCAAAGAGCCTCTCAAAGGACAAAATGCCCTTATAGGGGGCACTTAGATGACAAAAGTACCCTTCAGAAGGGTCATTTTCAAAGAAGCCTCAAAAGGTAAATTCTTTTAGATTTTGTTTAAGGAATTCAAGAAAGACTAAGGCAAGAAGAAATTCCTTCAAAATTTTTTTTCGAAGGAATTCCTTCAGACAAAAAGCCTGAAAGAATTCAGAGAAGCTACAGGTAGAAATCTCAAAGAAATAACGAAGGCAAAAGTGATAGGAACAATTTCCATGGACTTTTTGTTTGCAGGAAATTTCCATGGACTTTTTGTCCATGGGAATTTGTCTGGGAAAATGCCTATAGGAATCTCGTGAAAGGCCACCAAAGGGTCACCTTCCCTTTAGGAAGATGTAAAACAAGAAGCCCAAAGGCCATTTGAAGTTTGCTTGAAAGGGTAGATACCTTGCAGAGGGGCTCTTCTCGACCCAAGGTAGATCATTTCTTAAAGCCCAAAAGGGTAGGTTCTTTTCAAGAAAGTGCCAAATAGAAAAGCTGAAGAAAGACCAAGGGGTGATGTGCCTGAAGATGTCAAATTCAACACAGGGAACTAGCCATTGAAAACATAGTGACGGGTGCATGAATGCCAATTTTAAAGCTCATAAAATATCTATTGATCCTTTGAATCTACAGACCTAAATGCGTTCATATACTTCAAGGCCAAGACTAGTAGAAAGTGAGGAAGGAACAAAATAGAAAATTGAATCCAAGACCCGATTTAATTAACCAGAAAAGGAGGAACGATGAAGGTAGGATTAGATCACTAGGTGGACCTTTCAATAGCATGACTTATTTATTTGCATTGATAAAATCAAATGGGTAAATGCCCCTAAGTTCTAGCCTATCTTCTTAACAGATTCCAATGCAACATGATGTGTTACTATTCCTGAGTCCTTCTTGAAGAGGCTATATAAGGGACTCTCTTCTATTGTAAATGGATCTCTTTTTGGTAATTAGAATGAAACTCTAACCAAATTGAAAGACACTTCTGAGACTTTGAGCTTAGTTTGTTTATCATATTTTGTTATTGGAATAAGAAAGCAAGTGGTTTTTTAGACTTTGTACTTTAATATCTTTGTTGTTTAGGAAAATATTCTTATGTCTTTTTCCTTAATATATCTTTTATTCCTTTAATTCAACAAGTAGAATTAGTGATAGCAGTCAAGAAGGTGTCCTGAAGAGTCAACTATGGAGAGACTTTGTGCCCCCATAATTGCCTTTAGTGTGTTTTATTTTCATTTCTATGTAAAGGACCTTGGGGTGACTTTATGCCCTCATTGCCCTTCATATCTTACTCTTGAGAAATTCAGGCGTAGACTTTGTGTTGCATCTCGATTTGCTGGTTATTATATCCTTTATTATATTTTGTTGTTACTGCCTAGAGTATTCTTGTGGCTTGCTTAATAGTACTTCTAAAAGAAGAGGAGTGCTTTTTGTCATTTTCCTTGAGTTTTTCCTTTGATCCATACACATCATCTCTGAAGAAAGAGAGATGGATGGTTTGTCCTACCCTTGAGTATTATTTTCTATATATATATATATATATATATATATATATATATATATATATATATATATATATATATATATAGCCTATCTATAGGGAACCTCCCCTTGATGAGAGGAGAGATCAGTCCCCTTCTGATGTGGTAAACCTACACATTTGGATGAATAATCTTCTTACTTTGGCTGATCAGACCTATTTTGTTTATCAGTATGTTGATCGACAAAATATTCAACCAACAATTTTTGGTTACTCTGCTAGGGATATACATAATTTTGTACAATTTAGAACCTCAAGTTTCAAATTGAAACATCACCTATGTCTTACCCATTATCATTATAACCCTTATACATTATAGATTCTGGAAACTTTGTTACTTGTCTTATCTATTATTGTTATAACCTATCCATTGTACTCCACTGTGGAAGAACGAACTGCTCCAGTGTTTTCCCATTATTAAAATTTTCCTCCTAGCCTCACGCAATAGTTTTTGGTGACTCCACTGGGGATATAAAATCCATTATCCATTTATAATCTATCCATTCACCTCCACACTAACCAGGAAAGAATGCACAGTTTAAAGCCTCAAGCTTTAACTGAAGCAAGGTCAATTCTTTTTCATTTTTGTTTCACAATCTGGTAGATTCAAGGTATACACGAAGCCAAAGGGCTAAAGGGATTATTGACCCTATATTTGAGTTGGTACAGCAAAGTGATTTTGATCTATTTCCTTCACCATCTCATCTCCAATGAACCAAGAGTTTTCCTCCTACCAAAGTTAGATCTCCATTACCAGATGAAGTATCTACTTCTGTTGTTGATAAATCTTTGCCTATAGTTACCCCTCTGAGATTTGTTATCCCTCCTTTTCATAATCCTACAATGGTATTTCAAAGCCCCTAGGGTAATGCTTTTGGTCCTCTCAATCTTACTCTACCTCTACATGAGCTTTCACATAGTTTAAAGAAAAACTTCCCCAAATTCTATAGTGATGGGAAAGTTCACCCTGATGAGCACATTGCAGCTTTTAGCATAGCTTGTGGAGTAATTAGAGTAGAATTTGAAGATGTAGTAGTCAATATTTTTGTAGAAACATTACAAGGTGCTACTGTAGATTGGTTTTATCATCTACATGCTCGGTCAGTGATTGATTGGAATACTCTCAAAGTTAAGTTTAAAGCCAGATTCAAACCTACAGAAGATGCACATACACTTTTGGCTCAACTTACACAGATGAAGAAAGAGCCTCATGAGCCTATGAGAGACTTCATAGCCAAATTTGACAAACTGAGAAATAAAATTCCTGTAATAGCTCAACCTACAGCTGAGAATCTCAAATGCTTTTTCATTAATTCTCAGTTACCTGAAGTAAGTTTTCTCTTGAGACGTGCTATTCAAATAGATCTTGCTGAAGCTCAAATTTTGGCCACTAAGGTAGAAGATGATCTCATCTTAGCAGGGAAGGTAAGAAGAGATCTAAATAGAAATAGAACATCATCATGTTTTGAATATACATCTACAGGCACCATAGATCCAATGGTGCAAAAATTGGCAAATGAGTTGCTTGCTCTCAAAAAGCAAATGGCTCAAGGAATGTCTTTTGTTCCTTCATATAAAAGGAGATTCCCAAATCAGTCATATTAGGGCAATGCTACCAGGAATCAAGGGCAATAGAATCACCTTCCTCCCCCACAAGGAAAACTTGCCCTGGAAGCTCCTCCAACCAATTCAGCAATGGGATATCTTGAAGTAGAATTAGAATTCTCTTTCTATCCTAAATTGAGTCAAGAAAATGACGTTGATCTCCTTAAAGACAATCAAGAAGAATTAGTTATTGACTCCCACATTGATTTCCTAAACTACCAAGATGAACCTGAAAGTAAAGGAGAAACTTTTGATGGATCATATGTAGTGTTTACCAGGTCCAAAAAACCAATCAGTCTAGTAGGCTGATAAAGAGAAGACAAAAGAGCAACCACAGCTAGCAATAATGATTGCTAAGCATGGAACTGCTCTACCTTTTTAGTCAAAGGATCTGATAATCACCCAAAATGCAAATACATCAATTTTGCCTTTCCCTTCTACTTCAAATTTACAAGCTAGCCCACCTCCCATCCCTCCTAAAACATAGAAAGTTGAAGTACCTTTCTCTGTACCTAGCTCAATTCATCCATTTGACATAATTGATCATGTCAAAAAGACAAAAATATAAATGTTTGAGTTTAAATATTTGTAGTCCAATCTTGAACAATTGGATAAGTTGGTCCAATGTGTCAAGAACCAGACTATCCTTGCAAGACAAGAGGTTAAGAAAATAATTCTTGATTCCCCAAAGAACACACCTATTCCAAATAATCTAGTCATTACTCCCCCAGCTGCTCCTATAAAAATAGAACCTTTCTATGTTTCCCTGTTAATTAATGGCCACAAGCTGAGTAACTATATTATAGACTCAAGCGCATCTGACAATGTCATGCCTGCTACAGTAGCTGAGTCTCTTGGTCTCACACTGACCAAGACATTTGGGAGATGTTTCTCCATGGATAACAAGCAAGTACCATTGCTAGGGTAAATCAAAGATGCTTAATTTGCATTTGCAGCCTTTCTAGACAAGAGAATCAAGATGACTATCTTGGTGGCTAACATCCCAGCATCCTATGGAATTTTTCTTGGATGAAATTTTTGCAAGGACATGGGAGGAGAACTAATCATGGATATATATGAGGCAAGGATCCCTATCCAAGGCATAATGAAGAGGTTGCTCCCTGAAAAGGAAGCAAAATATGTGGTCACCTAGACATCAGCCCTTGAAGTTCAAATTCTTTTTGAATCCACAGGTATGGGTAACTATTTTCTATCTACAGATGAAGTGCATGAAACACCTGATATAATTCTTGAAAGTGTCAACTTAGAAATTAGTTCAATAAGAACAGAAGAAAAACTAGTAGGCTGTAGTATAGACCAAGAAGGATCCTCCATCTCTAATGAAGGAAAGTCTAAAGAAAAATCAGTATCAAATGAGATATGGACTTTGGAATTTGATGGTAGCTGTTCCTCTACTAGTTCAGGAGCTGAGATTGTTTTGATATCTCCTCAAGGAGATATGTTCCCTTCATCTTACAAATTACAGTTTAGCAACACTAATAATACAGCTGAATATGAATCTCTGTTGCTTGGCATGAAGGCTGCTCAAGACAAAGGCATCAAGTTTCTTCATGCCAAAGGGGATGCTGAATTAGTGATTTTTCAAGTGAGGAACTTATACCAAACCAAGAATGAAAGATTATGCCACTACCGTAACTTGGTTTGGGATCAAATTGAAATCTTTGATGCTTTCAACATTTTTTGTATACCTAGAGAGTCTAATGATAGAGTTGATGCACTTGCTATTTCAAGAACTCTCTCAGTTCCTCATTTGGATTTCAAAAAAGATAGGTATACTATTGAGCTGGTCTATAGACCAAGTGTTCCTGATAATGCTGATCATTGGCAAGTATTCAATGATGATCATCAAATCATTGTCTTCTTGGAATGAAAATATAATTTTGAACAACTATATTTTGAAGGCAGTGAATCTCAGAAGAATGAATCTATCTCTGAATCCAGTTCAGATATAAATGAATAATTCTTACAGCTGAAAGGAAATAAAATTCACATAGGCCTAGTTTCTCTTGAAAACTATTGCAAAAGCATGATAGATTCATCAAACAATAATAAATAGACTCAATTTTCTCTCAGGGATTCAATTAAGTGAATCTGACTATTGAAGAAAATCCCAAGATGGTCAATATTGATAAGTGTTACACCCCTGAAGAAAGATTCAAATTCACCTCTTTACCCTGTCAATACATGGATGTCTTAGCATATTCTTATGAAGACCTGAAGTCTCTCAGACCTGATGAAATCTTCCATGGTATTCCTCTCAAGGCTAACTCAATGCCCTATAAGCAAAAATCTAGACAGTATAATCCAAAAATATCAAGTACTATTCTGTTTGAGATATAAAAAATGTTAAATGCTAGAATCATCTTTCCAATCCATCATTCCACATGGATTGCAAACATAGTGCCTGTAAGGAAGAAGAATGGTAAAATTTGCATTTGTATAGATTTTAGAAATTTGAATCAAGTATCTTTGAAAGATAATTACCCTTTGCCAATTATGGATCAAGTGCTTCAAACATTGATAGGTTCAGAGATGTTATCAATGTTGGATGGCTTCTCAGGATATAATCAAGTTGAAGTTGGTGAAGCAGACCAACACAAGACTACATTCACCACACCTTAGAGTACATTTGCATATAGAAGAATGCCTTTTGGTTTAATAAATGCTAGTGCTACCTTTTAGAGAGTAATGGATCTGGCTTTCAAAGATGAGATTGGTAAATTCATAGTGGTATACCTTAATGACTTGATTGTCTTTTCAAAGCATCAATCTGATCATGTACACCACTTACAATAAGTGCTAGAGCACTATTGCCAAAATGGTATTTCCTTAAATCCTAAAAAATCTATTTTTGGAGTAACATAGGGGAAACTCCTTGGACACATTGTGTCTAAAGAAGGCATAAAGATTGACTTAGACAGAGTCAAGTCTATTCAAGAATTTAATTTGCTTACAAGTAAGAACATTATTCATTATTTCTTCAGAAAGGTGAATTTCTTATAGAGATTCATCCCTAAATTTGCTTAGAAGACTAGACACATTGTGAACGTGATGAAAGGGAAGACCATATTTAGCTAGACTAAAGAATGCAAATCAACATTTTAGGATATCAAGACCACCATTGTTCACGACCCTACCTTGGTTTGTCCAGATTACAACAAAGATTTAATCATATAAATCTATGCATCTGAACACACTCTTTCAGTAATTCTTGTTCAACAAGACAAGGAAGGTATGGAATCTCTTATCTCTTTCATGATTTGCCCTCTCAAAAACCATGAGATGAAGTATTCAAATATAGAGAAGCATGCTTATGCCTTAGTGAAAGTATTCAAACATTTTCACTTTTATATTCTGAATTCACACACTACTACCTTAGTTCTTGACACTACAGTCAAGTCTATATTAACTTAGCAGGAGTTTGGCACAAAAAGAGGTAATTAGATTGAAAAAATCTAAGAGTTTGATCTAGACATCAAGCCAATAAATTTGGTCAGGGGTAAAGGCCTATGCCAATTAATTACTAATAATAAGCCAGAAGACACACAACGTGAAGAAACTAAAGTGGAAGAGACACCAATAGTCCTTTTTGTCTCCACTACCAATGAGTGGTATTCAATTATCATTCATTTCCTTACTTATGGTGAATGTCCTACTAATTTGTCTTACAAAGAAAAGAGGATGATCAAGTTGAAAGCTACCAATTCTATCCTTTGGGATAATGGCTTGTACAAGAGAAGCATAGATGGAGTATTCTTTTGCTGTGTAGACAAAGAGCAACAAGTCCATCTTTTGAAATCTTTCCACAATCTAGCTTGTGGAGGACATTTTTATGCTCTTGTGACTGCTCACAGGATTCTGTGAGCTAGGTATTACTGGCCAACTCTTTTCCAAGATGCACATAAGTGGGTGAGAAAAAGTGAACTCTGTCAGCAATTTGTTGGAAGACCCAAGTTAGTTGCTATGCCTCTCAAGCCAGTGATCATAGAAGAACCTTTCCAGCAATGGGGGATTGATTTTATTTGGATAATAAACCCATCTTCAAGTGATAGACATGATTATGTCCTTACAAAAACTGACTATTTCACCAAGTGGGTAGAAGCAATCCTAACTAAGCATGCTACTTCAAAAGTTATATGCAACTTCCTCAAAGAGAATATCATTTCCAGGTTTGGAGTTCCAATCAAAATTGTTACTGATAATTCAAATTTTTTCACCTCTCAAGAGATTACATAATTTTGTTTCCATTATGGAATTATACTCTCTCACTCTTCTGATTATTTTCCACAAGGGAATGGACAAGCTGAATCCAGCAATAAGAACTTGGTAACTATCATCAAGAAGCTAGCAGATGACAATCAAAGGACATGGCACAAAGCATTAGTTAATGCTCTATGGGTAGATAGAATCACACCAAAGAGGGAAATTGATATGTCTCCTTTTCAACTTCTTTATGGTATCAATGCTGAGATACCAATCACCTTAGAATTGCCAGCCTTGAAATTGGCAAAGGAAATTGAAGATCAAACATATGAAAGTTCTCTTGATAAAAGAATCATGTGCCTGACTAAGCTGGAGGAATAAAGAACCATGATGGTGGATAGAATTACTACTCATCAAAGTTTGGTAAAGAAACTCTTTGACTAGAAGGCCAAAAATCATGATTTCTAAATTGGGGATCAAGTCCTGCTGTGGAACAAAAGGAGAGAATCAAAGGGGATACATGGAAAATTTGACTCCCTTTAGAGAGGCCCATTTATAATTCATTATCACATTGGTGAAAATAGCTTTCTACTAAAATATCAAGATGTCACACTCTTTTCTCTACCTCACAATGGGCAGCATCTGAAACACTTTAATTCTTGAAGTATCAGATCATTACATCTATATATATATATATATATATATATATATATATATATATATATTTGTACAGTTATTAATTCTATTTTGTTTTGTTTGTTTCCATTTTTGATGCCTTTCATTTTTGGGTAGCATGACTCTATAGCCCAATGGTACACATGAAGACACTAGAGATTCTGGATTCTACTCCTTTCAATTCTTTTTGCAAATTGACAGAAGTTCCCCAACTGGAGCCAGCTATTGTTCCCTAAAAATATCACTCATTTTTGCGACAACATTTGAACTATTTTTGTCTTACAGACCAAAATTGTCTCTTCCCTTTCTAAAATTTGTCTTGGGCATTTAAATTCCTCAATTTTCAAGCTTCTCAAAAATCTATGGACTCTGCAAGCTTAAATCTACGGACTCTACAGGCTTAAATCTATGGACTCTATAGGCTTAAATCTATAGACTTTATAGGAAGAGAAAATCTATAAACTCAACAGGAAGAGAAATTTACAAACTCAGTGGAAGAGAAAATCTACAGACTCAGTAGGAAGAGAAAATCTACAGACTCTGTAGGCCAAGTTCAATAGGCTTTACAGGTTGATTTCTACAGACTTTGTAGGCAGGTTCATTTCTACAAGTTCAAAGGCTTCTATAGGTGGGTTCAACCAAAAGAATTAGTTTCTAACACTTGGTCATTTTCAGCATTGTTTCAGTGCCTTGGTTCAATAAAAATTGTCTATCGGCAAGCATTCAAGAAAAAGAGGCTTGAACCATTGAACCGTTGACCATTGAACCACTTTGGTTCAAAGGTTCAACGAGTTCAAAGTTTAAAAGGTTCAATGCTTCCAATTCAATGGTGGGTTAAATCAAAGGAATGGTTTAATGGCTTGGTTCAACCAAGCAGTTCAATGCTTTGGTTCATCTTTTGGTTTAATAAAATGGTTCATCAGTCGATTCAAGGCTTTGTTTGAACCGTTGAACCAAAACTTGGTTCAACGATTGGTTCAAACAAATGGTTCAAAGGCTTAGTTCATTCAATTGAACCATCGGCTTGAACCATTTTGGTTCAAAGCTTGGTTAAATGGATTGGTTCAACGAAGTGGTTCAACATTTGGTTCATCAGCTTGGTTCAACACTTTGTTTCATTCACTTGGCTCAAAGACTTGGTTCAATCAAAGGGTTCATCAACTTGAACCATTTTGGTTCAACCAAACAGTTCAATGTTTGGTTCAACCAAGCAGTTCAATCAAATGGTTCAATAGTTGGTTCATCACCTTGGTTCAAAGGAGTGGTTCAAATGCAAAAGTTCAAAGTGCCTCCTAAAGGACAAAGTGTCCTTGTGGAGGGCACTTGGATGACAAAAGTACCCTTTGGAAGGGTCATTTTCAAAGAAGCCTCAAAAGGTAAATTCTTTTAGATTTTGTTTAAGGAATTCAAGAAAGACTAAGGAAAGAAGCAATTCCTTTAGACTTTTTGTCCAAAGGAATTCCTTTGGACAAAAATCTTGAATAAATAACCAAGGCAAAAGTGATAGGAACAATTTCCGCAGACTTTTTGTCCGCAAGAAATTTCTATGGACTTTTAGTCCACGGGAATTTATCTGGGGAAAATGCTTGCAAGAAACCCATGAAAGGCCATCAAAGGACCCCAAAAGGTAGGTGCCCTTATGGGGGAATCTCAGCTACCGAATAGAAGGACACTTCCCCGAAGCCAAAGGGTCACCTTCCCTTCGGGAAGATGTAAAACAAGAAGCCTGAAGGCCATTTAAAGACTACTCAAAAGGGCAGATACCTTATAGAGGGGATCTTCTCAACCCAAGGCAGATCATTTCTTAAAGCTTGAAAGGGTAGGTTCTTTCCAAAAAAGTGCCAAATAGAAAATCCAAAGAAAGACCAAGGGGTGATGCACTTGAAGATGTCAAATTCAACACAGTGAACTAGCCGTTAAAAACATAGTGATGGGCATGCAAACATCAATTTTAAAGCTCATAAAATATCCGTTGATCCTTTGAATCTACAAACCTAAATGCATTCATATAATTCAAGGCCGAGACCAGCAAAAAGTGAGGAAGGAAAAGAACAACAAATTAAATCTAGGACCTGATTCAATTAACTAGAAAAAGAGGAATGATGAAGGTAGGATTAGATCACCAGGTGGACCTTTCAATAGCATGACTTGTTTCTCTGCATTGATAAAATCAAATGGGTAAATGCCCCTAAGTTCCAGCCTATCTTCTTAACAGATTCCAATGTAACATGATGTGTTACTGTTCCTGAGTCCTTCTTGAAGAGGCTATATAAGGGACTCTCTTCTATTGTAAATGGATCTCTTTTTGACAATCAGAACAAAACTCTACCCAAATTGAAAGATACTTATGAGACTTTAAGCTCAGTTTGTTTATCATATTTTGTTATTGGAATAAGAAAGCAAGTGGTTTTTTAGAATTTGTACTGTAATATCTCTATTATTGAGGAAATTTTTCTTATGTCTTTTTCCTTAATATATCTTTTGTTCCTTTAATTCAACAAGCAAAATTAGTGACAACAGTCAAGAAGGTGTCCTGAAGAGTCAACTGTGGAGAGACTTTGTGCCCCCATAATTGCCTTTAGTGTGTTTTATTTTCATTTCTATGTAAAGGACCTTGGGGTGACTTTATACCCTCATTGTCCTTTGTATCTTAGTTTTGAGCAATTCAGGCGTAGACTTTGTGCTGCATCTCAATTTGCTAGTTATTATATCCTTTGTTACATTTTGTTGTTACTACCTGGAATATTCTTTTGGCTTGCTAAATAGTACTTCTGAAAGAAGAGGAGTGCTTTTTGTCATTTTCCTTGAGTTTTTCCTTTGATCTGCACACACCATCTCTGAAGAAAGAGAGATGGATGGTTTGTCCTACCCTTGAGTATTATTTTATATTTATACATACATACATACATACATACATATAGCCTATCTATAGGGAACCTCCCCTTGATGAGAGGAGAGATCATTCCCCTTCTAATGTGGTAAACCTACACATTTGGATGACTAATCTTCCTACTTTGGCTGATCATACCTATTTTGTTTATCAATACACTGATCGACAAAATATTCAACCAACAATATTTATTTAAGAAATTAATTTTATAATTTATATTTTCCATGATAGATATTCTAAACAATAACATTCTTCTTTTATGAGTTTCTTAGACAAAGATGCATTGCATGTTGTTCAAGTGAATTTTTTGATGGAAGAGTATACTTGTATAACATTATTTAATGGAAATCAATTGAATATGTGTCATGACTATGCATCCATTTCAAATTTCATGTTTTTTTGTTTATATGGGTTTTATGCATGTGTGAGAACAATCACAAGGTAACATAAAGTGTTTTGGGATCTAGGTGAAGATTAACTCCACTCCATGGCATGAATTGCAAGTATTGGGTCTTGTAGTGATCAGTGGTAGAATGGTAGTGAGTGAAGAAAATGGTAATTGAGATGGTTTAGATATGGATATGAATCTTGGATTCACTTAGGTTGAATGGAATGGAGATGGAATTAACTAAAGTGGGAAATATTTAAAGAAACCATAAATAGAGGGAAGGGTAAAGTAAAAAAAAGTATTTGTAAATAGAGAACATGAATTCATTCTATCTAAATTTAGAACACAAACAAACACCAAGGGACTAATACTTTCAAATTACTACTTTAACATACATAAATGACGAAAATATTAAAGAGGTCCAAGGAATATAATGAATTTAACTCCTATTAATAAACTAAAGGTTGATTTTATTAAGACTACTATAGCTTTTCTTAATAAAAGATTATAGAAAATTCCAAAGAGCACCTTCAACTAGATACAGTTTACTCTCGGAAGCTACATCAAATGATGTTTCTACACAAATTTAAAGATAACCTAGTAAAGGCGTTACAAGAAAATAATATCTATCAACCTAAAATTAATGTTGCATATTTTTTAATGATAAAAATCTTACTAATCAATTACAAGCTACTTGAAACTGCTATTTCATATATCAAGAAACTAAGCTACCAGTTAAATACAATTCATAAAAAATATATCAAATACATGAAAGAGAAAGATATGCAACACAAATTTCTTAGAACACCTAGAAATGTCTCTATCTATATTGAATATCAAATTTTATCCTCCCTTTAAAATGTGATGGTTACATGTATATATAGGCTTGGGATGGGGATGCCTCATCACTCAAGCCATTATCAAATTTAAATTATTTTAAAAATATACCATGAAGGAAAATGTATGACATGTATGGATAGAATGTTGTCAACCATTTACAAGAGATGAAATAGTCACAAAAAACTTATAGTTACAATGCTAATAAAAAATGATAAAAAAATTTAAATACAAAGGGGCAATTACATTTGGTGACATTTTTGTGCTAGTGGTTGTTATTATTATGATAGAAGTTGTTGAAATGGTGGGCCCAATTATTTTAGATGAAATAATAGTTGAAATAATTAGTGGGGGAATAATACCTATAGATTCTTGTTTGTTTATCTTCTAAGCTTGAAAATGTTTATAGGCAAGACTGTATTGGGCTCAAATGATGTCCATGTTTAGAAAAGATGGCATGTGGATTTTATTGACCTTTGTTAATAAGTTTTTATGTTTAAATTTAGTGGCCTTAAATTCTACCAAAAAAAAACCTACTTTTTTACTCTCCTCCTCATAGAGATGAGTTCTTGGCCAAATTTTCCTAAGGAATGTTTTTGAAGTCCCTGTTTGAAACTGGTAGTTACCTACTATAGTAAGTTATCAAAAATGTCTCTATAAATTATCTTACCTACTAATTCTTAGACTTGAGACAATTTGAGCTCATCCAAAATTTGTAATACCTATCTTTCATGCTCCACTAATTTTGGGATCAAGGCCTATGCAATTGAAACCCAATTCCTAGCTTCTTGAATTCTAACTATCACCAAGTTGAGAGTGTTAGTTTCCTCAATTGACATCATTAGATATAAATGGTTACATGCCTTATTGGTTATAATGGGGATAAATAAATAAATTTTATTCTCATCTTATTTGAAATAATTAAACAAATTAGATATACTAGGGGGTAGGGGAGACATTTTGGCTTTCATTACCCTAATAGCTTCAAGAATGTTATACAATGAGGGCCATGTTTTGAATGTCCTCCTCTATTTATTTTATAACATGAAAAACCTATTATTGTTATTTCATTAGGTTTTCCTCCATTGAGTGTGTACCTATGCCATTAATGGTATCCCATAGTGCAATGTTATTGGTGTACTAATTTTCAAACACCACCAAGTCAAATATCATGTCTCTATACTCTATGGAATCCTTAATTAAATAATTCAATGATGGAAGAGTTACCATGAACTTATTAGAGGTTGAATCCATTGTATTTTGGTTAAATTGGATAATTATGGTGGTATTTCAATTGGTAGGTCATTCTCCAAATATAATTTATAGGCTAACAAAGGTAGCTAGGGCTTTTAGTTCTCTCAGAATGCAAGTGATCTAAACTTATTTAGAAATTAATAAAGTATAATGTTTCTTCATAATTATATCATATATCTTGAGTTTGAGATTTTACTTTTGGCTCATGTTCCATTAATACCCAATTAGAGGTTTGATTTAAATTACTTTAATTTTAACTTTTCCACTTTGCTTTGACAGGCAAGCCATGTAGGCTTGACATATGCTAAAAGGACTATCCTATTGTCATCCATTTTCCAAGTGTCATTATGTCACTAATTTTTCAAAGAGGATGTTTATTCCAAATGGCACTTTCTTATATAGTCAGGTGTTGAGACTTTTGTTAAAATCACCACTCACTATTTTATGTGAAACAAAATTAGTAAAACCTAAATGTGATGACAAAAAGTTACGAAGATCCCATGCCATGTGAAAGTGATGAAGACTAAAATTTTATGAAGTACCAAACTAAATAAAAATGTTAAAAAAGCATTATGCTAAATGAAAATGTTGAAGACTAAATTTTTTTGAAAGCTTGGAAGTTGTGAATCTATAGAAGTCCCAAAGAGTAAAAATGTTGATGAACAAAAATGCCAATGAAAAAAAAATTGTGAAGAATAAAAATTTGTGAAGTTCCACGCTAAAAAAAAATTTTGAGGCACAAAAATTGCATGAATTTGTAAAAATTGCAGACATTCAAAAACATATGAAAATAGTTAAAAGGTTAGATAGAGTAGTAATAACAACAAAATCTTGGATAACCAAGAAGATGGAAATTTCATTAACATTAGGATAAGTATACTTTTAACGATAAACCTAGAAATAATAATTTTGGGTTATATTACCCTATTAAGTATACATATAAATGTCAATAAATGATTTTATCATTAGAATGAATACCTTTCAAGCTATAGTGGGTCCTTATTCATAAAATTTTAAGAGTGGGGTATGTTGAGTACAATAAATGGTGAGTTACAGGGGGAAACTTTATAGTATTCAAGAAATCATAACCTTTGATTAGCACTTATAAACTAATAATGAACCCTATCATAAGGGAATAATCAAATCATAAACATAAAAGATACTCCTAGTAAATTTCATGCAACATACTATCTTTATTCATACCTTGGATTTGTGTGTGGAGTGATTTCATTTTAACCTTGTTTCAAGACTTTTAACAAAGACATGGAGTAAACCATAAGTTTCATAATGGTTTATTAAAATTCACAAATAAAAAACTTGGAAATCTCAGTCATTCCTCTATTTTTGACTAGGTGTTCATAACCTCAATAGAGATACCCTTTGATTCCCCAATTTTTATTTCATACTTACATGATGCGTGATACATTGATCTTATTTCATCATGTGGTTCTTTGATCACCTTTAGATTTTTTTTATTTCAGGCTTATTTGATCACTTTTTGGGATGCATTGATCCTCTTTTTCTCCTTTTTAATAATATTAATAGAAGAGAGGGTCAGGACTCATTGCGAGCTAGTGTATGTATAACATAAAATTTCAATTTACTAGAATGTCCCTCTCAGTATCATCTATCTCAATGGTTATTATCCCAAACAAGTATTAGCATAGAAAGCATGTTTGATCCAAAGAATCAGAAAACTTTTTTGATTTTCATGAAGTAATGAGAGTAACTTTTACATAACTGATAAGAGTATTTAAATGTGATAAAATTATGATCCATTCCTATTTTGAACCTTGAACCCTAAAATATCAAACCTAGGGATGTAAAATATATTATAAATAAACCCAGTTAGTGTACTCCATTTGGGCTCTTCATACCCTAGTTCTATATTTTAGGCACATATTTATAGACGTTAGTACATAATCTCAAGCATGCATGAGGATCATTGTGATTGGATATCAATTTTATCATTCAAGAAAGAGTTAATCAAGCTATTTTGAAACAAAATATACCTAACCTAGAAATTAGGGAACTAATCTAAAGAAATAAAATACCAAAAGCTAGGAATTTTAATCTATAAATCATGAAAGTTACTCTAATGAGAACCAAAGATACAAAACATGAAAAATAAATATGAAATCAATTAAACCTAATCCAACTTTACCTCTACTAAATTCCCTTGTTATTTAGAAACATCCTCAACAAGATCAACCTTAAATTAATGCTTCAAGAACTATCCATTAGCTAGGAAGGTTAAATCATTACTTTCAAGGTATTGTAGGTAGAAGGAATTATTTCCAAGGAATTTAGAAACTTGATATGGTCTAATCTATATAGGAGTGAAATTATCATGCTAGCCTTTCTTTTCATGCACTTTGTCCTACAAGAGTACTAGGTATAATATTTGAAAGTATTTTACCTTAGATATCTAGTCAAACCATCTTTTAACAATTTCCTAATGTTTGCTAAAGTTTTTCAAAGATTCATTCCTTAAATTTTCTAATTGGACTATATCCAAAAATCTAGACTATACCATTGGATCTTATTCCATATGATCATGCATAAATTTATAGGTTATAAGCTTAAGAGAAATGGGGAAAATAGGTTAACATCCATATACCATTAGGAAAGGAAAGGTTTTGAGGACTTATTTATACCATGTTCAATCTACCCACAATGCATATTTTAATAATAGATGCCTTTCTATTGGTTTATCCCAAGCTAAATTTTTGATGGCATCCATCAAGTTCTTTTTGGTAGACTCAACCACTCCATTCCCTTAGGGGTGATAATTTGAATAAGACTTAATTGTAATATGATTATTTTAGGCCCATTCAATGAATTTAGAAGATTAAAAAGCTAGGCCATTATCACTGACTAGATAGATAGGAGTAATAAACATTTTCAATATATATTCTTCTAAAAGTTTAATAACATCTCAAGTTCCATATTTCTTGGTGGCAATAGCTTCTATCCACCTAGTATAGTAATACATGGTTATGAGAATGAACTTGTGTTATGTCAAATAATTGGGATTGATCACCCCAATGAAGTAAAGATCCCATTTTGAAAATAAATGACCTTTAATGATTGAGAGTAATAGCATGGCCACATTAACCTCCCTCTTATTATAGAATTAACATTCATGGAAGGTTTTAACATGGTTTTAGGAGTCATTGAAAATAGTGGGCCAGTAATATCCCATTCTCAAGATCTTATGGGTTGTTCTCATCTGAGAAGAGTATCCAACACCTAAATTATGGTGTAGGTTGTCCAATATGTGTATAAACTCTTCCATTGAGACACATATTAGATATATGACTTCATATTGTTTTATATTAAATGACTCATCCTTTTATCATGTAGTGGGAATATTTGAGCCTTTGAGCCATCTTGTTTTCTCTATTTAATTTAGGGGGCCATGTTCTAGTGAGTAAATAGTGAATAAGCTAAACATACCATTCACATCCAACTATTTGAATGTCATTAATTTGTTTGACCTAAATGCATGGATATATCTCAGTCATCAGATATATTATTCCCTGGCCTCTCACCATATTGGTTGGTCTCATCTCTAGATCAAACTCTTTCAACTTTTCCATCAACTTCCCCTTCTTTCACCCAGTTCATTTTGGCTGAATGTGAGATTAACCACTAGATATGGGAATATAACATAATTTTTGTTCCCCATGATACAATGTCTAAATTTATTCACAACTTTTATCAATGCATATATTTTATTTTATATCATTGAATATTTCAAATAAACATCCTTTAAATTAGTACTCATAAAATAAATTAGGCATTCATTGTCATCTACCTTTTGAGTGAGCACTGTGGTAATGGTATGTTCTAAAGTGAAGGAATATAGATATAAATCCTTGGTGAAGTTAGGAATCAATATTAGAACCTAAGAGATAGCCATCTTGATGTATTAGAAGTAATTTTTAGTATCTACCATCCATTATATCTTTAAAACTTTACTTAAGCATGGGTTTGATGATTTATACAAATGCAAAAATGAATTTTCCCACAAAATTTATCTTTCCAAAGAAGGATTTCAACTCTTTTAGATTATTAGAATGTGATAGCTTTAAGATGGCCTTAACTCATTCAACATAAACAAAAATCATATCTTTTGTTATGATTTCACCCAATAGTTTTCCTTCTATTACCCCAAAGCTTCTCTTCTTATGGTTGAGGGAGACTCCATATCTTCTTCACCTATCGAATAATTTTTATAGATGATTTGCATGATCTATTCAATTCATAGAAAATATGGTGAGGTCATCCATATAAATAATGATGCACTTACAAATAATTCCTTGGAACACATTATATATGGCATGTTGGAATGTTTCCTTAGTATTGATAAGGCCAAAAGGCATCCTCTCATAAGCATATGTCCCCACTTTGTGGTGAAATTTGTCTTCATATGGTCCTATGCTTCCACTAGCACCTAATTTTATCTTGAGAAACCATTCAGGAAGGACATCATTTCAGACCCACTGATAGTATATATTACTTAATCCAAGGAAAATAAAAGATAATTATCCTTATTTGAAGATAATTTTAGGTTCTTTAAGGAGACACATAATCTTATTTCACCATTATTCTTTTTGATAGGTGCCAAGTTTACCACCCAAGTATAATTTTTGATAAGAAATATGATCTTGAAATCTAATAACTTCTAAACTTTAGTTTGAATGAAAGGTTACATAATGAGATTCATTGGCCTTTGACATTCAATGAAGGGTCTAATGTCTATACTTAAGGTAATAGTATGGGTGATTACCTTGAGAACAAAAGTCTTCAAGTCTTCATAGGTCCAATAAATCACATCCTTATACTCCATCAATATATCATTCATATTTTTATTTTTCATATAAGTATAATCTATACCAATTTTGACATATTGAGGGTACTCCTCAATTCCCAAATTTTCTTTGATAAAACCATATTGATCTTTATTTAGTTGCTTTTGCCTTTTGACTTGTGGATCCAAGTCAAAGGGCATTTCTAAGGATATCATCCCCATGGGGATTCTATTATCCTTAAGTTTAATGATACCTATAGCTCTAAGAATTTGAATAGAACCACTAGTGTTTGGTAGGGGGTACATAGGGTACTTAAATAAACCACTAGGAGTCTAGAAGGCTCAAGGATTCTATAGAATATATGAGATCTATAGTGGTTATCTAGTTTTCTAGATTGCACTAAACTATATATAGACTTGTAGACTAGGTTAGGAATAACAAGATCAAGTGCACAAAGGATGCAGGTATCTCTAGTGGATATAACCATAGTAAATTAAGTAGCTAAGACCAAACAACTGATTGCATATAAATTAAATAAACAATAATGTTGAATAAAAAACTAACAAATGATATGTAAACTAGGAAGCAAAGGCACTTTTAGGCCAAATTAAAGATGTTTTAAGTAATAAATATGTTTTCAAGCAAGGGTTCAAGAGAATGCCTAATCTAAGTTTGAGCTATCTTTTTACTTTTAACAATTTTTTTTCTAACAATGAAAAATTCTAGTTTAGAAAGAGAATGGATTATTTATGCAAATTGTATAAACTCTTTTGAGCATGTAGAATCCTACTATGTATGGAGAAAATGTTTCTAATGTATAAATTGCATGTAATGGAAGATATTTCAAGTAATGAAGATATTATTAACCACATACAAATGTGTAAACTTCATAAACTATCTTAGTTAATGCCCTAAACAAGATAAATCACTAAAATAATCAAACCCTAGCATGTATACTTCTACAAACAAACAATAATTTTATTTTTCATAGCAAAGTGACCTCATATTAAACTCAAAAGGAAAGTGTAGAGTTTCTACCAATAAATTATCTAAGATAGGAAGCAATAGAGGAAGAGGATCAGGCTATGTGTGAGCTGAGTCCAGACCAAGTACCAAAAACTATGGAAGAGTTAAAGGAGAAGCTATTAATCTATGAGAGAGCCAATGCAAGGAGCATATGAATAGGTGAAATGGAGTCTTAAGGGATCTAGGAACAACCCAAAATCTTCAAGAACACTATAGAGATTAATGTGAATCACCAAGATAAGTTGTAGTATAGTAGGGCATCCCCTCTCATAATGAAAGCTAAGTGTTCCAAGAAAGAACTGAGAGAGATTTAAGAATGTATCCAAGATTTGAGTGTGATGATAAAGTGTAATATCAGATAAATAATTGAGGATATAAATCAAGAGAGAGGATCAAATTAGTGAGGAAAAGGTATATATATATATATATATATATATATATATATATATATATCAACCCTAATCCACTAAAAGACCAAAAACTAGCCATTTTTAGCTATGTGGGCCTAAATAGGGCACTTTTTCATGCATTTTACATAGGCCATACATTTTTTGAAGGAAACATGTGGCCTAGGCTATGGATTTCCTCCCTAAGTCATGGTCTAGGTTAAAAGGTTGCCTAGGGTGGTCAACAAGTCTCTTAAAGGGCCTTAAGAAGTGTTTGGAGAGCCTATCTAACACATGAAAGTCATGAGATGGACTAATGATGTATAAGGGATGAAAGTATAATATAGTAAAGGTCTAAGTGAGTTATAGATGCCTCAAATCAGGATAAATAGGTTTAGTAGTCAACACATGATCCAATGTGTAATCATAGGAAGGAGTAGGTTCATGGGAAGTATGATTACATATACCCCCCGGTATAAGAAGTCAATATTTGAATGAACAAGGAGTGATATGTAGTACCTAGAATCAACACAAAAGCAAAATAAACTAATAACTAAAGAGATAAAAGAGAACATTACCTGCACTTACGATATAAGGATGGCATTAGAAGAAGTCAATGATATGATCCATGGGTGAGAGTGAAAATGATGCATAATCCAAATCCAACTCTAGATCTAGCTCCTATAAAGAAGGGACATAAGTGATATCAAATAAAATCAAATAGTCCAAAATGACATTCACTAAGGTTTCAACCCTATTGTTCTCCCTACGAGGGATATGGGTGACCTGGACATCCTCAAAGGAGATCAAATCATGTACCACCTCAAAGAGGGGAAGTAAATTAGAGCTAAGGATAGACCAAGCATTGGTGAGCCGAGACTAAGAATGAGTTATATAATAACTATACATAACACATGCCTAACACACAAGCATTGGTCAAAGCACTGATGATTGTGTGATACGTGGCTACATTATTCATCTTACTAGTAAGGAGGTAAGCAATTGTAACAAGTTCATAGTCCTGTTCACTATTTTTACCTCAAACCAAAATGGGTCAATCTCGTATAATAAAAATATTGTATATGGGATTTTTATACTGTCATGGGGTATGTTGTATCTCATTTAATGTCATTTCATATGGCATTCTAGTCTTGGCCATGGTTTGGTTCAATCCTTGTGCTATTTGATATCTTTGGGGTCATTTTAGGGTCATATATGCAAGTGGTCAGTCTTTATGGTGATTAATATAGTTAGAGAATGTAATAGGTTTGTTTATGCCTCAAGAAATTCATCTAAGATTTTAATTATCAAGAAGTAACTCAAGAATAAGCTTTGTGAATCCAAACCATCATCAAGATGTCATATGGAATGAATGAACTATCTCATTTGTGTATTTTTTATCTTCACTCAAGAATCCTTATGAGCCAAAGATTGTAGTTCCATGGAGTTTTATATACCAAGATAATCCTCTAAAATTTTCATTCCCTCACAAATTCTTTTGCTCAAGTTATGGAGCTTCAAAATTTAACTTGTAGAGTAAGACGTCTGCACAAACATCAAAATAAAGCTAGAGAAAAATAAACCCTTTTGATCTAAAATTTGATGATTTCATGAACATTAATGATGATCATGAAAACATAATTTTATGGTATCATTAATATCAAATTTAAACTTGTGAAAAATCCATTGATTTTAAATAGTGAGTCTTAGTAGATCTAATGGTCCACATTGTATCATACATCTTGATCTAACAGTGTGAGATGAGTCAAAAGTTCAAAGAGATTGAGATGATGACACATGGTGTAAGCTCTAAAGCTAATAGACTAACATTAGGATCCTAAAATCAAACATAGGGATGCCACATGGAACCATCTTGGATAGAGTTGGCAAATCAAGGGAAAGATCGACAACTCATGATCATTACTATCAAGTAGGATCAATGGTGTGAGATGGGTCAAGAGTCAATGATCTAGACTAGATATTGATGACCAATGAAATTAAACGTAAAAAATCTAAGGGACTTGATGGATATTGAACACATGACCAAGGTTGAACTAGGGAAAGCTTCTCAAAGGGCACATAGCACCATTAGATCTCAATCAAATGCCATAAAGTGGACACAATGATGAAATCAAGTGATCAAGAACATATAGGGATGCCATTAAAGATCAATATAAACCTTTATTTCATATATTTATTACATATAGGGTCCATCTTTTAAAGTTTGTATCATTGTCTTGTGACTGTGTTCACCATTCTTAAAATAAGGTTCCATGCATCTATAAATTCTTGGTTTTGGTAGCGACATAATGGATCTATGTGGACTTAATAAGAGCCAAGCATCAAAAAAGAGTGTCATAATATAATGACTATAGGAAAACCGATAGTATAAAATTAAGTTTTCATCTATAGTGAACCTATGATCATAGGGGAAATTTTGAATATGATCCTATTAGAATAAGAGCTATCATTTCAAATGATGCCATCAGGGCATACATGTAAACCTCAATGGTTCCATCTCTAGGACAAACTACAAGAAAGGGACCTTTCTCTCCACTTTTTTATGACATGATGAACTAGTGAAGAGTAGTTAACACTAGAAAAAATCTCTAATAGATTGATCTGATTATTCTAACTACATTAATGATAGGACCTAGCTTAAAACCACTTGATCCCACTATTACAACTGTTAGGGAGCATCAATAAGGGAATAATTTAATTGTGCAACCACTTGAAGTGACCCAAATCAATTAATAAGTTCTAAAGAATCTTACTAGTAGAGGAAATTGTAACTAATATTCAAATGAGGTTGAAAGCATTTGATTCCCTTTGGGACTTCTCTTTTCCCATTTCTCTCTCTCAAATTATATAAGTATCTACAATTTTTGCCTTTGTATAAGACCAAACCATGTATGGTGAATCCCTACTATATTAATGTCATTTTTTGCCTTTAAACATTAATGCAAGTCTATTTTTTAGTTTTGAACAATTGTCTAAGTCTGAAAGTGAAGTATGGTGATGAGAAGTGATAATTCTATATCCTTTCTTCCCTTTATCCTTTCATGTTTGAGCAAGAGTTCCTAGTCTAATAGGTCATATAGACTATAGTCTAGTGTGTAAATATTTTTCAATTGTATAATTTTCCTTTGAGTGTGTAATCTTCTATTTGGTTCATTTACCTTATGTTTTTTCTCACATCTCACCTCTATATTGAAATGATCATGTTATAACCCATTAAGACTTAGAGACTGGTTTGTGTGCCTTATTTCATCATGGTATAAATATGATGGTCATGTGGAATACATTTTGGTTCATCACCTCCTTTATATTAAGTTAAATTTATGCATTCTCTAACTATTTTATCCATAATTAAGTAGTAGTTTAAGTGATAAGCATTGTATGATACATTCAAGGAGTTAACCCTTAAATCTAGAGGCTCATTTCTAATATAGGTACACCCACATACCTAGAAATGTTCCCATGTTTCCCAAATCTATAATAAGCTTGAAAAAATTATTATAGGGTGAAAGATTTGGTGACAATAGTTTTGGCATGCCTAGTGGGACCCATTGTATTCAAGACAACTTGTCAAGGTGAACATTGATCTTGACAACATTAGTTGCAAATTAGTGTGCTACTTAACATTTGGTGACTCCATGGTGAATTTGGTTCAAGGCCATTTGTTTTTTTATAAAAATGACCTCATAATTAATTTTTCTTACTAGGTCATCCTCTACTAGAACATCCAATCCTATTAACCCACTCATTTATCTTGAAATTCCTCTTACAATTCAGTATCCATAGCTTAATCTGCCCTTTAAAGAATGAGTAGATTTTACTAGGGAGGAATAGGTTGAATAAGTTGAAGAAGTTAAAAATATTTAATAAGAATACATTATTATACCTCATTCTTTATCTACCTTCCATACTAATAATCCAATTCAACTTCATGCATATGATGAGATTCCTCCTAAAAACACAAAAGGTGTGCTCACATTCAATGGTGAAAGTCATATCACACCTAGTGAGCACATTAGAGATGTTTTTAACTTTTGTAGTTTTCATAATATTCTTCAAGAGAACACTTCTATTATACTCCTTATTATGTCCCTTAAAGGGAAGGATCTTGATTGGTATAGGACTCTAAAAGGTGGATGCATCACAACATGGGATGAGTTTGGAGTATTATTGACTTCCAGATTTGGAAATGAAAGTGACCATGATTCTCTCATACATCAGCTTAACATGATAAATAAGGGACCCTAAGAAATAATTCATGAATTAAATAAAAGGTTTTATAAGACTTGGCATAGATTACCTCCTCCCATGACACCACCTGATAGATTTGTGTTCCTTACTTGAAAGCCATTGGGAATAAATTGCTGTCATGCTTCAATCTATGGGAGATTCCACTCTTCCCAAAGCATATGATCTTGATATCAAAGCTGAGAATAGTCTCATCCAATATGTAATATTTCCTCTTAAGGTTTATATGCCTCCTTTGTCTGATACTTCTACTAATACTCCATATGTATCCCAAGTTCCTAATGCTAATACCAAAACTAAGGTTTCTCCTAGGTAGTTAGAAAATAATGTGGTTGGCAAGTAAAGTTTTTGGCCTTAGAGGATCAAAATAGGAAAGCTAATATGTAAAAAGGTGCCTATCGTAATCCTTACCCCTATCATCAACTGTATGGTCAATATTATGGAAGAATAAGATGCCAATGGCAGCCTAATCCTAATAGGCCTACTAATGCATACAATCCTACCTCTACCACCAATCCAAGGGAGATGGTACCAGTTCATAGCAATTTAGTGTAGGGAGAAGATTTTAAGTAAGACTAATTCATGGATGATAATGAGATTGGATAACAATATCTAGTGGCTCAAGGATTAGTTACTCCCTTCTTATCAAATGAGGATGAGGTGATAATGTAAGTTAATGAGGATTTGCAACATTAAGGAGAGATCTTGACCAATTTTTTGGTGGAAGGCACTTTTGTGATAAATCAAAGATCCTCTATCACAAAAAATACAAGGGATAATATGAAGGCTCTAAGATGTGGTAGTAGCATGACCATAGGCTCATCCAATCTTCCTATAAGGAAATAAAACATAGATACAAATGTGATAGTTCTAACAACTTCTACACCTCCATCAAGTCAAAATATGGTAATGTCTGCTCTTATTCCTCTAGTTTCAAGTAATCCTCTACCTAAAAAATCCCAAGATAAAGTAGGTATAATTTATTTAAACATTTTATATTCTTTAAAGAATACTAAAACATCCATTTCTCTTTGGGATGTTCTTCATATGCCTGGTAAAAAAGAACTCCTATAGAAGTAGTTATCTGTTATCCCTGCTAGTGTCTCAAACTCAAATCAAAGTCATGGCCATGTTGCCCTTGTTAATTCTCTTAGTACCATTTTTGAACCATACACTAGGTATGAGAAACCTCTACCATTTTACCTCACCCTCATTATAGGTGACAAGTTGGTACATAATTGCTTAGTTGATAGTGGAGCTTCTACTTCTATTATGCCCAAAGTTATAGCTGAAAACCTAGGCCTGAAATATGAGCTTCATATAAAAAGGGTCCTTAAATTAGATGTTACAAATTACAACATATTATGACTAATAAAAGGCTTGAAGGTTTTCTTACACAGTTGTCCTAGTTTTCCTATCTTTCAAGACATTGTTGTGGTTGATCTCGTAGCCCACTTTGTAATCTGCCTATCAAGGGACTTCATAGCTAAGATAGGTGGCTATCTCTCAGCTGATTGGTATTTATTATATTTTATAATAAGATATGGGTCCAAGGTGATAATTAGGACACAACCCCTTGTAATTTTTCATATTTAACCTTACATTAAGATAAGTTCTAATTTGAATTATGTTGGTCATGAAGAAAAGGATTCTATTCTAGATGATGACACTTCCTCCAAGCTTAAGGGGATTTTATATTTGTTTCTTGATAAATATGGTACTAACACTTATGATTATGATCCTTATGCTCTCATGGAAGAAACTGATCTAGGAGTATATTGTATACATGAAGGAATATTAATGCCTCTACTAGCCAAGGAGGAGGGTGAAGATAATGAGATATGGAAGATGTTTTTTTATGGTTCAATAACTAAATTTGGTATAGGGGTTGGTGTTATTCTAGTATCCCCATATAAATAATAGTATTATTCTTTGTATATGTTTTATTTTATTTGTACTTGTAATGTAGCTTATTATGAAGGTTTAATTCATGGCCTTCAATGGGCAAAGAGAAAAGGAATCAAGAACTTGAAAGCATATGGAGATAGTGAATTGGTTGTGCATCAAGTGAGGAATGTTGTTGTTTCCAATAATCCTATGCTTAAATCATATAGGCATAGGGTATTGGATTTTCTTGAAGACTTCGATTATTTCAATTTTCAATCAGTCCCAAGTGAGCAAAATAGTCATGTTGATAGATTAGCTACCATAGAATCTCAATTTAATACTCCAACTACCATAAAAGAAGAGGTAAAATAGTCTCATACTAAGATCATTATCAAAACTTTTGTACCTGATAATGAATTGTCTTGGCAAGTGTTTGATAGTGACAAGCACATTACATGCTTCTTTAAAAATGAGGCTGATTTTTCTTCAAGGAATCAAAGGAGGCTCCAAGAATAATTAGGTGATTAGATTGTGAAACTAAAAAACAATAAGATACCTAATGATTTTGTGACCTTAGAAAGTATCTTTAATTATAATGATCAAAATAAGAAGGAGAAAGTGAGTATGTCTACAAAAGAGGAGAATTATGAAAGAGTCTTAATCTTGAAGGACAAACTCTTCAAACTAGGCAAGGTATGTTCTACATTAGATAAGCAAGCATTAATTGAGTTGTGTAGAGAGTTTCATGATATATTCACTTTGTAATATAAGGAATTCAAAGGATTTAATCCTAGCCTAGCACTAGCACACCATACCATTGAGTTAGAACATAGACTTAAACCAGTTAGATAGAATCAAAGACTCATTAACCCTAAGGTTGAAAAACTCATGAGGTTAGAGCTTACCAAACTCTTTGAATCTGAGATAATATTTCCCATCAAGAATTTAACATGGGTATCTAACCTTGTTCCTATTATAAAGAAGAATGGGGATATAGGACTTTGTGTATACTTTAGATATATTAATAGAGTGTCACTCAAAGATCACTTTCCTCTACCCTTAATGGAGAATATTTTACAAATGGTTTCAAGTTCTCAACATTTTTATCTTCTAGATGGATATTAGGCTATAATCAAAATGTAGTCAATAAGGATGATTAGTTTAAGATATAATTCACTACTAAATGGGGGAATTTTGCTTATAAGAAGATGTCCTTTGGTCTATCCAATGTCAGTACCACTTTTCAAAGAGAAATGGTCATGGCCTTTAAAGGATTGATCAATGAGATGCTATTGATTTATCTAGATAATATAATAGTGTTTTCTAAAGATTCTAATGAACACATGCAACACTTAAGGCAAGTGTTTGAAATATGTAGGTAGTATGGAGTATCTCTAGATCTAAAGAAGTGCATCTTTGTTGTTCATGAAGGTAAGATCTTATGACATATTATTTCTAAAGATGGTTTGACTATTGATCCTAAGAGAATAGAGGTTATTCTAGACTTATCATTTCCCTTGCATAAGAAAGGTCTGCAAATTTTCTTAGGAAAGATAAATTTTTTAACGAGGTTCATACTTGGTTTTGTATCTTTGGTGAAACTTATCACAATTATGCTTAGGAAAAACACAATCTTTTCATGGACCAAAGACGGTAAGAGCAGTTTTGAAGCCATAAAAAAAGCAATTGTAGAATATCCTACTCTTGTGAATCTTGATTTTACTAAAGAATTCATGTTGTATTCATTTTCCAACCTTGATACTATCTCAGCCATGCTGATGCAAAATAATGATGATGGTGTGGAGTAGCCAATTGCATTCTTTAGTCAAGGTTTAGAAGATTATGAAGTCACGTACACCTTTTTAGATAAATAATTACTTGCTATTAGAAGGGGACTAAAGAAGTTTAGACATATGGTTTCAAATAATAAGATTCATGTTATGGTCTATCATCCTTGTACCAAAGAGTTCCTTTTGAGAAAAGATCTAAGTGAAAAGAGGGTAGGGTGGATCGCTAAGGTAATGAAGTATGATGTTTATATCAAAGTGATAAAATTGGTAAGGGGTAAGGGCATTTATGAACATCTAGCTTCATATCTTCATGAGTTAAAGGAAAAGGATCTAGTTAATCATGATTATTCCCAATCAGTTGGTTCATTACCTCCATAAAATTAGACATAAGATGTGATTAAATTTCTCAAAAATGGTGAGTATCCTAATAATATGAGTAGATCAAAAAGGAGATATTTTAGATTGCAATGTATTCCATTTTGTCTTGAGGATTGTGTGATTTTTAGGAGGGACATCAATGGTGTGTTATTGAGGTACATTGATAATGATCAGTTTGAAGTGTGTCTTGAGAAGTTCCATGATGGGATAACAGGAGGTCATTTCTCTCCAAGAACCATAGCTACCAAGATCATGAGGGTTGGCTATTATTGGCCTATCCTCTTCAAATATTACCATGCTTGGGTGAGAAGGTGTAGACAATGTGTTTTCTTTGTAGGAAAGCATAAGCTTGTAGCTCTTCCATTAAAGCCTATCCAAGTTGATCAACCTTTCATGCAATAGGACCTTGTTTTCATTGAAATGATAAATCCCCCATCAAGTGTTGGTCATAAATGGATACTCATATCAACTAACTATTTTAAAATATGGGTTGAGGTAGTAGCATTAAAGGAGATAAAGAGAATGCTATCTTGGAGTTATATGAGAGCATAATAACAAGGTTTAGCACCCCTTCTACTATTATTTTAGATAATTTTCTTATTTTTATGGGTGCTAAGATAAATAATTGGGAAAATGATAATGGAATATTCTTGAGTATTTCATCCAACTATTACCCTTAAGGTAATGGGCTAGCTAAATCTACTAATAAGAATCTAATCAGAATCATCTAGATAACCTTGGAGAATAGCTAAAGATCTTAGCACACCAAATTGAAGATAGCCTTGTGGGATGATAGGATAAATTATAAGAGTTTGATAGGGAATTATCCTTTTTTTCTTGTCTATAGGAGGGAAGATATGTTGTCTATCTCTTAGGAGCTACTTTCTTTAGAATTAGCACATCAACTAGAGTTGTTTGAGACAACTCTAATGGAAGTGACATTGATATAATTAATGGAGTTGTAAGAGACTAGAGATAAAGCTCATCAAGCCATGGAGAATAACCAAATAATAATGAAGAGGCCTTTTGATAATAAGTAAACTCTAAGGTCATTTCAAGAATGTGATAAGCTATTGAAATGGGATGAAGATAGATCAAAACCAGGGAGACATACCAAATTCAATACCTTATGGAGATGACCATATGTCATCATCAAGTGAAAGAAAAGTAACTCTTTTTAGTTATTAAGGATGAATGGAGAGGAACTTCTTATCCTTGTGAATGAGATACATTTGAAACCTTGCTATTACAAACTAAGGGTTAGTTTTGTAAATATTAGACTAGGTGTATGTTTCCTTTCTTGTTGCATTATGTTCTAATAAGGGATTTTGAAAAACATGTGTGTTCCTATTTTTTATTTTATTCTTCTTATTTTTTATCATTATTATGTGTTTTCAAGAGGTAGTTTATATGTCCAACCTATATACTTGTGACTCCATAGTTTAGTGGATAGGATTGGGCAACTGGTCATGGCATAGAAAGCATGCCACCTTTGGAAAATAAAAAAAAAATGTTGATGATCTTTACCTTAGGCTAAAAGGGGTCAACCCCCTATAATCATAATCTTGTATAGGAGATTTTTATAATGTCATGGGGTATGTTTTAGTTCATTTTATGTCATTTCATATGACATTATAATCTTGGTCATGGTCTAGTTCAATATTGTGCCATTTTATATCTTAGGGGACATTTTAGGGTCATATATGCAAGTGGCATGTCTTCATGGTGATCAATGTACTTAGAGAATGGAATAGGTTTGCTTATGCCTCAAGGAATTCATCTAAGCTTTCAAAGATCAAGCAGTAACTAAAGAATAAGACTTGTGAAACAAAATCTTCATTAGGATGTCACATGAAACAAATGAATAAGCTCATTTGTGTATTTTTTATCTTCACTCAGGAAGTATCACGATCCAAAGAATTATAGAACCATATATTTATACATACTAGGATCATCCTCTAAAATTTTCATTCCCATGCAAGTTCTCTAGCTTGAGTTATGGAGCTTCAAAGTTTAACCTCCAAAGTAAGACATCCATGAAAATTTCAAAATAAAGAATGAGAAAAACAAACCCTTTTGAGATTAAATTTGATGGTTTTGTGAATGTCAATGATGATCATATGAATGCCATTTGATGGGAGTATGGACATCAAATTTAAGCTTATGAAATAGATATTGGTTTTAAAATAGTGGGTCCCAACAGATCTAATGTTTTATATTTCATCATACATCTTGATTTGATGGTATGAGATGAGTCAAAAGGTCAAGGATCTTGAGAGGTTGACATGTGGTATAAGTGCTAATGTTGATAGATTGATATTAGGATCCTAAAATCAAATGCAGGGCTACCATATGGCACCATCTTGGATAGAGTTGATAAGTCAAGGTCAAGATCGATGACTCATAATAATTCATACCAAACAAGATCAATGGTGTGAGATGGGTCAATGATTCAATGATCTAGATCATATATCAATAACTAATGAAATTAAAGGTCAAAAATCTAAGGTACTTCATGGAGATTGAACACATTACCAAGGTCAAACCAATTGAAGCTTTTCAAAGGGTGCATGCCACCATTAGATCTTGATCAAATACCATGAAAAAGACATGATTATGTATTCAAGTGATCAAGAACATATACACACACCATTAAATATTAATATAGACCTTTGGTTAATAGATTTATTACATATAGGGTCCATATTTTAAAGGTTGTAGCATTGTCTGGTGACTGTGTTTGCCATTCTTAAAATAAGGGTCCATGCATATATAAATTCTTGATTTCAATAGTGACATAATGGATCTATGTGGAATTTATAGGAACCATGTATCAAGTAGAGTGTCGTAATATAATGACTATAGGAAAACCAATAGTCTAAAATTGGCTTTCTATCTATAGTGGACCTATGAGCATGGGGACAAGTTTGAGCATGATCCAGTTAGAACAAGAGATATAATTTCAAAAGATTCCATGAGGACATACATGTAGACCTCAAAAATTCCATCTCTAGGAAATTTTTTATGAAAGGGACCCTTCACTCCACTTTTTCATGCCATAATGAACCAGTGAAGAGAAGTTAGCACCAAGATAAAGCTCTAACAGATTTATCTAATTGTTCTAATTAAATTAATGCTAGGACCTAGATAAGAACCACTTTATTCCACCATTAAAACCATGAAGGAGCATCATTAAGGGAATAATTTAACTGTGAAACCACTTGAAGTGAATTGGATCAATCAAGAAGTTCCAAATAAGCTTACTAGTAAAGGTAGTTGTAACTATGGTTCAAATGAGGTTAAACTCATTTTATTCCCCATGGGACTTCTCTTTGCATGCTTCTCTCTCTCAAATGTGATAAGTATCTACCATTTTTGTCTTTATAAAATACCACACCATGTATGGTGAATCCTTACTAGACTAATGTCATATTTTACCTTTGAACATTAATGCAAGTCTCTTTCTAAGTTTTAAATAATTGTCTAAGTCTAAAAGTGATGTATGGTGATGAGAAGTGATAATTATCTATCCTTCCTTCCCTTATCCTTTCATGTTTGAGTAAGATTTCCTAGTCTAATAGGTCATATAGAGTGTATTCTAGTGTCTAAAGCTTTTTCAAGGGTACAATTATCCTTGGAGTGTGTAATCTTCCCTCTGGTTCATTTACCTTGTGTTTCTTCTCACATCTCACCTCTATATTGAAATGCTCATGTTAGAACCTATTAATACTTAGATACTATTTTTTATGCCTTTTTTCATCATGGTAGAAATATGATGGTCACATGGAAGACTTTTTGGTGCATTACCTCCTTTAGAGTGGGTTCAATTTACTCATTCTCTAACTCTTTTTCCCATAAGTAAGCAGTAGTTTAAGTGATAATCATTACATGATACATTCAAGGACCTAGCCCTTAAATCTAAAGGCTCATTTCTAATATAGGTACACCCACATACCTTTAAATGTTCCCATGTTACCCAAATCTAGGAGAATCTTGAATAACTTCTTCTAGGGTGCAAGATTTGGTGACAATAAGTCCCATGGGTCATTTATAATCTAAGTGGTAGTGATGGGTCCTAGGTTGCCTCAAATGCCACAATCAATGTGGATCACCATTGAGAGGTGCACCATGATGGGGGTTAGGGACTCAAGAGGCCACTATAGAAGTATTGTCTTGACATGAATTAGGATAAGTGAGTTATACAAGGGAGACAAAGAACACACTCAAGTTGCAAATGAGGGGCTACAACACTTACTATGAGATGAGGTGATGAAGGGTGGTAGAATGTCTATGAAGAGATAAATACTAGTTAGTGAAGACCAAATCAAGACTTGGATCAAACAAAACCATAAACCCACACCTACAATAACCAAAGTTAAAGAGGGAGTCAGTAGGGATCAACAATGAATGAGCTAAAAAACTACTAAAAGAAAAAGAGATATCAACTTCTATCCTAAGGTGTACCTAAAAAAGATTACATGGGTTTGATAGGCTAGAGGACTTGGGGGTTGAAGAGATTAGAATGATCATAAAAAACAACCAAGGAGGCCTCAAAGAGAGAAATGGCCCTTTCCATTACATCTAAAATGGGCTAAAACCTCTAAGATGAAGGTTATATGGTTCTAAGAGCGATAACAGAGTGAAATAGAGGCTCAAAGAGGGTAAAAAGAAATCTTATTTCCCAAGTCATGGCCTACCTAGGAAATCCCATGGCTTAGACCACTACTAGGCCATAGAGGCTATGTCCTGGCCCAATTCCAAGCCATGTCTTAGCCTAAAAACTTGTGTCCTGGGCTAGAAAGGGCCAAAAATAGGCTCAAAGAGCCTGATAAGGCCCAAAACTTGTCCAAAAAGGAATGAAATGATGGGAAATAAGAAAGAGATGTTGGGTGAACATGTTTATCTCATTATAATGCATTCATGATTGATTTAAGTTCACATTGATATCTCATTTAGATGTGAGTAGGAGTCAAAATGTTAGAGGTAATAAAAGAACCTCATCTAGTAGAGTCATCACCGTTGTGTGGGGGTCAACCATGAGAGAGTGTCTAAATTTCAACTACAATAAATGGTGATAAGGGGTGGTATGAGGCTTGTGATATATGAATACCATATATAAAAGTCTAGAAAAATTTATAATCAACCATAACCATTAACCCACACCACCTATAGGAACTATAGAAAAAGAGAGAGGGAATTGGTAGAGGGATAACTACAATCAAATAGTAGCTCGACCAACTAAAAGAAGAAAAAGATTTTTCTTCTATCCCAAGGTGCATCCAAAGAGGAGTGCACAAGCCAAATGGATATGTAAATCCACAAGGTCTGATGATGGATGTCATGAGAGGGCCAATCCATTGAATAGAGGCCTAGGGAGGGTGTTCTGGTAAGCTTTGAGGTTCACTAAAGTACCACAGGCCCAAAATTAGGCCTACCCCCAAGGGTAGGCCATTACTTCACCCTAACTAGAGGCCTACCCCTAAGGTAAGTCATTATTTATCCTATGATAAGGTTAAACAAGAGGGATAAGGTGGGAATAAGGAGATGGAGAATAAATATCTTTAGGTTCACTAGTCATGACCTGAAACATAAGATTTCTAAAGGTAGGGTCATTATTGGTGAACAAGACCTATAAGCCCCAAAAATTAAGAGGATGGTGGTGCATATGATTCATTAGCATGATCTTCTTTTAATCTCTCCTCTCATTTATTTAGTTGTGTATTATACCATGGATGGAATAAAACTCAAGATCAAAGCCATTGACTCTAGTAATCTCTATGAGAGATGTGTTTAGAGAGCCAATACTCTAATGGGAGAAACATAAATAGAGGGGAAACTCAACATTTTGGAAGACATCTTGAAATATTTCTTTGATAAGGGAAGAGCCACCCTATAGATGTGGGGATAAAGATGGACTTGGCTAATGCATACCAAACTATGAAGGAGTGAATGCTATTCGATACTTGACTAGATCACAACATTCATCCTTGAGAAAATGAGACTCAAAAGTAGGGGGTGTGTGGGAGTCCATATAGCCCCATGAGGAGATATCCAAAGCCTCATATAAGGGATTTGTATTTACATAGATCAATTCCTAGGGGTATGGGTCAGCCTCTATGGTATGAACCTCACCTTCATGCATGAATTAAACCATGATAAACATGATTGACATGATGGCTTACATGGTAGTGATCTAGGGATGGACAAGAATCATATTTTATGAGAGATCCAAGTCTAACACATAAAACTCAATCCTAACTATCTTGGGGACAAACTTGACCTAGAGATTCATGTTTACCATTGGTACAATCATGTCATTATTGAAATCAACATAGTTGTATTAGGAATTAGAGATCTTCTTCCAATTGATCCCAAGCTCATTAAACACACATAGGGGCATGATATTCAATGCATCTCCTTCATAAATTATGCATATTTTGACATAACATTCATCAATGGAGGTATCAATATAGAGAGGGAACCGATCCCTCTTTACAAGAACCAAAGCATTTGGAAAAGAGGTAGGGTCAAAAGATAGGATGGGAGGGTGAGGGTGCTTACATGTGTCAAAGTTAAACAAAACTTTAACATCATACCACAATGGACCCTCATGAGAGAGACCAATCTCATAAAATATGAGGCCCCTTTTCTCAAGGTAAAGGCAAAGAAGGTCCCAAATGGAGATCATAGCTAAGAGGTCCTATAACTCCTCAATGATGGAGTAAAGATGTTATCAATCCTAGGGAGGGATGTTATGCCAAAATTCAAATATGAATTTAGGGTTCCCTACCCTTATGGGATGGATAAGAGGCCCAACACCACTAGTATCTCTAATGAGGTTGGTAACCCAACTTGAGTGCATATTAACAAATAACTCATACCTAGTAGAGGCTATGTCAATAGAAGCAATGATGTTTTTACTCTCATGCTTGGCTTTTCCTCTTGGGTTAACTTAGGAAGAGGAGTCATAATAGGTAGAAAATAAAGAAGGGTAATGAGGGGCCTTAGTCTTTGATTTATTATTTTTATTCTTCTTATTATCCTTGTCATGTTCATGTAGAGTCTCCTTAAATACATTCTATTTATATTTTGGTTCCAAAAGTGGAGAACTCTGAGATAGAGGTGAGTCTTATGCACTAGAATTTTGTGTAGCCCAACTGGCATCATTGTTCCCCTTCATATAATGGAAATTGTAAACCTTGGTGAGGTCATAAGGAAACACCATCCATTGTTTTTTTTGCTTGACTCATAAACCTTATTTTCAATTGGATTCTTTCTCAAAGCATTCACCTTCTGGCTATCCTTCTTCTTAGGAGGAGAATCAATGACACCATCACCAATCACATTAAGGTTAAAATCACATAAAAAGGATGAATTTTAGGTTGGTATGGTATGCATGCCTAAATGTACCTAAAATAATTCAATATTTAGACAATAATTAACAACTTCATCATATGATGTGGGCTCACACTTGAGGACCTCAAGGTGAACCTCCTGCTTCAATGCTCACATGAACATGTCATAAATTTGATCATCTGAGAACCTTTTTCACCATGTATGGATATTTGAATGCTACCTACACATAAAATCAAAGTTTGACTCACCCTTGGCTTGTACCATGGAGGTAAGTGATTAGATGTTGAGGTTGAAAGGTCTAGAGATATTAAAATACTAGAGGAAGTCATCTAGAAAGAGTTGGAAACTAGAGAGAGAACATGGAGGTAGATTATAAAACCAAACAAGAGCTTTATCTCATAGATAATGAGAGAAGATATTCAACATCATGCCTTTATCTTATTCCCAATCTATACATGCTATCATGAATTCCATAATATGTTCCATAGGACTGGATTCCTGAGTCTTATTGAACTTAGGTAGTTTAGGGATAGGAGTAGGAAGGGGAATAGCATGCACCCAAGGGGCTAGAGGATTCTCATAGAGATCCTCATAGGCATGGTTGATAGTGGGTTGGTGATAAGCTCTAATAGGTAGATCATGATGGTGATGATGTTACCTATGCCAATAGACATCATCATAACCATGAACTTGGAGAGGATGATGCCAAGGTAGCTCCTAATATGGGATATACTCATGCTAAAAATCATCTCTACCATATGGAGGGGAATGACAATAAGAAGGATACCATTCCACATAAGGGTAATGGTATGATGTGGCATACTCATGGAAATATTCATGATGACCTATGTCTCCATGATGTTGGTCATGTGCCATAAAATGAGGGTCAACTTGAGGGCATTGATTCTTAGGATAGGCATCCCACACATCTAGTCTCTATAAGTGGTGATCAAAATCAATATGCTCATCTAAAATTCTAAAGGAAGGTATATGGTAATGAGAGGAATCCTCATGATGTAGATACCTCACCGAGTTGGAATACCTATGACCTAAAAAATGGACATGAGGGTGTTCTTGATGTAGAGTATCTTGTCAAGAGAGAGGTGGGGAACTCATGCAAGAATTGGTTGAGGCACTCAAAACTAAATGGGTGCAAGATCTACCTATAGATGAATCATTACACCTACTACTAAGGGGAGAAGGATGCACTTCATTCACATAAAGGCATATATGAAAATCATCAATGATCACATGTAGCTCATTAGGTCTCATTCATGGGGATCCTCATCACCTCAAATGGGTGAATGAGATACAGTATGAGGCTAAGAAGAAACATCATTACATGAATGAAGCTTAGATAGGTGAAAAGGGGAATAAGTCCATTGGTTATAATCCTACCAATCTTGTTCCTTTTGGAATGTGAGAGGGTTTATACCACCATGTTGGATCCTATGATGTCTATGGTATTACATTGTAGTCATGGCTTGCTCATGAATGAGCTCATGAATAAAGCCTTGAGTCTGATGGGACTATCATCCTAAAGGTGGGAGACTAACCATATATTCAATGAAACAAGAGTAACATAAGAGATGAAAAAAATCAAACTAATGGAGAACCAATAGGGAGAATAACACAAATCCAAAGAAAAGGAAACAAACTAAGGTGAGGGCCAAAACACAACTAAAAGCAAATCCTAACAACTAACAGAGGGGAGTTGGCTAAGATAGCTCTAAAAGGGATAGAAGTAGCATGAAACCATATGTGGGGTCCTAGTGGGCATGCCAAAACTAGATTTAAAAATATAAATGAAACCACTAGTGTTGGGTAGGGGTACATAGGGTTTTTAAACAAACCACTAGGAGGATAAAAGGCTCAAGAATTTTATGGGCTACATGAGATCTATAATGGCTATCTAATTTTTTTAGATTGCACCAAGCTATAGATACACTTGTAAACTAGGTTAGGGATAGGAAAATCAAGTGCATAAAGGATACATGTATCTATAGTGGTCTAATCATAGTAAAGTAAGTAGTTAAGACTAGACAATTGATTGCATACAAATTGTGGAAATAACAATGTTGAATAAAGAGAGCTAACAAATACTATGTAAACTTACAAGTAAAGGCACATTCAAGATAAATGAAATATGCTTTAATCAATAAATATGTTTTCAAACAAGGTTTAAAGAGCATGCCTAATCTAAGTTTGAGCTATCTTTTTACTTTCAGCATTATTGTTTTCTAACAATGCAATTTTTTAGTTTAGCAAGAGAATGGATTGTTTATCCAAATTATATAAAATATTTTGAGCATGTAGGATTCTACTATTTAATGAAAAAATGTTTA
Organism: Torreya grandis; assembly: GCA_037957365.1. Lineage (NCBI taxonomy): Eukaryota > Viridiplantae > Streptophyta > Pinopsida > Cupressales > Taxaceae > Torreya > Torreya grandis. The sequence continues at coordinate 2,265,075 of JARHVA010000154.1, forward strand.
TAATGCAATCATGACATGTAATGGTAGATATTTCAATCAATTAACATACTCTTAACCACATAAAAATTCATAAACTTTAGAAATTATCTTAGATAATGCCCTAAAAAAGATAAATCACTAAAATAATCAAACCCTAGCATGTATACTATTGCAAACAAATAAGAATTTCAATTTACATAAAAAAGTGCCCTTATATAAAAATTAAAAAGGAATATTCATAATTTCTACCAATTTATTATCCAAGATAGGAAGTAAGAGAGGAAGAGGATCAAGCTGTGTGTGAGCTGAGTCCAAACCAAGTGCCAAAATATGTTGAAGAGGTGAAGGAGAAGCTACCATTCTATGAGAGATCCAATACAAAGAGCACAAGAATAGGTGGAATGGATTCTTTAGGGATCTATTATCAACCAAAAATCTTCAATAACACAATAGATATCAATTTGAATCACCAAAATAAGTTGCAGTATGGTAGGGCATCCCCTCTTATAATGAAATCTAATTATGCCAAGCAAGAACTGAGACAGATTTAAGAAGGCTGCCAAGATTTGAGTGTGATGATCAAGTGGGAGATCAGAGAAATAATTTAGGATATTGATCAATATAATGGCTCAAATTAATGAGTAAAAGGCATATATCTCAATCCTAATCTACCAAAAGACCAAAAACTAGCTATTTTTAGCTATTTGAGCCCAAACAAGGTACTTTTTCACATGCTTCACCTAGGCCATGGCCTAAGCTACATATTTTGTAAAGGAAATATGTATTCTAGGCCATGTGTTTACTCTCTAAGCCATAACCTTGGTCAAAAGGATGCCTAGGGTGGCCAACAAGTCTCTGAAAGGGCCCTAGGAGGTGCTTAGAGAGCCTATCTAGTATGCAAAAGGCCTAAGATGGACTAAAAATGTATAGGGTATGATAATATGATGCAAGAAAGGTCTATCAAAGTGAAATATGCCTCAAAGTGGGATAAATAGGGTTAGTAGTCTACACATGAGCTGATGTGTAGTGGGGTCATGAGAAGTATGATTACAATACCATCATCCCCATGGTCTTCTATTTCTAGACATTCAAAATCCTTTTTATATATAGTCTAGTATTTAAAATCCGCATAATTATTTATGAACTAGACAATCTATTGATCATATTTATATACCAAGAAGTTTCCTATATTGTCAAATACTGAGGGATAAGGCACTAATTCCACTAAAAATATTTGCATCTTGGACTCTTGGAGTGGTGCCAACTTAGTTACTAAAGCTACTAATGCATATGTTACCTAATTTTCTTCCTTTGGGATATCTCTAATGTTAAAAACCTCAAAATATTAAATCAAGTCCCAGGATCTATGTTTATATTTATTTATATAAGCTAGATTGCATTGATAATTTATTCTAATATGGTTGACCACCAACCTAGAATCACCAAATATTTGTAGATATTTAATGCCATGTTTTAAGGAAAACTATAGACCTATGATTAGGGCCTCATACTCATCCTCATTATTGGTTCAAGGGAACTATAATATGTATGCAACAAAATATTTTTCCCCTCTATATCAATTAGGACCATACCAAAACAATAACCTTATTCAGATTGGACTTCATCAAAATATAGAGTCCATAGTTATGAATACCTTTAAATTTTTGGCATTGGATCTCAAGTTCTATAATGAAGGTATAAATACTATCATGTGAGGATTCAAAGTTGACTTTATCATTTATTATGCTATACTAAGTGATCAAGAAATTCATTTTCTACTCTTGATCAATCTTGATTTGATTGGGCACAACTTTCCATAACATCCACATATGTGAGACATAAGTGTGTACATACCCATTTAATGTTTTTTACCAATCCTGAATAAGTAATAGATCATAAGCCTTTAGGATGTCAGCCACCAAGATATCAATTTACTAATGTATATGTGGATCTGATTCCAACTAGATGTGTCCAATCATTAATTCCCCAACACAAGGTACTACAGATTTATCCAACTATAGGACCACTCTTTTTTATTTGTTTTGGGTCAACCCTAGTTTATTACATACATTTTTGGGTATCTTATTAGATGATGATACTGAGTTAACTAGACAATTATTAACATTCTTACCTAATATTATAATTAGGGTGGGACCTTAGGTTTATATTTATAAATCATTATATTCACCTAGGCAGTCTTAAACTTGTTTTGTAGAAGATATTCTAGTTAAGGCCTTCAATAGATTCTCCCTTTGTTTGGTGATATGAGCTAACTCATGTAGGGTAATGTTAAACTTTGATATTATTCATATCCTCTATAATATTTTACCCTCCTATGCTTTATGACTTTGTGGACTGTGTTGATCTTTATCTTTGGGGGAGGTGGATTATTACTACCTTTTGTATTTATAGGAGTGGTGGAAGTGTTTTGGAGGCATAGAAATAGTGAAAGGATATTTATTCCTCATATTGTAATTAATTCCATATAATTATTGGTATACATCAAATTCATCCATAATATCCTCTAGTTCATTATCATCTTCCACTAGAAATTGAAAATCATACTTGTCAAAGACAATAGTAGTGATATAGTGGCTGGAGGTATTGGAAGAAGAAAACTCAGATCGACTCGTTGAACCTTCTTGTCTATTCATTTCTACTTGTAAGATCTCAAATGTTTTGAACAAATCTATTTATCTCAACTCTCCATGTTGACTTATGTTATGAAATCTACACTAGTTGGGTAGTCATGCCTCCAAACTATTTATCTCAGGCCCCTTTCTAAGTGTCTACTCCATGTTATTTCTAGACTTGTTAAATGGTATATTATACATTATATAGCCAAAGTTATAGTTTTTATTCTAACCTCCAACATTTCCCATTCTTTTATACATGCTCAATAATTCATTACTCAATTTATATACCATCCTTTGAATATTATCTAGTTCAACTTTATTAAAGTTGGGTGGTGGAAGTGTTGACTAGGCTAAGGCTTAGAGTATTTGGGGATTGGTAGCTTGGATAGAGTTATTTGGGAAACTTAAATCCTAGTTGGGTGTAACATGATACAGATGAAATTGCATATGTGCCTGGGTTTGATTCTTGGCCACAATGTTTGATTAGAATTTTGAATCATATTTAACATAGGGTAAGTTTGATACACATTTGACCTTTTTAATATTTGAGATTGGGGGTTCATTTATTTGTCAACCTCTATTACTTTGGCATAAACATGTGTCAAATTAGTAACACCAACTACCCTACACAAAAAAAACTATAGTGGTAATATCTAAAGCATTATTATATATTTAATGGGCCAAGATAACATCTAGTTTATATGAAGTATCTACCAGGTTATACATCTTTTGAAACCTTGCATTTAATTCCCTATTGGGTTCATTGAGATCTTTTTTCATGTTATCAAAGTGTTGGTACACTACACTAAGGATGGTAACTTGGCCAAACTATCATAGGAAAACATTTTGGCATTCATACTAGGACCTTATTGACCTCTTAATGACATCTAAGAACTAGTCACAGGTAACATATTTAATATTAAACGTAAAAATCATGCAAGCTACATCCTCGTAGATCACATTTAATATTCCCAAAATAGTTTTAAAGGTTTTGACATGTTATTCAATAGTCTTACCTCCTAAAGGGGAAAAGAGAGAGGTATTTCTCAATATTTTAAGGAAAATCATGAACACATCATATAATGTTAAAGGTAAAACCAATTAACCATGGGTGGGCCATTTGACTCAGAGGGGTTGTATTCTATTTGGTGAATATGACTGAGCTAGTGACCTCCTCAAGATACCTTTACATGACCTAACCTTACAATGGTTTTTTAAAGGCTAATTTAGAAGGTTATTTTTAGAGGCAAATCTTGTTAATATTTTAGGTATAGCTAGTATAATTTTGATGATCTTTCTATTTGAGTAATGGAAGATGCCCTCCTTCTAGCACTAAATTATATTATTCTATTGATGTGGGTTTTATGCACACTTGATAACAATCATGAGATAAAATATAACATTTTGAGATCTTAATTAATATTAAGTCTACTTGGGGAATTAATTATAGGTATTGGGTCTTGTAGAGACTAGTGGCGGAATGGCACTAATTAAAGCAACTGTTAATTGGGATGGTTCAAATATGGATATAAATCCTTGATTCACTTGGGTTAAATGGAATTAAGATGGACTTAACTTAAGTGGTAAAGTTTTTAAGAAACTATAAATAGAGGTAAAGGTAAGGCAAGAAAGAGGATTATGTAAATAGATAACATGAATTCTTTTTAACTAGATTTAGAATGAGGATAAATGCCAAGGGACTAATGCTTTTACCTTGTTGCTTTAGCACATAGAAATGACAAACATAGTAAAGAGGTTTGAGGAATACAATGTAATAAACACCTAATTATTAGTTAAATGTTGTTGTTATTAATACCATTGTATCATTTCTTAATAAAAAGATTATTTCAAATCCAAAAGAGTACATTCGACTAGATATAACTCAGTGTAGGAAGTTGCATCAAATAACATTTCTACAAAAATTTAAAGAGTAACCTAGCAAAATCATTGTAAGAAAATAAGATCTATCAACCTAAAATTAATACTACACATTTTCAACTTATAAAAATCCTAATAATAAACCACAATCTATTTGAAATGTTATAGCATATATCAATAAACTAAGCTACTAGTTAGATAAAATGCATAAAATCTATAACATAGACATGAAAGAGAAATATATGCAACATAGATTTTTTAGAAAAAACAAAAAGGTATCTATCTATATTTAATATCAAAATTTGATCTCCCTTTGAAATCTAGAGGTTACTTGTATATATAGGCTTAAGATGGGGATGCCTCATCACTCAAGTCATTATCAAAGTTATATTTTTTTTTAAATATCCCACAAAGGAACATGTATGAAATGTATGGATATGATGCTACCAACCATTTATAAGAGAAAAAATAGTTACAAAAATTTCATAGTTACAACTCTAGTAGACAATGACAAATGAATTTACCTATGAAAAGGTATTTACAATTTTTGATGTTTATGTGTTGATATATGTCATTATTGTGATGGAAGTTTTTACAACGGTGGGACTAGTTATCATAGATGCATACATAGTTGAAACAATTGGTGGGGGCATTGCACCTAAATATTCCTATTTATTTGCCTTCCAAGCCTAAAAATGTTTACATGAAATACTATGTTGGTATCAAATTGTGTCTATGTTTATCAACGATGGCAAGTGGATTATATTGAACTCTATCAATAAGTGTCTATGTTTAATTTTTGTGGCTCTAAACTCTACCCAAAAAAATTCCCATTTTTGTTACTCTCCTCCTCATAGAGCTAAGTTATTGTCCAATTTCTTATAAAGATTTTCCATGAAGTCCTTATTTGAAATCAGTAGCTACATTTTATAATAATTTATCAAAATTAGATCAAGAAATTAGCTTACCTATGGGTTTCTGACTTAAGACAATTTGAACTCATCCAAAATTCATAAAATCTATCTTTCATGATCTCTCAAACTTGCACCCTTGTGAAGGTTGCTTCAGGCCTTCATAGTTTGGAGTAACATGGAAATAATATTAGGATGTGGGTGGAATAATAAGTGGATTGAATATCTAAATTCTAAGGGCTAGATACCCTTGATGTATCAGTTAGGCTCTCTACTCTACACTACTAGCTTACTAGATAAAAGGGAGAGAGATAAACTAAAATCAAACCTATCTAATTGAGGTGATACACCAAAAAGTGTCCTTCACATTTTTTATATACATGAAGAAAGATGAATAATGATATAAGCTTGATTTTAATACTTAACTAAAGGTTATCTAAACATCAATATTTCACATAGAGGCTTAGATTGATGCATGATCTAAGGCAGTTGATCAACAGGTCTCTCAAAGACACTAAGGAAGGATTACACTTGCCATGCATACCAAACTATTCAAACAAAATATGTAACCTAAAAAGATAAACAATCACTTGTAAATAGGTAAATAGGATAGGACAAAATGAAAGGAAACATGCACTATCACTATCATCCATCAACTAACCATCAACATACACAGTCACTATAGACATCTAAAATTAGCCACAATTGGCTTTCGACTAGACTTCAGACTGATTCCTATCAACCATTATAAATTAAGCCTAAGATTCACTAAATGTCCCAAATTTTCTTGTGCATCAATCATCAAATCTCATAATCACATTAAAGAACCCCTAATTTGGGTATCCTATCATAGGAAACAATAATCTCTCATAGATTCATCCCTAATCATCCTTACAACATAACAATAGTCAATTTGGCCTATAGACCTATTAAGTGGGGCACATGAACAAATATTAAATATTGAAAGAGTTAAATGGATAATTAGAATTAATTAACAATCTCAACCAAATTAAATGCCTACTTGAATTATCCATGTGCAATTAATGAATAACTAAAAAAGGAAATTCAAAAATTCAAAATATCCTAGCCTTTCATCATTACCTTTATGACTTTTCAAGCTCTTTAATAATATCCTAAAATATCTATTTTTGAGACCCATGCTTATTTATTAAAAATAATCATTACTTGATAATTATTAACTATATTAGGGTTATATTTAACTCACCTAAGTTAGGTTTGAACCCATTCCATGTTTAAACTCCACCTTGACTCACCTTAGGTTGGAGTTAAATCCTTAGGCTATAAATACAATGCCATGCCTCTTCATTTTTAATCTCTCATAATCCAAAGTTATAATGCAAATTTAGAGAGAGACATAAGCCATTTTGTTGCAATCAATGTTATAATGCCAAAATCTTGACCCAAGGTACATCAAGCCATATCAAATCTAATGGTGCCAAGGAGATAAGGAGCCAATGAACTTAATTTTCCAAAAACTCTTTGATACATAAGCTGAGTAAGCCACTCAACAAATCATTTGGAGATCCCAAGGAAGGTAAAGGATTTTTTTGTCTTTTGCATTTTAATTGTGCTTTCATTTGTCTTTTATCATTAAGCTCACCCTTAAGATCTAGGTTTGGAGTGTAAGTGTTAGTGTGTCTTTATTTGAGTTTTTATTTTTTGAACTAAAATAATACTAACCTCCCTTCTTGGATTCCTATGTTTAAAAAAGGCACAAAAAGTGGGACCTAAAGCATACCAAATATATAAGGAAAATAAATATGTAACCTTTAGTTTCTCTAATGAATGCTTGACACTCTTAAAAATTAAAGTTTTACTATTATTTTTCACATATTCTAATTTTTTAAGACATAATTTACACAAAGATCGACATCGATTCTAATAGAATTGATGTTGATCCTATCAAAATAAACATTAATCCACTTAGGATTGACATCAATACTTGTGTTCAAAATAAGACATGGTAGAAACATGTTTGACAAGTTGTTATTGAGATTTTTAGTTTTTTTTTAATTCCTAACATCTTGAATATCATTTGACTAACTATTTCCCTGCATGACTTAGTCTTATTTTTTGGTTTGATGTCATCTTGATAACTATATTTCTATGAAAAAACTTATTCTATTTTAATTTATTTTTACAAGTAATAAGGAATCAATGTTGATCAATGTCGATTTATACATATCAACCTCGATCCTTACATGGATCGATGTTGATCTCTATAACAAAAAATAGAAAAAAACTAAGAGCAACATTTAACAAGTGTTTTTTTAATTTATTAAAGTGATTCAAGATAGGTAAAAACCCTCTAGAAAGTGTAGTACCTAAGTGAGAAAGAGGCACAAATTTGAAAGTGGTTAAGTCTTGAACATTTTGTTTGGTGCCTAAAAGGAATTTAGTTATTTTTATGCTTAGATGTTTGTGAAAGTTTTTACAAGTTTTCAACTAATGTCAAGGGGAAAAATTGCATAAAATTTTCCATTTAATGAATTAAAATAAACATTCACTCTTATATTACATACTATTAGGAGTGTTTGATTTTCATGCTTATTCATTCAAAGTTGTTTATTTTTATAGAATGATTGATGCATGTATGATGTCCCCCCATCCCATTTAGGGAACACAGGTGACCAAAATATCTATTTATTTGCATTTGTGCCTTGTCAAAAGGCATTAAAATAATTTAATTAATGATCTTAACAAATTATTATGAATTGGGTGATCTAATCATGACCTTAAAGTGTTTTCACTAGTCATTTATTTTTATATAATTTGGCTTGTGAGTGAGAGTTCATCGCCTCCTCATAGGTTCTATAGGGAAGAATTGACCTAAGAATTCATCTCCAAACATCATTTCAACCCAAATCAATAATTGTGTATATAAATTTAGGTCAACTTACTGATATTTTTGATTAAGATATTAAGTAAAATCTATTAGTAAGATACTACCTCAGATTATAGGGGCAACTCAGACATCACACTACACTAAGCAAGTAGTGGATGTAGTGGTTGTGAAAAGGAAAATACCTTTTCATAACAAGATATTTGACATGGATACAAATGACATGAGCATCCCTTATGTTAACTACACTTGGGACTATCTATAAATGTGCAAAAATTTAGTTTTAGAACAACCCCATTTACCACAAAAATACTGTTGATGTAGGTGAGTAGCCCAAAGTTCCATGTCACTATAAAATCTCTTGAGAGAAGGGGGTTGTAAAAACCCTACTTATTCATGAACTTTTATTTTTGTATTAACAATTAAAATCCTTCCAAGAGTGAGTATATTGATAATATTTGATAGTACTATGCAACTTTGTCAATTTTAGGATCTAGGATGTTACACTTAGGTGTTTTTGTCATTTTATCCTTTTTTTCGTGGTTTTTTAGTCTAATCTACCTCTTTTGTTTTTTATGACATGTCAAAATGAGTTTTATTTATATGTCACTCCTTTTTTTAAGGATTCATTACACTAGACATTTTTATCACATGCCTTTAACTTAGTCTTTTCACAAATCTTTATACGTGTGTGTCACTTGATTGAAAAGGGTAATGTTACACTATCTAATTCATTTCAAGTTTTGTGATTTTGAGTCTTGAAACCAACTATTTTTTACATCTTTAGAGCATGATAACATTGTTATGCTATTCAAATTTTTTTAATGACTTGATTCCCTTGTGTTAAATACCATTTTTTGAAACCTATACCATGTGTGTCTTTTTTTGGATCTATACCTAGTGTCATTATACCATTCAAATTTGTCTAGCTTATTGTTTGTGAAAAGAAGCCTAATTTTCATTATTTTTTGTGCCTTTATTTAGGAGAAATATCCGATATTCCATATGCCTTTTTGTTTCATGCCTTATGCCAATTGACCAAGTTCATGTTTGATTTAGTATGCCTAGTCTATCTTAAAGTCTTTCAGATATGTTAGATTAAGTCTCACCTTTTGTTTAAAGTCTATCTTTTGTGCCACATTTGGCAAAAAAACCTAGCACATGATTTTTTTGAGCCTAGCTTTTGACTTTTTATTTGGCCAAAAAAACATAGCAACTTTTGTTTATTTAGATTAAATTTGTTTATAACACTTTATACCTAGAGTTTGTCATGCCATTTTTTATTCAAATACTTGACCTTTTATGTAAGACATTTGATGTTAGACTATTTTCTACCATGTTTTACCATAGACCATTTTGGAGATACAACTCCCCTAGACCAAGTTAGACCAAGTTTGAACCTTTTATCCTTTGGACACTATTTTTATAGAGTTTACAAAACTCTAGGCCTTTTTCAAACCATTTTTCATTAATTTTGATATGTTTCATTACCCTTATGGTGGAGAAATGTACAATCCAAATTATGATAGAATGGACACACAAATTGACTTTTTTTGAGACCCCTATGGTGAAGAAGTGGTTTGTGAGATGGATACATATCCTCCTTACAATCCTTAATATGGGAAACATAGTCAAGTTCAATATTTAGTGGCACCTTATTTGGGTTGGTTGATGTATGATATTATCCCTCTTACCACTCATAGCATCTACTCTGACACCCATACCATTAACCCTCATTTGGATTGTGAAAGCCACCAAGCTCCACAATGTCCAAGGAATACCATTTCTATACTAGGACCTTGTCCTTTAATTATGATCACAACAAAGCTTCATAATGCCCTACCATTTATATACTAAGACCTCATACTTTATATTATGCAAGCCACCAAGATTCACAACACCCTACCATTTCCATTACAAGCCCTTCCACATATGGTAACTCATTCTCCTAATAAGGTTGTGTACCTATAACTCAATGGGTCATAGTTACTATCTTAGGCCATAAACTAACATTTCCTAAACCCATCATAACTAAGCTTAGAATTATCAAGCCACTAGCCATTCTTCATCAATTACCAACCATTCCCCACTTTCAAAAACCCCTATAGATTATCCAGCCATAACTTAGCTAATCAGTACCTCTCCAACTGAGCCAATCATTTGAAGACCAAGATATATTCAAATTTGGTTTTTTAAAGTTTATTTTAAACTAAGGCCAAGAGAACCAACTAATCCTTGATGTTTTTTTTTTAAACTTATTTTCAATGAGTCAACCTATAATAAATCACCTTTTTATCCTATTATAGTTGTCAAGGAGTCTCACTTTGATAATTCAGTCCTTACTGAGTCACTTCTTATTGATTATAATCACCTTTGGGTAAATCATTACCTCAACCTTTTTCCTATTTTTAAAGAGCCTCCCCTTGACAAGACAATCTCTAAGTAGTTATCTCTTAACCTTTTTCCTATCATTGAGGAGTCTCACTTTGAAAAACTAGTGTTTATAGAGCCCATCATGCCATCATAGGTTGTTACTTGTCAAAAACCAAACATTCAAAAAGACATCATTGTATTAGTGTCTACACTAGATGAAGAATCAAAATTGAAGCTATGTTATATTCTATAATTGACATCAGATTTAGCATCAGAAGTAGAATCAATACCAATCTCAACATTATATTCAGAGTCCATTGAGTTAGAATCAAATTCAAAATTAGAGTATGTTCATGATTATTACAACATTGGTTATGCATTCCTCACAAATCAATTTGAATACATTTGTGATCCTTCCACACTTTTTGAGGATGATTTCTTCAGATTTGACACAAGTTATCCTAATATCTTCTACAAGGATTTTATGGTCTCTTTTCATTCCATTATTGTTCACATGACATTACCACCAACTAACCTAGCCATTATATTAACATTCCACCTCCCACAAGTGTCAATTGGGATCAATAAAATCAAAACTTGTTGAAATGCATCCATGGTGAAATATCAGTTACAAAATATCAGGGGGACCAAGACCACATTCATTTATAAGAAGAGAAATATTCTAGTGAAACTCTTTTAGAGGTGCTAGGGGACAATCAAAGTTCAAACATAGCACCTTTTAGTGAAACCTTATTTGAAGTTCTAGAGGAAAATCAAAGTCAAAATTCAACATTCCTTAATGAAACCTTTTTAGAGATGATAGGGGACAATCAAGATAACTTCATTGGTGAAAAACTCATCAAGGCACCAATAGTTGAGAACAATTATTTTACACTACTTTATGAAGACATTATTCAAGATAACATTAATAAAAATTCCTATCTATAGCATAATCAGATGGTAGTTACTCTTAGGTCCAAATAATATAAAAATTGGTGGTTCTATTGAGAGCATATTTATAAGTTTTTAGCCCTACCACATCTAAATTTATGTCAAATATGGAATCAACATTGTGTGTGCCTAAAAATCTTAATCTTCATTTGTCACCCAACCATTATACACTCCATTATCATCTACCTTTTCATCACCAAATTAGACCTATCATCCACTATTTATCCATATTTACCATCCCTGGCCACACTTTCTTTTACAGGGCTACGAAGACATCTTGTCTCAAAGTTTGAAGGAAATAAAATCAATGACCAATGAAGATCACAACAACATCATTTGCATCCAAATATATAATAGTTTATTGATAAATTAGTTATTTAAAAGAGGTGTGGGATATAAATTTACATGATTGACTATCGTGATTATATCATATGTTTATCAATATATGCATATCCACATCAATATGAACAGAAGAATCATTCACTTGACCAAAATAATTGACTTTGCCTTTTTCATTTGCCATTTACCTTGGCCAAAATAATTTACCTTTCCATTTTCATTTTCCATTCTTCTTTCCATTGTTTCATACCCTATCATTTACCTTATCACTTTTGGGCAACCCTCTTACCACTACATCCAATCTTCATATCATCATCATCTTAAATAATGACATCCTTATTAGACCAAAGCCTACTTTTAGCCATCCTACCCAACCCCTTTTGATCTTAGATCATTTATTTCTTCTTGCACCTTTCATGAGGGGTTTTTGATCTAGTTTCATCAATTTTAAAATTTTGTGTTAAAATGATAATTGATTAAAGTAGTGTGACATTAGATCTGGCAAGCTATCTTGTATTTACAATTGAATAGTGCCATAGATTATAACTACCTATGGGAAAATCCATGTTCCACCTTATGTTACTAATTATAACCACTTATGGGAAAATTAGTAGCATAAACCTATGATATTATTTCCTAATTATAACCACCTATGGGAAAATTAAGAACACCAACTTTTACCATGCATTTTTGTATCACCTTACCATTACTATGCTCATTTGTCTAGCCATTTTCCTCAATTTTAGAACATATTGTGACTTGGTTGATTCTCATCAAATTTTGTGTTGGTAAAACTATTATTATTTGAGGTCCTAACATGATCATGCATGCCATGCTTGATTCATGTTGAGGTTAGCTTAGTCCCCCTTTCCATATGCTCTTGATGTTTTACAAGCAACCTAAGCCAATGATCTAGTTGTGTTGCGAGTGGTATTTTTTCAATATCACAAATTAAGATACCTCAAAATTCCAAAAACACTCAAAATGTTCAAAATCCAAAATAATTTATCTTATTTAAACCTAGTCAGTCATCCTTGATCCACCCTACTAGGGAAAATCCATTGTTAGGATGCTTTCTATTGCTTTTAATTTTAGGCTTTTTGTGTGTTTATTTTCTTAGTTATTTATTTGTTTTCTTACCTATTTGTTTTATTTTAGTATTGTGCCTTGACTCAGTCTATGTGTGTTCATTGGGTGATTCCTTGTGAATTATTCTTGAGTCTATCCATAATCATAAGTCAACATTGTCATCATGGTTTTTATCATTAGTGTATTATTTTCAATTATTTATTAGATCATGTGTTAGTCCTTATGCATGTTTTGGCCAAGTCATCTTGGTGTTCTATCATGATGCCTACTATCACATGTTCTAGAAAAAATTATCTCAAGAAGTCTTACAAGCAATTGATCCATAGAAAATTCTCATTGGGAACCTTGGCAAATCCTCCCACCCACCTTGATCAAATCAACCCATTGACCATTCTAGTTATATCAATGCTAATAAGGATGAGCATCTCTAAATTATAAGTTACAATGAAATCATTTCCATTGATCAATTCTTATTCTTCTATTCATCTCTATCAACACTTTACACATCCTCATATGCTTGGTTATTTATGGATTCTTCAATAATTAGACCATCATCTCTATGTTTGTATTTTCTCATCTTTAATCTGTACAATAGGTTATATCCTTGAGTTATGCTTGCTAATCTACCCTATTGGGGCATAATTAAACATCATTTTTTATTCCATGTCATCTTAATGATTATAACCACCTATGGACAAATAATTATTTCAACTCATCAGCCCTAACTAAGGCATATGCCTATGCCACTGATTATAACCACCTTTGGGAAAATTAGCGTCTCAACCTTTATTACTAATTATAACCACATTTGGGAAAATTAGTACTTTTTAAATCAATACATGCAATCATTTTATTGATTGGATTAATCTCATCCATAAGTTAATTTCATTCTTATTTTATTCTCATCATACCACTAATTATAACTTCTTATGAGAAAATCATTCTCTTCCACCCATTTTATCCTTTGGCCCCATTATTTCCTCCTTTTCAGGGATCAATCACCGACCCCTTTGACAATCACTCCCTTGAGGGGGAATCTATAGTTCATCTATTTCCATTGAAATTGTAGCTATACATGGAATTTTAACTCTTTGAGAATACATTATTGTGCCTATAGTTTGAAACACCTTCCCAAATAGGGGTAAACTATAGACACCTAAAACTAGCCACAATTAGATTTCAACTAGACTTCATATTGATTCCTACCAACCATTACAAATTAATCCTAGGAATCACTAAATGTCCCAAATTTGTTTTCACATCATTAATTAAAGATCATGATCATGTTGAATCATCCTTAAGTAGGGTATCTTATTGTATGTAATAATAACCTCTCACGAATTCATCCCTAATCATCCTTTTGGCATAACAATAGTCAATTTGGCCTATGGACTTATTAAGTGGGGCACATGAAGAAATATTAAATTTTGAAAGAGCTAAATATCTAATCATAATTAATTAACATGTTAAACCAAATTAAATAACTAATTGAATTATCCTTGTAGAATTAATGAATAACTAAAAAAGGAAATTCAAAAATTCAAAATATCCTAGCCTTTCTTCTTTACCTTTATGACTTGTCAAGCTCTTTAAAAATATCCTAAAATATCTATTTTAGAGACCCATGCCTATTTATTAAAAATCATAATTACTTGACAACTATTAACTCGAATGGGGTTATATTTGACTCACCTAGGTTAGGTTTGAACCAATTCCATGTTTAAACTCCACCTTGACTCACCTTAGGTTGGAGTTAAATATTTAGGCTATAAATACAATGACATGCCTCTTCATTTTTAATCTCTCATAAGCCAAAGTTATAATACAAATTTGGAGAGAAACATAAGCTATTTTATTGCAAGTAATATTATAATGCCAAAATCTTGAGCCAAACTACATCAATACATATCAAATCTAATGGTGCCAGGGAGAGAAGGAGCCAACAAGCTTCATTTTCCAAAGACTCTTTGATACACATTCTGATCAAGCCACTCAAAAAATAATTTGGAGCTCCCAAGGAAGATAAAGGATTTTGTTATATTTTTAATTTCAGTTGTGCTTTCATTTATCTTTTATTACTAAGATTACCCCTAAGATCTAGGTTTAGAGTGTAAGTTTTAGGTGTTTTATTTTATTTTTTATTGCTTGAACTAAAATATTACTAGCCTCATTTCTTAGATTCCTATGATCATAGTCACAAGCTCTGAGGAGGCCAAAATTATATCTTATTTACTTCAAAGTTCCAAGTTTAAGTAGTTTTATGAGCAGGGCCTTGCCACAACTCTATTTAAGGATCATTACAAATGTGAAAACTAAGAATACTTAAATAAAAATAGAGAGAGAGAGAGAGAGAGAGAGAGAGAGAGAGAGAGAGAGAGAGAGAGAGAGAGAGAGAGAGAGAGAGAGAGAGAGAGAGAGAGAGAGAGAGAGGGAGGGAGGGAGGGAGAGAGCCAAGAAACTAGGAATGTGTCATTCGTTAGTCTTTATCCAAATCCAACATAGAATTTTATATATTATTTATTTTTCATCTTGTAAAATGGCATAGGAAAATAAATGTGATATTTTTTGGAAGCTTGAATAATTCTTAGCATTGATTTAGTAATTTTTATTCATTAAAGTGCCTACATTCTTACTTTGACACCCTATATACTATCTTACTTTTCTTCCTTGATGAATGTGTCTTCTTCCTTGAAAATAAGTCTTCATGTATTGATAAATTATTTAGTTTAAATATTATCCTCATCCATTTATGAGGTCTTTCCACCTTGAAATGGATTTTATAAAACTCCTTGAAGGTTGTTTGACTTTGTCTCCTTGACTAGGCATAGGAGAAGAAAAGGTCTCTTTCTTGATTATTGAGGCTCCTTCAAAACTTGAATCCTTATTATAAATAACCTATGAATTTTTATTATCCTTAAAGTGGCATGGAAGATGATAAGGGACCTTTGAAAATCTTATTTAATAACATATATACATTAATTTGGGTGATTTGATCACTTGACCTATTCTTCTACAATGAGACGTAAAAGGGTGAAAATTTGGTTTTGCCTTCAAGAAAGAATTTATCCTCCATGAATGGCTTATAAAAAACACATCAGACTTAAAACAAGAAAATTAGACCCATCAAATATTCCAAAAGATGTGATTTTTCCCCAAAACCTTATTTTTTCTCGCTATTCCTTATAACCCTAAAAATAGGTAAACCTCTTTATATAGAAGAATGTATAGATGATCTTATATAAATGAATATAGTTTTGAGGACATAGTATCCCATTATATCTCCACACCAAGTAATAATATTGTATATAGTAGTTATTAATCCGTGGTGTCTAAATTAAGTGTCTTGCATTTTATCTTATTCAATAAGCTTTTAATTCCCATAAGAATAGGAAGAGTCATTGGGAATGTGAAATGAATAGTCTTTTATTAGTCCATTTATTATAATGTTTTATCTCTTTTCATTGAATCATGAAATAAAAATTTCATTACCATTCCTAATATAATATGGCCTATAATTGGTATTAGAGCATGGTAATTCAATTAATTTTTTTTCTCATTCTTTCTCCTCCTTTCAATACATAGTCTACAATTTTATTGCTTTGGTGTGCCCTTGGGTTGCATGGTGGTATTCATTATGAGTTTATATAACTTTAAGGACCTATGTATCATCTATTTCTCATAGTAAACTTTTGACCTGACCTATGTAGAGCTATTTTGGCATGTATTTACTCTGTTGCTCACCTGACTTATGCCATTAGTATATTGGAATGGTGTTTGGAGCATACATGGTGTTTGGTGCTTTATAAGGCATTTTGGCTATATATAACTGGTTTGGAATTTTTTTTTATGATTGCGTATAAGGCATTTTGGCTATGTATATTTTTTTTGGCTTGTTATAAATTCTATACATCTTTTAGTGTAATATGCAATAAAGTTGTGCCTTTCTACCTGGAGAATAATACAACTGCATGGAAGTTTCTATTTGGTGAAGTCAAACATATATCTTTATTTTCAATATTCAAGAGAGTCATATATATTCCAATATTTTAATTTAATTCTTCCATATAAATATAAATAAGGAGAAAGGAGATATATTTTTAAGCTTATTCATTAAAAAGAAAATTTTATTTTTTCAATGTTGTTTTCAAATTTTGAAAAATTAAGATTTGAAAGCATTTAAAAATTTGACCAATTTTTTTTCCTTAAGACAATATAATCTAAAAAAAAATTAAAAATAACAACCAATTTTTTCAATTCATGAATAAATAAAGAGAGCTACTCTTTTACCCATTCATGTATTTCAAAAAATCTAAATTTATAAATCAAGAAAATTTGGGTATATTGATGTATGAGGTTTTATTTTTAAGCTAGTGTTAATGAAAAAGTGGATCCTTTTAAGTAACTTTACATATATAGAAAAGGGGACTATTTTAGAGTGATAAGTAACCAATTGGGGTTAAACAAAATCTCAAAACCTCTAAAAACTCAAACTATGCATTCCATCAAATCCATTATTGGCACTACCTTGACTATCAAAGATAGTTGTCTAGAATGGTCTTAATAAGTGGAGAACACACTCATATTTAATTATCTATTATTTGATATTTGTGATGGGATAAAACAAATAACTAAACCAATAGGGAATGCAAAGGACACTCAAACATGGAAGCGAAAAAATAAGAAGGCTTTGTCTTTGATGAGGGCATCAATGAATAAATATGTGTTTCATCATATACAAGGGTGTAATACACCATGGGAAGCATATCATAAATTTAAGGACCTATATAACTCCCATCTAGAGTTGGAATTCAATTATTTTCAATTAAAACTATTCAACCTAAAGTTAAAAGATGGTGATGTGATGAGATTGGCTTTAGAGATACGAGCTATCAAACATGATGTTGAAGTAATAGGTGTCAAACTCAAAATATACATGACCATATTCATAAAATCCCTTATTCCTAACTATTCAACCTATTTAGAGTCTCTACGAGCAAGAAATCAATTGAAGACTCTCACATTTGACTAGTTCATTAAAAATATGGTAGAAAGAGAAAAGGCCTTTAGAAGGAAAACTTAAACCATAATAGGTGAAAGTGTGTTATGTCAAAAAAAATTATTCTAAACCATCAAATAAGGCCATGTCTTCCAAAAATGAAGGCAATACTAAGTATAAAAATAATTACAAGGGAAAAGGTGGCAAAAATGAAAATCATGGTGATCAAAATAAAAAATAAAATGATAAACAAAACCTCTATTTTGAATGGTATGATATAAAAGGTAGCCATGATACTAAAAAATGTAGGACTCCATGGGATAAAATTTAAGAATACTATAAAAATAAAGAGGTAAATTCAAAGAAATAGTCAAAAGAGTCAAACTCAACCAATTCACCAATAAATATGTGTTTTTTAGTACAAATGATGAAGTAAATAGTGTCTCGATCAATTCCTCATGGTTTGATGCTTGGGTTCTTGTTTCTAGTTCCACTCAACATATGACTTTATGAAAAGATTTATTTGAGGATTACAATGAATAAAGTGGTGTCTTAGTATTCCTCATAGATATATCAAGTCTACAACCATAGGGAAGAGGTAAAATTCAACTCAAGTGTCCAAGGCTTCTAGACTACAAACATTATAATATTCTCCACCTTACTCAATTAAAATGAAATTTTTTGTCTTTAGTGCTCATAAGGAAACAAGGCCATTCCATTCTTTTGGATAATGGTGATGTCATAATCAAGAAAAAAAGTGACAATGCAGTAATCTTAATTGGATATGAGGAAGGGAAACTACTCAAACTAAAGGGTGATCCATCAAATTCAAGGAATTATGCTCATCTTATGGAAGATGGAATGTCTCTAAATATGTTGTGGCATGATTAATTTTGGCATACTCACTATAAAAACATTCATGTATTTTTAAAAAATGGTGTTTTTGGCATGCTTACATTGCCCAAAAAATTAGATCAGAAATATGAAAATTACAACTTGGCTAAACATGCAAGAGAACCATTTTTGAAGTCATAGTAGAAAGCAGACAAAAAATTTCATCTTTTTCATTCAGACTCATGTTCTCTTCCAATCCTCTCCACTGGTGGTAATAAGTACTTCATGTTGTTCATTGATCACTATATTAGGATGACATGGATATACTTTGTGAAAAATAAATAAAAATCCTTTGATACTTTTAAAAAAATTTCAACAATGATTAAAAATGAAGCACAAATCCACATTGAGACACTCAATATATATAATGGTGGTGAATTCACATCATATAATTTTGAATCTTATCTTGAGCAAAATGAGATCAAATACCATCTCATAATTCCTCACAGTCCACAACAAAATAGATTAGTTAAAAGAATGAATAGAAATATGATGAATATGGTTCATGCAATGTTATATTTATTGATCATGATCATTGATGTTAGGTTGTAATTGATGTCAAAGATAGCATGTTGTAATAATGCATTAATGTCAAAGTGATTAGATTGATGGTTTGGAGAGTTATGGCACATTTACAGGTCTATAAAGACAAAGGAGAATTTGTGAGGCATCCATAGATGTCTTGGTGAAGCTCTAGTGTGTCACTTGATCATTTGGAATGAGAAACATGCATCTTCTAACTTACAATAAGCTAGACCATCATTACACGTCATGCAGATATAAATGAACCAATAAGTTTGTAAATTTATTTTAGGTACTCAAAAGTTCAACCAAGGTCAAAGTATTTCATGGAGATGTTGTATATAGTGCCAAGAAGGTCCCCTAAAAATTTAGACTCTTGAAGTGTTTTCTAGCTCAAGTTATAAACCTTCAAAGTTTCTCTTGCATACTGTGATGGGCCAGAGACCATCAAGTTTAATTTAATTAAAGTCTAAAGTCACTAGTTAGTTGATCTAATGGTGATCATTCATCATCTAGATCTTGATCCAATGGTGTGCATTTAATCAAAATTTCAAAGAATCTAAGATTGCAAACACTAATGACAAGTGTCACTATCTCATTAAGTTGATAAAATATCAATGGTTTGTAGGTTTTCGTATTGACAAAGATTGATGGTGTGGGTTGAGTCAAAATTCATATGTGTAAAAGACATGTAGAGCTACCAAGTGGCACAATTATAGGAGATCTGATACAAGATCAATGGTGGGAATTTAAAGATAAATATCAAGCTACTCAGAGGAGATCAATGTTGCGTATTTGTCCATAATTACCAAGAAACATGAGATGAGGTAAGGTGCTCGATGTTTAGTGTCTGTATAGTGACTGTTGGAATTCAAATATTCAAATTTGTGAATAAAACTAGTGCTCAATTATTGAGCTATATCTTTTGATCTAGGATGAATTTTTTGATGTATTAGAAAGAAAATTTGTATAAGACTTCAAGGTACATCTATTGAATCTATTTATAAGGTATGAATGTTTTTGAAATTAAATATATGGAACTTCAAAGTTGACTATTTATTTATTCATCATGTTCTTGTGTACATAATAATGTTTAAGCAATTTTCACTTTAGCATAAGAGTGTTTTGATATAATTAATCATTTTAAGATGTTTTATAGATTATATAGAGTGGAACCATATAGTTTAAAGTGATTTTATGGCATTAATTTGCTCGATGGGGTGCTAAATAGGTGAATAAGTCTGCATGAGACCTATAAGGGCTACTAAGGCCTAATTAAAAGGTGTAGCTACTTAAATGTGACCCATAAATGCTATGGCCAACCTATGAGGATGTATTTGAGCTATGTATTAACATGATATGTCTTAAGGGTTAAGGCAAGTATTATGGCTGACCAAGAAGCTAATATTTATAAAGACTCTATAAATAGTGGAGACCAAGGCAATGGTTTCTTGACTTAGATGTAAGAATTGAGAGAGCATAAGATAGAAATGAAGGAGAGAGATTAGAGATAGTGAGCTCAATAGATGGACTAAAGTGCAAAATAGATTGATAATGAGCAAAGAAGACTATACAGATCCAAAAGGGTGTTTGGATGCATTGATTATATTAACAAGTTTGAGTGTGTGTGAAGAGTGTGAAAGAGAGGTGTTAAACATTGTTTCTCCAATCAGATTGATCTGTAATCAAAATTATGGAACTATTGATTTCATAGGTGTTGTGTGGGTGCTCAACATTTGGAATAAGTGGGTGTTTATTCATACTTAGGGGTGGGTGATCCTTGTGAAGTGGGTGCTTCACTAAAATTTCTCATGTTTGTGATCATCTTATAGGAGTAGTCCATGTTTTTTCAGGCTTGAGAGTAGGTTTTATTCCCCAAGAAGGTTTCCCACATAGATCTTGTGTATGATCTTGCATCATATTTCTTATTCATTATTATGAGCATCTTGTATTCTTTATGAATGCATGTGATCATTGATTAAGAGTTTGAAATGATTTTAGTTAAAGTTTGAAATATCTTGTATCACTGATTCACTCCCCCCCTCAGTGATTGTATCTCCAACAATTGGTATCAGAGTAGGAACTTTATTACAAGTTTAACCACTTGAAGGTGATCATAAGTACAATGAAAGACAAAGAGGCTAATATTTTTCTTCAAGGTGATTTAATATGTGCTTTATCATAACTCAAATGTTCAAGGGAATAAAATGAATGTTTGAAATAAAATATTAAAATATTTACTAACATGGAAAGGATTAAAAATTTGGACCTAAATTCCTCTATATATCATGAGTTGCTTGCAAGAATTGATAATGTGAAGACACAAATATGAATAATAGAAGCAATAACCAAAAATTTGTAGGTTGTGGTTGATACAAAGTTGAATCAAAGAATGGATCAATTGGAAGGTAAATTTATGGCTTATATTGATGCACTTTTATCTAAAGACAAACATAAATCTAGTTCTACAAAAGAATCTATGGATGAGATGTCTTATGGTATTGATGATGAAACTAAAGGGGAAATTAACATGAAAAACTATAATTATGTTTTTAATGGACACTATTATACTTGTAATGATCCGTAAACTAACACTTATTTCCATGCAAAAAGTTTACCTTGGATACTTTCATTCAATATTTAATTTCTCAAAAATACTCAAAGGAAATGAATAAGAATTTGACCTGTAAAAATGTGTTTATCTCAAAACCTGAAGTATTTAAAAATCTATATTAATTATCATTGTGATTAAATTTTATATTAAAAATTATTAATTAATTAATAAAATGTGGAAAATAAAGCACAAAAGTCAACTCACAATAACTAAGTTGATAACAAAGTTCACTCACTACTCAGGCTACATCTTTGGATCCTACTCAAAGATGGAACCAATCGATTATTGATGAAAAAATAATTTGTTCGTCAGCTATCCCCAATAGGGGATATAAATCTACAAAAGAATATTTTGATGAATTCTAGCTCTGACTTTATGGCAATTGGCTCTGGCTCTAGCTCTTGGCTCTCAAATCTCAGCTCTGGCTCTTAGCTCTCGACTCTCAACTCTCAAAAATAATAGATCTAGATCTACAAGTTTGAGAGCCAAGATCTAGAGCCAAGAGTTAGATCTAAGATTTGACCATAATGGTCATTTTTTGTAATGGTCATTTTCTACAATTTGATCATATTTGACCTACTTTGACTAGTTTGACTAGAACTTTGATTGGCTACACAAGAATATATGAGCTTTGTTTTCCACACTTTACATTCCATTATAAAGGTCTCAATGAGACCTATCCAATGGTATAGGTTTCAATCTAATTTATAATGTTTTCTATATTGACCTCTAGATCAATCCTCCCTATTCAGAAGGCTTTTTGTCCTCAAAAAGCTAGTACTAGACTAGGTACTCCATATGAGGATCTTTGCATGGATCAGCTCTAGCTCAGATGCTCTCCTAAATGTCATATACCAACTTGATTTTTATTTTGTTTTGGGTCTTTAAATCTAAATTTTTTTCCTACCATGTGATGTTATAAGAATCACCATTTTACAATTGCCCTTTTAAGGTTTTTACAGAGCAACACAGTTTACAAACATTGCCCTTCTTAGGTCTTTGACAAACACTCTAACTATACATAATGATTAAAAACATTGCCCATACTTGGGTCTTATGCATTTATAAATAATGTCTATATTCAATCATGCATACATATTTTCACATACTGAAACATATAGATTAAAATATACAACCTATCTTGTGAGTTATTCCTGATGTTTCTCATGATGACATCTTTTGTTACCCTATAGTGTTCATGTCTACAACATAAATGAATAAAATAACACTAAAGGTATCATTTACCTATAATGGTTACTACCGATGCACTCACACAAGATATTTTATCCCATCTTTTACAATGTTATACTAATTTTCTTTCTTGGAAAATGCTACCTTTTTTAAAGATAAATATGGTTTACCCAGGATAATGCCACTAAATTGTAGTGGAACCACGTCTAATTTAACTTAATTTATAAAGTGGGAGGTAATTTCAAACCCTAATTTATAAGTTTTACTTACATGTACATAATTACCCTCATTTATCTCATTTAATGAATATGGTTTAAAATGTGGCCTAGTTTTCAAACCTAGGGATTCTACAACATCTTTAGATATCAAATTCGTTTGATAATTTACATCAAAAATAGCATATATTTTAGAATGCTTAGAAATTACTCTTTTAAATAAGTGTTTCTTACCTTTCCAAGGTGACAAACTCTAAATTATCAGCTTCTCATTGACTACCATCTCCCTTGTTGATGTTGTCTTAGGTTTTGAATGACTATATTCTATCTGAGGAGGCTCTATATTTTACTTGATTGAAGATGTAGTTACAACCTTTTCTTGAGGTTGTGAATGATTCTACCTATCTTCCTTTATCATTTTCCCCTTAGCATTGATGTAAATCCTAACTTCATTTCTTCCTTAGGCAACTTCTTTTCATTAGTTTTCTTAAACTTCCTTTTAGGACTCTCTTGTGCATAATCAAAAAATATATTAAAGTATTTCTTCTTTACATACCTTGATAAATCATTTAAAGATTCTTCATCCAATGTCACTATCATGTCTTTTAATATTTCTTCTTTTGGCTCTTTAGGATGTTCTAGCTTGATGCTTGAGTAATACTCTATCTTAGCTTCTTGAGACATTTATCCTTCACCTCCATATCCTAATCCTACATGGAGTGGTCTCTTTGCCACTTGGATAGGCTAGACAATTCCTTGACCATTAATGCCAAGGCCTTTTCCTTTGAATCCCATTTTTGCTAAAATCTCAGAACGTATTCCCTTCTTGTGCTTTTCAAATGTATCAACATAATTACTTGATGAATGTATAGAGTTATAACATAAAGTATACCTAACATTCTTAATATAGTCAGAAGAATTGATTTTATTACTTTCATCTTCAAAATATAGCATAATATTTGGTACCTAACTTGGCAATGTCTTTCAGAGTAATCCTTCATTTTTTGCTTGATGCCTAGGAGAACTGGGCTTTGTAGCTTCTCTGACAAGTGCCTCCCCCTTTTATTTTCATCTCTGCTCATTCTTATTCTTGAACCATAATGGAGATTGACTGTGATGTAGTATCTAACATTACTTAGCAATATGACCTTGATGGGAACAATGTTGCAAGTATCTATATCATCACACATCCTCTTCTTTTATCAATGTTCCTATTGTAATTTTGTTCATAGTGCATCAATGCTTTGTTAGTCTCTTTATTTTTTACTCCTATCATTGCTCTGTCGCTTGCTAAATTTGATCTTGAGATTATAGGAATTGCATTATCATAGTGATAATGATATTTAGTAAGAATTGAATTTAGGATAGTATTGGATCCATTATTCTACAATAACTAATTTTGGTCAAAATAATAAAATAAAAAATTCACTTGCGAATTTAGTTATAATATCAAACTTGACATTTTAGAACAATGTTTACACAGAGGTTAGCCCAACACACTAAACATTCTGATACCAACTTGATCCATAAATTGGCACTTATTTCCATGCAAAAATTTTACCTTGGATACTTTTGTTCAATATTAAATTTCTTGAAAATACTCAAAGGAAACAAATCAAAATTTGACCTTTAAAAATGTGTTTATCTCAAAACTTGAAGTATTTAAAAATATTTGTTAATTTCCATTGTGATTAACTTTTACATTCAAAATGATTACTTAATTAATAAAATGTGGAAAAGAAATCACAAAAGTTAACTCACAAAACTAGGTTGATAATAGAGTTCACTTGCTACTCAAGCTACGTCTCAGGATCCTACTCAAAGGTAGAATTGATCGATTATTGATGCAAAAATCACTTTATAAATTAGTTATCCCTAGTAGGGGATCTCAATCTATAAATGAATATTTTGATGACCTCTGGCTCTAGCTTTATGGAAACTGGCTCTAGATCTAGCTCTCAGCTCTCAACTCTCAGCTCTTGGCTCTTGACTCTCAGCTCTTGGCTCTTCAGCTCTTTGGATTTTGGCTCTTCAAATCTTTGGCACTTGGATCTTTAGTTCTTGGCTATGGCTACTAAGATTATTTTTAAATGAATTACAAATGAACCCTCGCCCCTTTATATACCTATTAGGGTGCACAAATAGTGGGCTTGGATCATTATCCATTCCCACTTTAGGTAGGATTTAATATTATCCCCTTGCCATTTTAAATGGGGAGATAATTATCCCATTACATTTTTTATGGGATTTAAATTATCCTCATGTTTATCCCATATAAATGGGTATATATGCTTTTATTTTAGCCTTTTATTTTTTTATTCCCATTGTGGGAATTACAAACTTTAGCCTTAGCCCATTTTATGTGGAAGGATGCATTTTATGTGGAAAATATTCCACATTTTAATATTTAAAGGTTTTAATCCAATTAATAGGATATATATTTTTTAAATTCTCCACTACATGTAAAAATATTATGTCACATATCATATTATCCTATTGCCATGTGTCACATCCTTGTTGGTCTATTTTTCTACCACATCATCATTTTGACCAAGTTTGATCACAACTGTAATTGGTCATAACTTTCACATACAAACTCCATTTCATGAATCATAAATTATGTCAGAAAGCTTACAATGATATATTCATAGTGGAACTATTTTTAAATTATTCCATAATGGTCATTTTTTATAGTTTGATCAAATTTGACCTACTTTGACCAGTTTGATTGGAACTTTGACTCACTGCACAAAGAACATATGAGCTCTAGTTTATGCATTTTGCATGCTATTGGAAAGGTCTCAATGGGCCCTATGTAATGGTGTAGGTTTCAATATAATTTTGGACCTTTTCTATGTTGACCTATGGATCATGTAATGTATATGGTTATAGATATAAGGATTATACTTACTCTCCAAGGAGAAGAAATGAGGTTCTCTACTATAACTACAATCAACATGGACATATATCCATGTATTGCAAAAGGGACTTTTGGAAAAAGGACTTTCAAGTTTTTGACACAATCAAAGGGTTCAAGAAAGACAAAACCAAGATTCAAAGAATGAAGGAGCAAGACTCAAAGGAAGAATCCATGTTTTTTAAAAACTGCCTTACATGCTCAAGAGGATGAAAACAAGAAGTGGTATACATACAATGGATGCTCAAGTCATATGACAAGTGACAAGAGTAATTTTATTTCTCTCAAGAAACACAATCTAGGTTTAGTAAGGCTTGGTGACAACAACTCTATTAACATAGTTGGGAAAGGCTCTATAAGTTTAGATAATGGTCATACTAGAACTAAAAATGTTATATATATAAAAGGTTTGAAACACAATATTCTAAGTGTTAGCCAAATCTATAAACAAGGATATGTTGTAAATTTTCATGACAAAGGGTGTGAAGTGAGAAGTTCCAAGTCTAGAAAATTAGTTACAAAAATTCACAAGGTAGATATCAACTTATATGTGTTCCATGAATCCAGTAAAGAAAAGTTATTCATGAATCAATTAGAGAAAGTTGTCTTTGGCATAGAAGACTTGGACATCTGAACTTTGATAATTTAGTAAGGATTAGATCAAAAGGAATAGTGAGGTATATTCCTAAAATCAATAACATTCCTCATACTCTCTACAAGGCATTCCTTCATGGAAAACAAGTCAAAAGAAGATACAAATCCAAGGAGTATTCTACTACAATACCATTGGAGTTGATTCATACGGACATTTGTGGACCTATGAGAACTCAAAACATTAAAGGTAATAGCTAATTTATGTTATTAATTGATGACTTCACTTGAATGACTTGGATATTTTTTCTTAAAGAGAAATTAGAAGCTTTTGAAAAATTTAAAGCATTCAAAGATCTTATTGAAAATGAAAAAAGATCAAGAATTAAGTGTGTAAGATCAGACATAGGAGGTGAATTTTGGTCTTATGAGTTTTATGACTTTTGTGAAGACCAAGGAATCAGAAGACAATACTCTGCTACTAGGACATGTTGACAGAATGGGGTAGTTGAGAGGAAAAATAGAGTCCAAGAGATGACTAGAACTATGCATTAAGATTCTAAACTTTCAAATGATTTTGGGAAGAGGATACCGATACTTCTATTTATATCTTAAATAAATTCCAAGTTAGACAAAATGGTGATAAGACTCCATATGAGCTATGTAAAAATAGGGTAGATAATGTTAAACACTTTAGAAGGTTTGGGAGCAAGTGTTTTATCAAGAAGAATGAAGAAAATCTTATAAAATTTGACTTAAGATATGATGAGGTCATCTTATTGGGTTATTCCTACATAAGTTCTACTTAAAGATGTTTCAATAAGAGACTCCACAAAGTTATTGAAAGCTCTAATGTGAGAGTTGAAGAGGTAGGTGACTTCAAGAAGCCTAGCTTACAGACAATTGACACTACTAAGTATTTTATTTCAAATAATGAAAGCATACCTAATCAATTAGATGATAAAGAGGAAGAAGTAAGACATGATACTAAAGGCCCTTGTAGGATAATACAAAAGGATCATCTAGTTTCCTAAGTTATTGGAGATGTGAATGCTAGTTTGCAGACTAGGAGGAGAAGTTTGATCAATCAAAATCAACAAGACACATCTTTATTATCCAATATTGAACCTAAAACTTTCTTAAAATCTATCAAAGATGACAATTAGACATTTTCCATAGAAGATTAACTTGATCAAATAGTAAAAAATGAAACATGGGATTTGGTTCTTAGGCCAAAAGATAAAAATGTGATAGGAACTAAGTGGGTTTTTAGAAACAAGATGAATGAGAAAGGAGAGGTCACAAGAAATAAGGATATAATGGTGTGTAAAAGATATGCTCAAGTTGAAGGGATAGACTTTGATGAGACATTTTCTCATGTAGCAAGAATGGAAGCAGTTATAATCTTTCTATCATATGCAAGCTTCAAAGGTTTTAAATTTTACCAAATATATGTGAAATCTACATTTTTGAATGACAACTTAGATGAAGAATTTTATATTGAGCCACCTAAAAAATTTTAATGACAAGTAATCAGGACTATGTCTACAAACTAAAGAAGGATTTCTATGGTCTTAAACAAGATCCTAGAGCTTGGTATGATAGATTAGACAAGTTTCTATTGAGCCAAAGATTTAAAACATGGATAGTTGACAATAATTTATATATCAAGATAGATAACACTCATCAATTACTAGTAGTAGTCTATGTTGACAACATAATATTTGGTTCTAACAATGACAACATTAGTAGAGAATTTTTAGATGCTATGAAGACTAAATTTGAAATATTAATGCTGGAAAAACTTTCTTTCTTCTTAGGATTACAAATTAACCAACCTAATGAATGGATTTTCATTTCACAGGGAAAATACATTGAAAATATGCTAAGAATATTTGACATGTTGGATTGTAAGCCAATGAGTACTCCAATGATCACTAGATGCAAGTTAAGTAAAAAAGATGACTCACCAAAAGTTGATCAAACTTTATATATATCCATGATTGTAAGTCTCTTATACTCTACTTCTTCTAAGATTGATATAATGCAAGTAGTGGGCCTTATAGGAAGGTTTCAAGATGATCCTAGAGAATCTCACTTGAAATTAGTCAAAAGGATCTTAAAATATCTCAAAAGCATAATAGAATATGGTTTATGGTACCCCAAGATTAAAGAATCTACTCTAAAGAAATACATTGATGTGGATTATGTAGGATGTGTAGATGATAAGAGTACTAGTGGTGGTGTCTTATTCATGGGTGAATGCTTGGTATTTTGGATAAGCAAAAAGAAAGCCTTTGTATCTCTATCAACTGCAAAAAATAAGTATATAGTTGTTGTTTCCTATTATACCTAGGTAATGTGAATGAAACAAACCTTGGAAGATTATAAGGTAAGACAAAATGGACATTGTCCTATCTATTGTGATAATACTAGTTCAATTAGTATCTCTAAGAATTCTATTATGCACTTAAAACCAAGCGCATTCCTATTAGATATCATTTCTTAAGAGAACATGTAAATAATATATTTTCTCAATTGGAATATGTGTCTAAAAAATAATAACTTGTATACATTATGACTAAACCATAGACAAAGGCCACATTTGAGTATCGAAGACAAAACTTGGGATTCATCTCCTTTTAAATGAATCATTAAAAGGTCATTTGAGTAGGAGGAGAATGTGTTGTCATATTGTTGTTATCATGAAGAAGATATCAGAGTTTTGTATATGATAAGTTGTGTATGTCATGGGTCTATGAGAGTGTTTTTGAAACGGTTCTAAACCATGATGGCCTGTAGAGGATAAATGGCAATTGTTTTTATTGTTATGAGATTTTTTTTTTTTGAAGTGTTGCTATAAGACCTAGTTTTTTGAGAAGACTTATTGGAGATGATCTTTTTTAGGTAGAGAATGGAGTTAGGGGTGCTAACTCAGATATTTTGATAGACTTGAAGAGATGTGCATAATGTTAGGTAGAGCTTTCTAATATCTATGAGTAGTTTATCAGGTTCACGGAATATAGAAGTTCAAGTTTAGATTTATGTATGTCAAAGGGGGAGCAATTGATTTATATGCCTAAAAGTATGTATCTTGAGCATATTAATAGTAATTAAATTTATACATATTGTTAAGGAATGATTTTTGTAATTTTGAGGAAGAGACCCTTTTTCATTAATGTTAAAGGGGGAGAAAGATTATAATAAAGATGTTCAAATAAGTATGAAGTCATTCTGAAGGTGTTTTTCCATCAATGATAAAAAGGGAGACTATTGAGCATGATCATTGATGTTGTGTTGTCATAGATGTCAAAGAGAGAATGTTGTACTAATGAATTAATGTCAAAGTGATCAGATTGATGGTTTGGAGAGTTATGGCACATGTGTAGGTTTATAAAGACAAAGAAGAAGTTGTGAGGCATCCATATATGTCTTGGTTAAGCTTTGGTGTGTCACTTGATCATTTGGAATGATAAACATGCATCTTCTACCTTAAGAGAATCCAAACCATCATTGTATGTCATGTAGATATGAATGAACCATAAATTTTGTGCATTTATTTTAGGTACTCAAAAAGCCAATCAAGGTCAAAAAATTTCATGCAGATGTTGTCTATAGTGCCAAGAAGGTCCCCTAAATATTTGTACTCTTGAAGTATATTTTATCTCAAGTTATAAACCTTCTAATTTGCTCTTGTAGACTATGATGGGCTAGAGACCATCAAGTTTAACTTCATTGAATTATGAAGTCACTAGTTAGTTGATCTAATGGTGAGAATTCATCATCTAGAGCTTGATCCAAATATGTGTATTTAGTCAAAATATCAAATAATCTAAGATTGCATGCACTGGTGACAAGTGTCATTACCTCATTGAGTTGACAAAATATCAATGGTTTATGGGTGTTCATATTGATAGATATCAATGGTGTGAGTTGAGTCAAAATTCAAATATGTAGAAGGCATGTAGAGCTACCAAGTGACACAATCGTGGGAGCTCTGATCCAAGATCAACAATGAGCATTGAAAGATAAATAATGAGCTACTTAGAGGAGATTGATGGTGTGTATTTATCCATAGTGTCTAAGAATCATAATATGGGATTAAGGTACTCATTGTTTAGTGTATGTATAGTGACTATTGGAATTTAAATATTTAAATTTGTGAAGAAAACTAATGCTCAATTTTTAGGCTATATCTTTTGATCCAAGATAAAAAATTTGATGTAGTAAAAATCAAAGTTTTAGAGGACTTCAAGGCACATCTATTGAATCTAGTTATAAGGTATGAATGTTTGTATAGTTAAGTATATGGAGCTTAAAATTTAACTCTTTGTTCATTCATGGTGTTCCTGTGTAAAAAATAATGTTTGATAAATTTACACTTTCGCAGAAGAGTGTTTTGGTCAAAGTAATAATTTTAAGATGTCTTATAGATTATATGGAATGGACCCATATGGTTTAAAGTGATTGTATGGTCTTAATTTGATTAATGGAGTGCTAAATGGGTGAATAGGTATCCATGAGACCTATAAGGGCTACTAAGGCCTAATTGAAAGATGTAGCTACTTAAGTGTGACCCATAGATGTTATGGTTGACATGTGAGGATGTATTTGAGCTATGTATTAGCATGTTAGATATCTTAAGTGTTAAGGAAAGTCTTGTGGCCAGCCAAGAAGCTAATATTCATAAAGACTCTATAAATAGTGGATATAAAGGCAATGGTTTCTTGATTTAAATGTAAGAACTAAGAGAGCAAAAGATAGAGATAAAGGAGAGAGATTAGAGATAGTGTGCTCAGTAGATGTACTAAAGTACAAAATAGATTGAGGATGAGTAAAAAAGAATAGAGAGATCCAAAAGGGTGTTTGGATGCACTACTTATATGAACAAGTTTGAGTGTGAGAGAGAGGTGTTAAACATTGTTTATCCAATCATATTGATCTATAGTTATAATTCTAGAGATATTGATTTCATAGGTGTTGTGTGGGTACTCAACATCTATAAAAAATGGGTGCTTGTTCATACTTAGGGGTTGATGATCCTTGTGAAGTGGATGCTTCACTAAAAGGTATCATGTTTATGATAATATTATAAGACAAGTAGTCCATGTATTTTTAGGCTTGAGAGTGGGTTTTATTCTCCAAGAGGGTTTCCCACATAGATATTATGTTATGTGTATGATCTTGTATCATATTTATTATTCATTATTATGAACATATTGTATAATTTATGAATGCATGTGATCATTGATTAAGATTTTGAAAGGATTGAAATATATTGCATCACTAATCCACCTCCTTTTAATGATTGTACCTCCAACATTATTTCAAAGGGATAAATCTACACGTTTGGGCTAAACCAGCTAAAATAATAGTATACCTTCACAATAGGTCACCATCAATAGATTTTGAATCAAATAACCTATATGAGATGTGGTGTGGTTACCTCCCTTCAGTGTGACATGTTTATATTTTTGGATCCACTTGTTACACATTGATTCCAAATGAGAAGAGAAACAAATTGGACCATAGGAGTTGAAAATGCATCCACTTGGGATATTCTGATTCCTCCAAGGCATTCAAGAGATATGATGAGAAAGAGAAGAAGTTTATTTTTTCAAGAGAAGTTATCTTTTGTGAAACTGTAAAGGACAAAGAGCATATTGATTGGTGATTAAGTTAACTAGACAAATATGCAAAGTTTAATGTATACAAAGAGACTAATTTGAATGTTCCAAATAATGAGTGGAGGACACAAAGTTGGGAATCTATTGATTTTCTATTGTATCTTATACTTGAGCTTGAAACTCTTAAAGGAGAAAGTGAAACTTCATCAGATATTGAACAAGGGCTAGTAAACAGAGGGTAGAGAATGAAGGAACTTTAGAGGATGAACCTAAATCACCTGTAGCACAATATAAGATGACGAAGTGGGACACTAAAACACTAAAATATGTGAGGCTTGATAAAGTCATGAAAATAGGCACTCGAAGTGCACATGTAACCTCTTCTCAACTAGATAAGTCTATTGATGAAATTTAGGACATGATTGGAAACTCACATTGGATGATTCTCAAGAGGAACTCGATATTGCATTTGATTCAGAACTAATAAATTTAAAACAAGATGATAATATTTACTCTTAAATAAAATAAATGAAATATGAGTGTAATTCACTAGTGAAAAATGGGACTTGGAATCTAGTTTATCCACCATATGGTTGCAAACTGATTGTCTACAAGTGGGTCTATTGTAACAAATATAGGGAAAATGGCTCACTTGACAAACACAAAGCAAGGATTTATACAAATGAGTATGATCAAAGGGAAGTAATTTAATAAAATTAAACCTTTTAACCTACAACAAAATGGAATACCATTCAGACCATGTTGGCTCTGGAAACTCACAATGGATAGAAAGTTCACCAAATGGATGTCAAAACTACATTTATAAATGGAGACCTAAAGGAAATCATGTACATGACACAAACTAATGGTTTTTAAGTAAAGGTACAAAATCACAAGGTTTTCAAACTATAAAAATCACTATATGGTTTGAAACAAGACCCTAAAACATGGTATGAAAAAATAGCTGAGCAACTCATGAACATGAACTTCAAATGTTTTGAGTTTGAAGATGCAACTCTTTTCATCAAAATAGTTGTGTTTGTGGTGGTGTATGTTGAATATTTTATCATCATAATTAACAATGAATGTTACACTATAAAATTCAAATCAAATTAGATGGAAAGCTTTAAAATGGCTGATTTGGGTTATCTTCATTACTATTTGGGTATTGAAGTAATTCATAAACCAAAGTATTTCTTCATCACTCAACAAAAGTATGTTAGTAACATTATGAACAAGTTTAGAATGGAAGATTTTAATCCTCTCATCATGCCCATGGAATAGAATCTTAAATTGAAATCTAAAAATTCAATAGATTTGGTTGATGCCACTAAATTTAGATAGCTCATTGGAAGTTTGATTTATGTGACCACCACTAGAACAAATATATCATATGCAGTTGGTGTCCTCTCAACATTCATAAAACAACCTATGGAGAGTCATTGCGTAGTAAAAAAAAGGGTCCTCAAATATCTCAAAGGCACATAACATTTTGGGCTCAAATACTCCAGGGCAGGAGACTTCAAACTGGTTGGGTATTCAGATTTTGACTATGCTGGTGATCATGAAGATGGAAAGTCCACCTCAAGTTTTGTAATGAATTTGGAAAAAACAATTGTCAATTGGAAATACAAGAATAAAATAATTCCAATAATTTATTCATCATAATCATAATATATGGCCTTTTTAGAGGCAACTAGAGATATCTTATGGCTTAGAAGGGTTCTTTCAGATTTGCAAGAGCAATGGTTTCATCAACACCTTTCGTGGTTGACACCACTTTTGAAATCCATATGGTAAATAATCCAATATTTCATGACCAAACCAAGCACATAAATATAAAATTTGATTTGATTTGACATTATGTAAAAGATGGCAGTGTCAAGTTGCAATATTGGCCAATAATAGAGCAACCAATTGACATCCCAACAAAGGCGCTTAGATGAGAAAAATTTAAAAAGTTTAGAGGAATTTTTGATCTAAAAAATACTCTTAAAAATTAAAGTAGGGATGTAAAAATATTTTAGATAATATTTATTAATCCTAGGTGTCTTGAATTTTGTCTTAATCAATGAGATTTCCATTCCTATAGGAATAGGAAGAGTAATTGAGAATGTGAAATGAATAGTCTTTTGTTAGTCTATTTATTTTAATGTTTTATCTATTTTTAAATTGAATCATGAAATAAAAATTTAATTTCCATTTTGAATATAATCCATCTTGTTAGTTTTATGATCCAAATTTGACTGTAAGTATTCTTTTTAGCTCACTTTCTCTCTCCAATTAGGCCTAATTAGGTCTCCTAAGCTAGAAACTAAGTTTTTGCTCCAAATTTATCCCACATGTTTGAAAAATATAGGAAGTGTTTTATTCACTTTACCCATGATAATACTATAATCCATGCCAAATTTGGGCTTCTATAACCTTTTTCAAGTAGGCAAACCAAGAAATGGCCAAAAAACTAGCCTTTAAGCTTGTTTTAGACTACCCTAAAAAATCAAGTTTGATCACTTTTAGGGTATATTTTATGATTTTTTGAATTTTAATTGGTGAAATAAATCCTATATCAATTATTCAAACTATTTTTAACTATTCACCATCTTCTATACCCTATTTTAGGCTCACAATCTCATAAAAGTATAGTTTCTATTGAATTCATACAAGTGAAGGTACAATAAAATTCCATGATGAGAACATAATTTTAGTATATAAAATAATTTATAAGGTTTAAGAATAATTAAAATTAATTTTATAAACTTTATATATCAATCTCTCTTGATTGGTCAAAACTAGGCTTTTACGCAGCCTGTGAGTGCTTTATCCTCTTAATGATGATTCATAAAGTACAAGCCCCTAACCTATGAAATAATGCCTAGAATTTGGAGTAGGGGGACACCTATAAAATACCTAATCATCCTGATATCCCATGAAAATTTTTAATAATTATCCAAGCACACTAAGTTGTTCTTCAGGTGGAAAACAAGGCATTATGTGAACCTTAAAGGAGAAACATGCCTAAAACTACAAATTTTAATGCTTAAAACAAAGTTCTAATGCCTCAGGAAGGTCTTAAAAACCCATCATGACCATATCCAATTATTTTCATTATCATATTTTCCCTCAATACTTTTATAGCATCCATTGGTTAGGACTAAGGGTTTGTAAGCAAATTGGCCATTTTGACCCTAGCTACTGGATTTGGTGTCTTCCACTCTAATTAAGAACTTAAATATTTGTCACCATTGTGAATATGGTACTCACTCATTTATAACCATTTTCAAATTTTATTTTATTTGATAAATCCATTTGACTTCTCTTGGATCTCAATTACTCAAATAACACTCATGGTGCACAGACTA
Source organism: Torreya grandis (assembly GCA_037957365.1). NCBI lineage: Eukaryota > Viridiplantae > Streptophyta > Pinopsida > Cupressales > Taxaceae > Torreya > Torreya grandis. The sequence continues at coordinate 2,301,020 of JARHVA010000154.1, forward strand.
GTTATAGGTGTGTATCATGGTTTCTTGGCCTTCAAATGAGACTAAGAATGAAATAAATACCTTGAACAGGTCTATTAAACTACTTATAACTTATTATCACCTTGTGAAAGTGTCTAAACTCTCACTTCTCCCTCCCATATAGGCTTTTTTCATGTATTTGGTGTATATACCTTTATAACCTCATTAGACTGTACGACTGAGTTCATGAGATCTCTCTTATTTTTAATGATTCTTTTTAACACTTATGTCTAGATTTAAAATTTATTTTATAATTAATTGTTCATCCAAACTTCAAATTCATCATTATTCATCATATCCATCTTCTTGACCTTGGAGACAACTTGAGCTTAATTAGTCTGACTTGTAGGTAGTCTTTTGGAGTTCTTAACCTTGAATGGAGAAGGTGGATAACATTAGGACCTTGAATAATTCTAAAAAATCCTCCTTCACCTCATTAAACCTCTTGAAACTATTTACACTTCAAATTATTCCTCTATCATAAGTTCTCCTCAAATGATCACATATAGGCCTAACATGCTGACTATTTGAGCCAAAATAACATGGTTGTAGGTACACATATGGTGTTAAGATTGAATTTTGGAGTTATAGATATCATTTAACAATTAATTTAATGCTTCCAAGGTCCTTTATATATAATTAATAACCTGGTGTTTAACTTTGAAACCTTTATAACCTTGCTTATACCATACCTATTCAAACCAAATAACACTTTTCCTTTTAAGACCATACAAATATGTAATTGATCATATAGTATTTTGCCTATAATTTGGATATTTCACCTCTTAAATATGATTTACCAATTTTTAATTTATGTTTTATGAATTTTGGAGATATTTTTCATGTCCTCCTTAGACCGATCTCTTCTCACACCAGTGTTAAGATTTTAACCATCAACACTAACCCACATATGAAAATTTAAGAGAAGTATGAGTGTTGCTTATATACCTCATTAGTTGGCATGAATATGAATATTTTAATTGAGTTTAGAATCAATAATAAGCATTCAAAATTTCCTTAATCATCAAGAACAAACCATATGCTAGAGTCCTCATATACTAAACCAACTAAAAGAGATCTATGAACTACTTAATCATGTAACTTCCTATACCTTTACCCACAGGCCTACCAGTGAATATGGTATTCAAGATGAATTAATATATTGTTCTTTAATTATCCTCTTTATGTCTAGTCTCTTTGTATTCATGACTTTACATAGTCATCCACCTAGTTAAGCTTTTACTTTAATGTCTAAAACTCACTTAAGTTGTCTGAATAGCTTGAGGTGTAATTGGGAGTCTTGATTACCATTTGGATCTTGGGATATATTTTAAACTACTAATGATTTTAAAATAATTTCATTATATTATTGAGAATTTTTTTCTTCTCTTAAGCCTCTAACATCTTTCAAGACTCCCCTCATACACAAGCATGAACCCTCCTCTTATCCCACCTATAACAAGCCTCTAGGGCTGAGCTGAGAGTTCTTTGCCTTGAAACTTCATAGGTGTATGTACATATATTAAGTATATTTACATGAGCATGGTTACATACCTTCTTCAACCATTATTGATCACTATATATCTTCTTCAAATATATCCAAGATAGGGATTAGATACCAGTTTGGATTCATGTATGGTAAGTTTTTAGAACATGGTATTTTGAGTTAGTAATAACCCCTATAGTGTCTCAATGAGAGTTTCACTTATTCCCCACTCTCTCTAACTTGATATTACCTATATCCATGACTAACACCTTAGTCTCTCTCACATAACACCAAATCTATCATATGTTTGTTAACAAACTCTCATTTTCTTACTCAAGCCTGACTGTGTGGCTATGGTTGAGTGATTGTAGTCTTAGGAAATACTCTCTTTATAACACTTTACAATGTCTTCAAGACCTTATTTTATTTCATGGCATAATAAAATTATTTTTCCATCCATACTCCAAGTTACAATGCATGATATTGTATCTAATTCCTCTGTTAAACTTTCTAGATAGGTTTGTAGGTTTGCATTAAGGTGTCTTGACATTACTATATACTAGTCTTTCATTTTCCTAGACTTTTTATTGATCATGGAGAGCTCACTCATAATTATTATTCTTAAAATTTACTTCCACTAGTCTACCAACATCCCATTCTACTACCATTTTCTCTCTCCTACTTCTAATAGGCCTGTGGATGCATATCTAGTAGAGAACCTTAACAAGATAGTAGTTGAGCTCTTAAGACTATGAGAAGTTATAAAAGGTAGTAGAGATCATGTTATAAGACTTGAATCACTTGTATATCTATTTATATTATGATCATAACTTATTTACAAGCTCATAATTCTACCCCTTCCCTACATTTACACATTTACAACATATAAAGAATACAATGTTTATGAAAGATTCTAGACCTTGCTATCATGAAAAAAATCATTTAGTTACCTTGAATAGAATTATTGAGGCATGGAGGTGATGTGATATATTTTTTAGCCTGTTCTCATTAGTTTTAAACCTTGAAATCATCTGAAATCCATTATCATTAGCCTACAAATTAGTCAAATTAAGGATTTATTGTCCTTTAATGGATCACATGTGCCAAATTGGGTTTGGAAAAACATTTTTATTTCTTTAAAAAACATAAAAATATCCCTCATTTTCCCTTATGCATTCAACTGGTTTTAAACTGCCATTTCAATGGAAAAAATGAGCCTGTGGGGTTTGGAAGTTGTTTTAGAGTACCTAAAAGTATTAAAGATTATTAATAAATGAGAGGGTATTAATATAAAAAATAATTCCATAAATATAAATATTAATATGAATACCTCATTTTAAAAAAATATTAGGACCTAACTTTCTATCCTTTGTCCATACTAACCACATGAAAACTGCCTTCGAAAGCTTACCAATAAAGCAATGTAGGAGAAGAAGTAAGTTTTGATGTTTTAAGACTTAAGATAGATTTAAACTCATGTATATTACCTTTATAATAATAATATAAGTCTTTAAGTAATTTTCACCTAGAAATGGGCTCCTTAAGTCTGTACAAACTCATAAAACTACCTTTTTTGAGAAAAATTGAGTTGTTCTCACATGTAAGCAATTATTACGAATTAATTATGATATTAGTAAATTTAAAACTCATTAAATATTTAAAAATTGTAATGGTATGTTTATTAAAACTTTAACAACTTGGAAATGTACTTAAAACCCTGTAGAAGCATTTTTAAGCACAAAGAAAGCTAGTGTAAAAGAGATGATCTCATGTAAATAAAATATATCATTATAATACATTATAAGAATTTAGATTAATTTTTTACCATATAATTCAATTCTACATGCAATAAAATCACCTTTATAAGTCTTATTTTTGTCATAATTACAACTTAAGTTTTTCCAAAAACTTTAAACTTTGATAAAAACCTTAATTTCATCAAACAAGACTAATGAGCTTTAAACCAAGTGACTAAGTTAAAGTAATTGACATAAAAAATATTTACCTTCTTGACACAATATTAAATACCCCTAGGACCCACTAGACTAAATCTATATGCATTAGAAATATTGGTAAGGATACTACCTTAAACAATGCTAACAAGACTAACAAATCATCACTTGAAGACTACCAAAGGCATGTCAAAACTTATGAACAAGGTCTTAGAAGCATGAAAATCAATGTTTCAAATTATAGGTATGGAAATGTGACCTCTAAGGTCAAACTTGTCAACATTTTAACAACACAACTAGGTAGCATGCTTGATACGCTTAAGAACCAGTAACTTTGTAAGTATAATTGGGCATATGAAGTCTCATGAACTCTAAAAAAAGCATGATAAGACCTTTAAATTTGATTACAAATCTTGAAAAACACAATGTGAAACTTTACCTCTTGAAACAACACACACAATAAGACAACTAAACTAAAATAAAATAAAAGGAAATGAAACTATTCTTAACAAGATAACTAATGTACAACAAGCAATTACGGAAGCAAAGCAAAAAAATACTAAAAATAAATAACTAAGACAAAGAATGATCCACTTAGATCAAAATGAAAATTCATGAACTTACTTCCTCCAATATATGGTACATGTTACAAAGCAAGGTGCTCATTGAATTTGATGTTTAATGAGTGATACCTCTTGCTTCCCAACCTTCTTGGAATCTTTTTAAGTGGGTTAATAGAAACAAACTAGTCACCTATGAACACATATTCATCTTGTGCTTCAAGACACACTTCATATTTCTTTTCAACTAAAACCTCATCAAAAGACACTCAATTTAAGCATTATACTTGAGTCTCTATGACATCTTGACTAATCTCATTCTTCTTATCAACCATTGTAAGTTCATCTAGCTCTTTAAGGAGGTTTTCATATATAATCCAAGCTAAATCAAGGTCTTCAATGAATTATTATTTATCAGCTTTATCATAAGCATGATAAATAAGAGATGTGTTAATAAAAACTCCTTAAATGTCTTATAGATACTCAATGTACAACTGCCAATCACCTTTTAATTCCTTATCTTGGTCATTTTGGATAATAACAACTTGAATGGTATTTTGATATCTCTCCTTAAAATCTATAGGGACGTCAAGAGTTTCAAACCTCTCTATCCAATCATGATGTGAGTGGGATTTAAGGTCTTTTAGTTCAACTTATTACTCCTTTGAAACCATGTCAAATTCATTCATGACTTCAGTTTGGTGGCTTTGATAACCTCCCACATCAAGACCAACTATAATGTCAATAAGATTAGACATACATATATTTATTTCTTGAGGTATACTATCAATATCATATTTAATAAATTCATCTTTGAAAACCATATTACTTCTTTCTTCCTCAAGTAGGGTACCAATGAATATCTCTTCATCAAATTCACTCAAATCATCCTCTTCACATTCTCCAAGAATATCACTTATAGCTATAAATTCCTTCTCTATCCTCCATAGAATATGATCCTCTTAAAAAATGGATATAGTGGGAGGGTGATGAAATTAATTTTTTTGAGAGGGAATATGAGGCATGGGAGGTTACTCATGATCAGAATTTAGAGTTTTGAGGGCAATGGAATCATCTAGGGAGTCTTGAAGATGAGGGAAAGATAAATTTTTATAGACTTGTTCATTATACTCCTTCCACTTGGAAATCACCTTATCAAAATCTAAAACATCTTCATCCTCATGGATAAGTTGAGCTTGAGGGATAGGTAAGGAGGAAATGGAGGTATAGGAAGGTTTAGTCTCTTGAATAAGTATATGTGTTTTCTCTTGATTCCAACTATGGAGTTCCGTTGGCTCAACTTAAAGATGGTCAAGGAATTCATGAAGAGGATGGTCAAATAATTCATGAGGATAAGGAACATAAGAAGGCTGATAAGGGATATAAGAGGGCTCTTGAAACAACTAATTCAACTCACCTTGCTACCTCTCCCATGTATCCATATTTTCTAATACAATATTACCCAACTCATTCCTTTCTAATGGATCATCAGACATAGTTTAAAGCAACCCAATAACTTCTTCATACTGAGAATTTGAACAAACTTTTATTTCACATGATAGTATCTTGCTCTCTATTTCATCCATTATTTCTTGAAAACAAGTTTTTTCATATGCATCTATGGGGACGGTGTAGGTTGGTCATAAGACTATTAATCACAAGGAGGGTAAAAGTCATATTATTGACATTAAGGATCGTAAAAATGTTGATAAGGTTATTGAGACATATAGTTAGGGACATATGAAGGCTGATAAGAAGCACTATAAAACTGATATGACCTGTCATACTCTTGACAAAGCTGACACTAGTAGAATTTGGCAAATAAATGACTACGTGACTAAAAATTTTAGTCACGATAACTAAAAATGACTAAATTCTACTAATTTTTTGCAACACAGTTAAAAATGACTAAATAAATGACTAATTTGATCATCGAGTAAAAAACACAATTAAATAATTAGTCACACAAATAAAAATGAAAAAATAATTAGTCACACAAATAAAAATTAGACAATATGATATTAAAGTGGGTAATTAAAAAGGTGTTTAGAGATGTAGTTCATGGATGCAGAGACACAATTATTTCTACTACTAAGATTATATTATACATACAACTAGACTAAGTTTATATACCACTATGTCAAACTGGTTCTACTTTACTACTAAAATTTTGCTAACTAAATAACTTAATTAATTGGACATTAAAAACCCAATTTCATAAATGATACACTAAGAAATTAATAATCTTTATTTCCAAATACTTCAATATTATTTACATTACTTTAAAAATATTAATAATAATTATATTACGGTATAAATTAGACTATTAAGGTGTCATTAAATTAAGTGTGTAAAAATATTTAATTAGTCTTTAATAATTGTCATTTCCAACCAAATAATTAAAAGACACCTTATAAAAATCAATGAAGATGGTTAATTATTTTAAATTATAAAAATATATCCATCCAAATAAAATAAATAATTCCAAATAACTAAATCCAAAATTATCTTTAATAAACTAATTGATAATAATTAATGTCAAATTTGACATAAAAATCAAAATATATTTACCGTTAATAATCAAATATTATTTACCACTAAGAATTAAATAAAATAATTTTATTTAATTATTAGTGTAGGAGGGTTACCCTTAACTTTAAATTTAAATTTTAAAGTCAAAAGTCTTTTCCCTCCCATTTGCAAGTGTTCCCACTTGCAAGTGGAGGAATAAGTGAGAGCCATAGGATTGAACTAATATAAACCCTAGGATCTAGGTATTCTTAGAAAACCCTAAATTTTCTTATGACTCAAATAAAAATTATTTTTTTCAAACCCATTTCTCATTTTTTACTTTGTCTTATCTCACAGGTTTGCAGGTTCAAGCTATGGAGGAAGCTCAAAATAATTCAATCCAATATGAAAATCATATTGCTTGCATGTATAAACTCAATGTAAATGTATTTTCTTACTTTATTTATATATATATATATATATATATATATATATATATATATATATATATATATATATATATATATAACTTTTATTTTATATAATAAATCCATATTAATTATATATATTTGATTATCAAAATCAAATATTTATATACATGTAAAGACCTATATATTACACACACACACACACACACACACACACACACACACACACACACACACACACACACACACACACACACACACACACACTAATACTATAATCTAAAAGAAATATCCTTGAGTTCATAATAAATTATATATATATATATATAACATAATGTTTTATAATTATTATTTTTTTCTTTTCTATTTTTTTAAACTTATTATTTTGTTTTATTTTATATTTTTTTCTTTAATAGAAAAAATTGTAGGGTCTATGGGCTAACCCAAGCCTATGGCCTTGGCATTGGCCAAAACCCTTTCTTGAATCTACTAGAGGTGGGGTGGTTGACTAGATGAGCTTCCCTTCCCCCATCTTATTTTTTTCATTATTGTTTTTATTTTTTTATTTTTTTAATATATTTTTAATTAATTTATTATTATTATTTAATTAGTGTAATTTATTTATTATTATTATAATTATTATATATATATATAAATTTTAGTCAACATATATTAAAAGATGGAAATGAATTTTGTTTTATAGGATGAGTTACTATGGGCTAAAACATTACTACATAGGGTAACTAGTCAAGTATCATACATTAACTACATTTTAACAAACTCTAAGTCATTTGAGGTGAGCATAAACATAAACAAATTTGGATGGGACAACCAACATGTAGGAGTGAATGGAAAAATAATGATTAAAATAACTAAATATACTACCAATGAATAAAAATCAGTTAATACAAATGACTAAATATAACCAATAGATAGAAATCAATGAATAAAAATGATTAAATATACTACCAATTGATGACAATTAATGATTACAATGAATAAATAAATGACTACCATGACTAAATAAATGACTAGTTAACAACAATCAATGACTAAATACACCACCAAATTAATCAATCAAAACAACCAATAAATGATTAAAAATAGTTTAGTCATTTATTTGGTCATGTTATAAATGACTGGAAATAAACTACTAATGGTCATGTGATCATGTTTGGTCATTTATATGCAGTTTTTAGTATTTTTTTTAATCATATATTGTTATTTCTGTACTAGTGTGATCATAGGACTGATATGATTCTTGGTAAGGTTGACAAGGTTCATGACAAGGATGATGATAAGACTGATATGATTCTTGGTAAGGCTGATAAGTTCATGACAAGGCTGGTATGGTTCATTATAATATTGATAAGGAGGTATAAGATATAACTTTTCATCATATCCAACCATCAAACTTCATCAACATAGTGAATTGAAAGCATGACTTACTTGGACCTATGTTTGGGCTACTAGAACTAGTTTATTAAGCTTGGAGTTTCCACTAATGTTTTGAATTCCTTCAAAGGTTGATATGTATAACAAAAACACCAAAAATCCTTCCACTACTTTAGACCTTGGTCCCACTGGGCATACCAAAAACTATTATCTCTCAAACCTACACCCTTGTGAAGGTTGTTTTAGGCCTTCATAGTTTGGAGTAACATGGAGACAATCCTAGGCTATGGGTGTCCTAATAAGTGGATTGAATCTCTAGATTATAAGGGCTATCTCCCCTTGATGTATCAATTAGGATCTCTGCTCTACATTACCATTTTGCTAGAGAAAAGGGAGGCAGATAAACTTAAAAAAACCTATCTAACTAAGGAGATACACTAAAATGTGTGCTTCACTTATCTAATATGCACTAATAAGGTTGAATGATTTCATAAACCTAATTTTAATACTCAATTAAAAGTTATCTAAACATGAATATTTCACATAGAGGCTTAGATTGATGCATGATCTAAAGTAGTTGATAAATAGGCCTCTCAAGGCCTCTCAAAGACACTAAGGAAGGATTACACTTGCCATACATACCAAACTATTCAAACATACTATGTAACCTAAAATGATTAATAATAACCTACAAATAAGTAAATAGGAGAGGAAAATATGAAAGGAAGCATGCACTATCACTGTCATTCATTAACTATCCATCAACATACACTAGTCACAAACTTTGAAGAGGCCAAAATTTTGTCTTATTTATTTCCAACTACAGGTATTTTTGTAAGTAGGGCCTTGCCAAAACATAGGTTAATGATCATTACAAATGACAAAATCATGCATATTTAAATAGAGAGAGAGAGAGAGAGAGAGAGAGAGAGAGAGAGAGAGAGAGAGAGAGAGAGAGAGAGAGAGAGAGAGAGAGAGAGAGAGAGAGAGAGAGAGAGAGAGAGAGAGAGAGAGAGAGAGAGAGAGAGAGCCAAGAAATTAGGAATGTGTCATTTTTTATTCTTTCTCAAACTCCAATGTGGCATTTTATATATTATTTATTTTTTTATCTTTGAAAATGGAATAGGAAAATAGATGTGAGATTTATTGGAGAAGTTTGATTCCTTTAAGTGCCTACATTCTTGCTTACACACCCTATATACTAGCTTACTTTTCTTCCTTGATGAATGAGTCTTCTTATTTTAAAATAGGTCTTCATGTATTGATCAAGTATTCAGTTGAATCCTTCTCATAATCCATTTATGAGCTATTTCCACCTTGAAATGGTTATTAGAAGACACCTTGAAGCTTGTTTGACTTTGTCTCCTTGACTAGGAATAGGAGAGGAAAAGGTCTCTTTCTTGATTATTGAGACTACTTCAAACATTGAATCCTTATTCAAACCAAACTATGACTTATTATTGTCCTTAAAGTGGCATGGAAGATGAGAATTAACCTTTGAAAATCTTATTGAATAGCTTCTATACATTAATTTAGGTGATTTGACCACTTAAACTATTCTTCTGTAATGAGGCTTAGAAGGGTGACATTTTTTTTTTGACTTTAATAAAAAATTTATCCTCCATGTAAGTCTTATAAAAAAATTATAAGACCTACAAAAAGATAATTTGACCCATCAAATAGTTGAAAATATGTGATTTTGTACCAAAACATTATTTTTTCTCCCTATCCCCTATAGCCTAAAAAATAGGTAAACCTCTTTTTGAAGAATAATGTATATATTAAATTGTATAAAAAAATACATTTTTGAGGACCAAATATTCCCTTACATTTCCATTCCAAGTTCTAAGTTCCAACTCTGAGTGGAAGTGTTATTTTTATCTCACTTTCTCTCTCTCTAATTAGGCCTAATTAGGCCTCCTAGGATAGAAACTAATTTTTTGCTTGAAATTTATCCCATGCATGTGAAACCTACAATAAGTGTTTTATTAAATTTAACCATGATAATACAATACTCCATTAAAAATTTTGGCTTATATAACCTTGCACAAGTAGGCAAACCAGGAAATGGCAAAAAACCTAGCCCTTCCTTAAGCCTATTTTGGACTTCCCTAAAAAATCAGGTTTGTTTGATCACTTTCAAGGTATCTTTTACAAATTTTTGGGTTTTAAAATTTTTAATACATACCAAATCACCTCTTCCAATCATTTGAAATTTTACACCATCTTCTATACCCTATTTTAGGCTCAAAATCTCATAAAAGTATAGTTTTTAGTGAATTTGTATAAGTGTAGGTACAAGAAAATTCCATGATGAGAACCTAATTAGAGTCTATAAATTTTTTTAGGATATTTAAGAATAATTATAGGTCATTTTAATCACTTTATATATCAATCTCTCTTGATTGGTCTAAACTGGTCTTTTAGGCAACTTGTGAGTGCTTTATCATCTTAATAAAGATTCATAAACTACAAACCCCTAACCCAAGAGATAATTCCTAGAATTTAGAGTAAGGGACCAAAATAAAATACATAATCATCCTGAGATCCCATGAAAAATATCAAGAAATATCTTAGTAGAAGAAGTTGTTCTTTAGGTGCCAAACAAGGCATTTTGTGAACCTTGAAGGAGAAACATACCTAAAACTACAAATTTTTATGCTTGAAATTAAGTGATAATTCCTTAAGAGTGTCTAAAAAACCCATCATGACCATATAAAATTATTTCTATTATCATATTTTCCCTCAACACTTTTGTAGCATCCATTGGTTGAGACAAAGGGTTTACAAGTAAATTGGCCATTTTGACCCTAGCTATTGGATTTGGTGTCTTCCACTCTAACTAAGACCTTATCAAAGATTTTTCACCATTGTAAAAATGGTAATAACTCCATTATACATATTTTAAACTTCTATTATCTTTGATAAATCCATTTGACTACTCTTAGATATCAATTATTCAAATAACACTCATGGTGCATAGACTAGTTATAGGTGTGTTTCATGGTTCTTTGGCCTTAAAATGAGTCTAGGAATGGAATATATTGACATTTTGGTCTAAAATTCCAAATTTAAACCCATAACATCAATTTTTTTTGACAACCATCCTAGCCTACTCATGGTGATATATATACATAACCATGTCTTTATTGGTCCTATTTTGAGCCTTGGTAGTATTGATTAGAAGTGTCCTGATGTGTTTAGGTTTGTTTGTGTACCCATTGTGTCATGACTACCTTGATTCATTTGATGAGGTGAAAATATTTATAGTGACCTTAGAGTGAGAGAGTAGGATGTCAAGTTATATCATGAAGTTCTAATGGTGTTTTGATGTCATTGTCCATAGCTTGGTTAGTCAAGTAGTTTCAATTTGTCATAAACACCCTTTAATCCATCAAGAACCTCATATATGCCTTTATAATCTATAAAAAATATATGAATGGGAAGTTTTCTAATGGAAATTTAATTATAATAGGTCTTGAATAAGTTCTATTTTTGATCTCTAGTCATGACTCATGCATTTTATGTCTTTAAAGGCCCCTTTTAAAGGTCATACACATCTCCCACTTGCTAAATTATGACTCTCCCACTTCAAATAGAGGATTAAATCAAAACTCCAAAGGAAACTATCATGTCTCTATTACCATTTAAGGTATTCACTCCATAGGTACTCCACAAGGTACTTAATCCATACATAGGGCTAGTATATCTACCTACAACAATATCTCTTGAAGATGTTTCAATAAGATTTTATTGATCATATAAATTAGTTTAATTTTAAATAGTTATATAATGGTATCAATTAAATCTCAAGTCATTAATCAATACCATGAACCTACATTCATATATGCACTTTACATGTTCTCTAAGGTTTAGTACATCCACCTTGGATTAGCCTAGACATGACATGTGAAAGAGGTTGAAAAAGAATGGTTGATGGATAAATGAGATTTTTATTATGGATGGTACAAGATAATAATGGTTTTTCAAGAGGATTTAAAATATTTACATGATGGGCCACTTCTCTCACCACCTAGATCATCATCGATAGTCACCTGATAAGATGAGGCAAGAAGTTGCAAGGGAAAAGAGTTGAATAGCATTATGTGTGTTAGAGGTAGAGGTTTATGATAAAGGGGTAATATTGATATGCTTTAAGGGATTATGAGGTCTTATTAGACCTATTTTAGGTCTTACCTTCACTTGCTAAGGTGAGAATTTAACCTAGAAAGACCACCTACAGTAGTCATGACTACAGTCTCAAGATGAAAGGTGATTAGGTGGTTTAATAAGTACATATATATGAGATAAAATCGAAATAAGTGATTATAATCCACTAGGCCAAGATGACAAGGAAATCTAAGAAACCCCCAATCATGAAAATTGAGTTTTAAGACCAATAGTAGATAATGTTTCTTTGGTTATCATAAATGAAGGTAAGTTTGGAGAGTTTAAGGTAATGCATGTTATTTCTCTCAATAAACCTCATATATAGAATTTTATCTCTTCAATTTTAATGTGAGTTATTAAGGACTAATTATATTCTTAGGGCCATTCTTGTATCTTTAAATCAGTCCCATGCCTCTCCTATATTCGTATAGAGGTCTGGCTATCACCTATAACAAGTACCAAAGAAACATTTCAATGAGTGGATAAGGGAGTCTCTTCAAGTATAATCTTGTGTAAATTAATAATTATGATTATTTATAAATAATATCCTAATACTAAGTGGAAATCATGCATTATATTAAGATATTCACCTCATGTGACACACTTGGACTGTCTGAGTCTGTACAATAGAGTTAAAGACTCTTGATAATTGACTTATTTAAGGGAGATAAAGGATTATTTCAAGGAGGATGTGTAATTTAAATTTCACATTATTTTAGATAAACTAATAAATTTGACCTCAAGTCACTACTTAAGAGAGCAAAATCCATACACACAGGCCCAGACAGACCTAGTGTCATACACAGACAAAAAACACAATCAATGCCATAAATATTTTTGGGAAAGTTTGTGATTTTTAGAGATATAAAAGTGTGATAAAAACTTTAAAATCATACATATGATTATTTTAAGTATGTTAAGTTACTCATGATATTCTAATGTTTAGATAATTAGTGAGAATATTCATTATTTTATCTCAGATAGACCCTAGTCTATTAGCAATCTTTGAAGAGGCCAAGTGAGAAAATTGGAGATTTAAGAAATAAATAGGGAGATTAATATTAATTTAGGATTTTTTAAAGGGGATGATAGTGTCTTCATATTAATTGTAATATTTGTGACACATAGGATTTCAAGATAGAAGCCCTTAAGGGCTAGTTGAAGAAGGCAAACCTATAACTAGTATGTGCATGATAGTTGAAGACATAAAATTTTGAGGGGTTGATAGAGGTTTTAAATACCTATGAGAAGAGTTAATAATACATTAAATATGTCCTATAATGAGGAATAACCATTCATACCCCACACTAGCCCAAACACTCAAACTTGATAGTCTTGATACTGTAACCCTACAGGCAGCCTCATGAGGTGATGGAGACATAAGAAATTTTGAGTAGTTAAAATAACTAAAGGGGTGAGAAAAATCTGGAAAAAATATATTACACTAATTTTTAACCCCCCTAAACACTTACAAGTCACTTGGACCTCAAAACTTAGTAAAGGGCTAATCAGGCCTAAAGGCCTATTCTAGGCCTAAAAGCCCTTGACCACCTTGGAGGCTCTCTCATACTATAATAATCATAGGTTTCATGTCTTATAAGGTGTTTTCAAGTAGATAAAATTAGGGGAATGGCCATATTAATCTTAAGAACTAACTTGAACCACACAGTGAACATAATTAGCTCAAGTTACCTATTTAGATGCTTATATATTTCAACACAAGGAGACTTAGGGAATATCTATTGGTAGGATTTAGGAACCCTAACACACTTAAGATTAATTCAAAAAAGAGTTTGTTTTAGGGGAACAATTATATGAATAATTTTTAATACTATTATCATGTCTAGAATGCTTATATAGAGCTCATAGTTCACTTCCTTATTTACATGTATTAGCCTATATTTTTCATGGGAAATCGAGATGGTTAGACAAGTTGAAGGGGTTAGTGTCCTTAAAATCCATGACAATAAGTTTTTAATTATAATTTTGTACTTTATGAATCATTACTAAGAGTCCTAGACCTCCAAAACCTCTCTAAAACCTTGAGTTAAGACCCAACTGTTGATGCTTGGATTTGCACCATTGAAGAGATGCTTAGCTCTCTTCATCCAAGAAACATAATTGAATCATATCTCGTGCTATGGGTGAAAATTTTGTTGAGATGAATCTCTAGATTAGGGGCTATCTCCCCTTGATGTACCTTAAATCTCTTTCTAAACTAACAACTTTGAATAAAAAGGGAGAAGGAAAATAATTAGAAAACAAGTGGTGATGCACCAATATATGATATCCTCTCACTTGAATGAAAACACTACTTAAAGACTAACCAAGTTTCTTCACACAAAACTCACAAATTTTGTGCATTATCACATCAGTGTTTCATATGTTAGATTCAAGAAGGTATTTAACATTCAAAAGAGTAAATAATAATTTTAGGAAAGAATATCGTCTTAAAAACTTCTAAAATGTCTATACACTTACGAAAGAATACTACCAAGGACCTATGATAACACTCTTTCTACACATTTGGTAGGAAATCAAGGACAATAGGTTAGGAAATATAACTTTCACTAAACAAGAATAACATGATTTTAACCAATACACAACAATGTAGCATGTGAGTGGTAAATCTTGTTTTATTTCTTCAAGAGTTTCCAAGTACAAATCTAGTAAAAGTTTTCCCAATAACTAGCAAATGTTGTCAAAATGAGTATAAATAATACATATATATAGTTTTTAGAATGAGGTCAAGCTAAGGAATTTCAAAAAATGATTCAGACATGTGTCAACTTGAGAATGGAATAGTTACACTGAATTCTATAAGATGTTTTCTTTTTTATTATGACAATAATATCAAGATGTTCAAAACTATGTTTTTCCATAAATGGGTCCATTGGTTGGAAATTCATTTGGATGCTAACTATTCCTTATTAGCTTATCAAGATGTGAAATAGTATAACAAATCACTTCATCGACCTACCTATTTCTATTTTCTTGAGCACATATGTTCAGGATTCTACCATGTGTCACTTTCATATTTGTTTTCAGGTTCCTACCAAACTCCTTTTAAACTCCAATGGTTATTTTCATAGTTTGAAGTTGATGTCCTATGGGTTGTCAATCTCCTTTAGGTATTTATTTGGACTTCTTGTCTTTGGAATTCTTTCAGACAATTTGTCTGAAAGAAATCATTTGAAATCTTTTTCCTTTCTTCTCAGCTTTTCTATTGACTCCATTCAGACAAGTTCTTTAGAAAAAATGTCTAAAATAATTCAATTTTTTAGGTCTTTTGAAAATCCTTTTCCTTCATAAAATTCCTTCAGACAAAAAGTCCAAAGGAATTATTTCCTTTGTAAATTTCCCTTTGAGATTTTGGAAATGGTCTTCCTCTTTGAAAAGTGCCTTATTTTTCCTTTGAAAAGAACTTATTGAAGGGAACAACCCCTTTGGACTTCTTGCTAGTGACCCTTCAGCATTATTTGTAAAGTCCACCTACCCTTTAGAACTTTGTGAAATGGTCTTTTGAATAATTCAATGAACCATTTATCCTTTTAAATGTCTCCTTTTCCCTAAAATAATACTTTAGAATTTTTGGAATGGTCCTTCAAGATTTTTGTCACCTTTCCTTCAGAAAGAATGAAGTGCCTTTCAAAATTTTGGAATGGTCCACTTGTCCCTCAGCTTCAATTCCTTCAGGGTTTTTGTAAGGGAAATTTTCTATAGACTTTTTAAAAAATGCCTTTCATAAGAATGAAAATATCCTTTGGCTTATTGAAAATTATCCCTCCAGACTTTTTGAAATGCCCTTTAGACTTTTGAAAATGGTCCACTTTCCAAAGAAAATGCCCTTTGATAAAGTTGCAAGGGTAATTTTGGGATTGAAAGAGTCCTTCAAAAAAACTATTATGGAACTTAAAAAAAGTTGTGCAGACAATTTTTCTAAAAGAAAAAAATTAGGGGAAAGCTTTAGATAAAAAGTCTAAAAGAATTCAGTAAAACCTTTGAAAGAAACACTTGAACAAAACCTAAAATAAATCTTCCTTGAATAAAACCCAAAATAAATTGAACACTTAGTCAAAATAAAAGACTTAAAGGCTTAGAAAAAGACCAAAACAATCTATTTGAAGGAAATACTTATGTATTTGCTATCATTTTTATACATGATACCTCTCTTGAATAAAACCTTCATTACTGAGTCCAACCAAAGACATTGATAGGTGACTGAGTGGATAAGAGGGACCAATTTTGGCCTGAAAGACCAAAATTTGATTAATAAATTGGTGACTCATAAGGGTAGTGTGCCTAATACATTGATCAGACTAGTAGCTTATATAGTCCATTGGGAATGGATTCAATGGATTTTTTAAAGATGACTAGCAAGGATTGTGTCAAAACAAAAAAAAAGGAAACACACCACACAACAATAAAAATACCAAGCAAAGATAATATATATATATATATATATATTAAAAAAAAAACTCACACATGTGCATAAGCACTTAGGGAACATAATGAAAATAGGAAACTATGTATAAAAAAATTAGAAAACTATCAATAACAATTCTTTAGATATATCCCATTGAATGGGATATGCAACTCCTCTCTATCCAACTTTGAAAGTTGAAAAACATTGTGTTATTTGCACTATGTGATTACATATGGGCCACTCCACAAATCATCAAAATTTGTGTGTTTTCTAGGCTTGGCCCTATATTCATCCCATTTTAGGATAATGTCTCCTTCCTTGAAGCTCCTTGGCATGGACTTCCTATCAAAATACTTCTTTGTTTATTATTGGTGAGTAGTCATGGTGTACATAGATTGATCTCTTATTTCCTCAAGATCCATCAACTCACATAATATGACCTCCATATTATCATTTTCCATTAATTTCAGTTGATAGGTGAGGTTTAAGGCTAGTAACTCAAGTGATATAGGAATTCTGGCTTCCTTTCCATACACAAGTGTATATGGTGAGTTCCCAATTACTCTCTTTGGGGTGATCCTATCAGCCCAAAGGGCTATCTTCAACTTGGTGTGCCAAGTCCTTTGATTCTCCTCTTTTTTTCTATTAATGATCTTGATCAAGTTCTTATTTTTGGACTTAGCTAGTCCATTCCCTTAGGGGTAATAATTAGAGGAAGTGCTAAGGTAGATGACATGCTTCAAATCCTATTCACTTGTCCTTGCTCCTAAAAAGGCCAATACGTTATCTGAGATCATTATTGAAGGGGCTTCAAATCTAGTTACTATACCTTTATAGAAGTCTAGTATCGATTTTTTATTTTCATCCTTAAGAAATATAGACTCCACCCATATTGTAAAGTAATTAGTAGCTATCAACACCTGCTTGTGACTAGCACTAGAAGGAGGATTGATTAGACCTATGAAATCTAAACCCCATTGCATGAAGGGTTGTTCAACCTAGATTAGATGAAGGGGCAAGGTAGATAGCTTTTGTTTGACATAAAAAATAACAAACTTTTGGAATTTTATCATCCAAGCATGGGTGTGTTCAAACTTTTATTATGCTTAGGTAAAGATAATGCTAAAATAACATTCACTCTCTCTTGATCAATAAACAAACCTTTCTTGGAAATAATGTGGCCTAAGAGTTTGCCTTCATGAATAGTAAACACACACTTTTCTGGTTTAGAAAGATCCCAAATTATCTACACCTCTAAAAAATATGTCTTAGGTTCTTTAAATGATCTTTTTCTTCCTTGGCAAAGACTGTCACATCATCAAGATACACCAATATAATGTTATTGATCAGTCCTTGGAAAGCCATATCCATTGCATGTTAAAAAGTAACTCCAGCATTTGACAATACAAATGGCATCTTCATATAGGCATATGTGCCCCATTTTTTGGTGAAGGTTGTCTTGTACTGGTCACTTTCTTTCACCAAAATCTGATTTTACTTGGAATAACCATCTAGGAGAGGAAACCTCTCACTGTTTGCTACCACTTACGAAATTTGTTCCATAGAAGGGAGAGGATAATGGTATCTCAAAGAGACCCTATTAAAGTCTCTAAAATCCATGAATAACCTGATCTCCCCATTATTATTTCTAATAGGGACTAAGTTGGCCAACCAAGAAGAATGCTTGATAGGAAAAATGACTCTAGACTCAATCAACTTAATGAGCTCTTTCTTCATGAGTGGTTCAATTTTGGGATTGATTGGCCTTTATATTTACTTAATGGGTTTGAAATTTTAATCTAGTTATATGGTGTCTTGATCCAAGATTGGATCAAAACCCTTCAAGTCACTATACTCCCATGTAAAAATATCACTAAACTCTTTGCATAGTTCAACGAAATCATGCATCGCTTGACTAGTGCATACCTTTCCAAGAGCAAGGAGCCTATCTTTGAATATATCTACCCTTTAATAGTTATATTTATTGGTTTACATGATTACCTTATCCTTCTTAAGATGATAATCCTCATTTAATATTCTTTCAAGAGTCACTAGGCATTTGGGAAGCTTGTTAGACTTCAACTAAATAATCTAGACTCCTTTAGTCATTGGCTTACATCTGATGCCTAGATTATTTGCTATGGATTTTGGCATAATTGATGTGCTTGATCCACTATCTATGATGAAATTATGAATAAAAAAATCACCAATAATTAAATATAGTTATAAATTAGGAGTCTTATCATCTTTCTTCATTTGACCATCTATAAATTGAGTTTCACTGACCAAAACTACATTGTCACTTCTAGATGGGCTAGCTTGTGTACCCAGTCCATACAATTATTTTTTGAGTATATTTTTATACCCTAGTAATGATAGAAAATTCAATAATGAGATGTATATAATAATTTTCTTCATTTGGTAAATAACATTAATGGAAGGATTTCTTACCTTGGGGTTCTCTTTATGAACATTTGCACCTTGTGATGTAATTTTTGGAGGCAGGGTTGTAGTAGCCATCCTAAAAATTTTAATCCTCAAATTTTCTTGTAATTTAGGAGATTAATTAGGACCTATTCCCATATAATCTGATGTATGAGTCAAAATAGGTCTTTGATTGGTTCCTTAAACTTCTTTAATGACCTTTTTTTTTGATCTAGTGTTGGTGCCACACTAGCAATCTGATTGCTTGTATTCCCCACATAATTAATGGCACAAAAATCACCCTAAAAATGATTCATGAGAGTGTAATAAGACTAATCCTACCTTTTATCCATCATAAATTGTGTCGGCATCTCAAAATTTGAAAATTGAGATGTCTAATCACCTTATGTAGTCATGCTTTGATTTTGCATCTCATTGGCATAAGCAACCTATTCTTGGCCTTGCTTAAAAGAAGAGTAGTTGGGATATTCATCGACAAAATTATTTTGAGTGGGAATAAGGGATTTATAATATTAGGTAGAATTAGTACTATAACTTTGATAAGTCTTGACATGGGTGATTTGGCCTTGTCCCTGATTATTGCCCTAAAAAGGAGGTCTATTTATTTGTCCAAACTAGTTGTAAGACTGATAAGCCCTATATCTTTGGGATTTTTGCCTTTTGGGAGAAACTAATTCATTATTAACACTTTGAATAAAAATTTTGACTTCATTCATTTCATTTTTAGGGGCAATGATATATTTCTCTTAACCAAGCAAATGAGCTAAAGTGGACAATACACTTTGACTAGGAGAATACAAATCAGGGAATAGTGGCATTAGAGGTCTAGGAGATATCTTTTCCACTTGGAAAAGAAAATTATCAGAATCTATGTCTATTTTATAGTCATAAATAAGTGTATTTCCACCCATAGACTAAATCAGCATGGTAATCTCATTATTTAATGCTTTCAAGTAGTACAAAAATGCATAATTTATAGTTGGCCTCATAAGAATTGGGATTCTATCCCAAGTTTTTTGAATCTATTATTGAAATCCTACATGAATTCATGTGGTTCCATCTTTATTGTGATCAATTGGTCAACTAGAGACAATTCATCACTCTTTTCCCTAAACCTATCAGTCAATAGGGTCCCCAATTCATCCCATGAGCCAATAGAATTTATAAAAAAAATTATATGTCTAATATGTTCAATGGTAGTAATAGGTCCATCCCCACTAAAATATGGGACACTTTTGAGAGCATCTTCTAGGATTTGATCATATTAGGCAAGTTGTAAGGGAGATGCCCCTTGAAAAGACACAAAAGGTTGTCTTCTAGCTATTTTGGAATGAACACTATGGATGTTAAGAATAGAATGTATCACAAACTTAGAAGCTTTGAACACAAAACCTCTTTTTTAAGGATGAGTATTGACAAAATTGGACCTTTTAGTGGAATATGGAGCTAATTCCACAAAATTGAAGTGTACACCTTTAGCAGTAGACCTAGTGGTCACTTTGAGCATGAAAATAAGGATTGATCATCAACCAAAAACATGATTTCTTCAATG
This sequence comes from Torreya grandis, assembly GCA_037957365.1. Taxonomy (NCBI): domain Eukaryota; kingdom Viridiplantae; phylum Streptophyta; class Pinopsida; order Cupressales; family Taxaceae; genus Torreya; species Torreya grandis. Next base: position 2,321,963 of record JARHVA010000154.1, read on the forward strand.
GAGTGTCTAGGTACTAAATATAAGTGCTTCTTCTATACAACTATGTCAAGACCAACACCAATCATGAATAATCTTTTAGGACTTATTGTCCCACTGAGCGTGTCAAAAAATATTGACGCTTGGATTTGTACCCTTGAATATATACTCAACTCTCTTCATTCAAGCAACACAATGGAATCATCTCTCTTGCTGTGGGTGCTAATTTTATTGAGATGAATCTCTATATTAGGGGATAAATCCCCTTGATGCACCTTAAAGATCTTTCTAAACTAACAACTATGAATGAAAAGGGAGAAGGAAAACAATTAAGAAAACAAGTGGTGATGCACCAATATATGATATCCTCTCACTTGACTAAAAACACTACTTAAAGACTAACCAAGTTTATTCACATAAAACTCACAAATTTTATGCATTATCACATCAATGTTTCACATGTTGGATTCAAGAAGGTATTTAACATTTAGAAGAGTAACATATAATTTTAGGAAAGAATATAGTCTTAAACCACTTATAAAATATCTATACACTTATGAAAGAATACTAACAAGGACCTATGACAATACTCTATCTACATATTTTGTAGGCAATCAAGGATAATAGGTTAGGAAAGATAACTTTCACTAAACAATAATAACTTGATTTTGACCAATACACAACAATGCAACATGTGAGTGGCAAAACTTGTTTTATTTCTTCAAGAGTTTCCAAGTATAAATCTAGTCAAATTTTTCCTAATAACCAGTGGAGTCTATCAAAATGAGTAGAAAGAATACACACACACACACACACACACACACACACACACACACACACAGTTTTTATAAGGAGGTCAAGTTAAGGAAGTTCCAAAAATGATTCAAACATGTGTCAACTTGAGAATGGAATAGTTACACTAAATTATATAAGATGTTTTCTTTTCAGTTATGCTAACAAGATCAAGATGTTCCAAACTGTGTTTTATCATAAATGGGTCCATTGGTTGGAAATTAATTTAGATGCTAGTTATTCCTTATTATCTTACTAAGATGTGAAATGGTATAACAACTCACTTCTTCAACCTCCTTATTTTCATTTGCTTTTGCACATATATTTATAATTCTACCATGTGTCACTTCCATATTTGTTTTTAAGTTCTTGCCAAACTCTTTTTAAACTCCAATGGCTATTTTCATAGTTTGAAGTTGACATCTTATAGGTTGTTAGTCTCCTTCAGGTATTTATTTGAACTTCTTATCTTTGGCATTCTTTCAGACAATTTTTCTAAAAGAATTCATTTGAACTCTTCTTCCTTTTTTCTCAGCTTTTCTATGGACTCTTTCATTCAAACAATTTCCTCAGACAAAATGTTTGAAGGAATTCAGTCTTTCAGGCCTTTTGACAAGCCTTTTCCTTTGTAAATTTACTTCAAACAAAAATTATGAATGAATTCTTTCCTTTACAAATTTCCCTTTGGGCTTTTGGAAATGGTCCTCGTCTTTAAAAAGTGACTCATTTTGCCTTTGAAAAGAATTTCCTGAAGGGAAAAACCCCTTCAAACTTCTTGCTAGTGACCCTTCAACATTATTTTTAAAGTCCACTTGCCCTTCATAACTTTGTGAAATGGTGTTTTGAACAATTCAATGAACCCTTTAGCCTTTTAAATGTCTCATTTTCCTAAAAAAATCCTTTGGACTTTCTATAATGGTCCTTTAGGCTTTTTGTCACCTTCCCTTTGGAAAGAATGAAGTGCCTTTTAGAATTTTGGAATGGTCCACTTGTCCCTCGACTTCAATTCCTTTGGGTTTTTATAAGGGACATTTTTTTCAGACTTTTTGTAAAGTGTCCTTCATAAGAATGAAAATATCATTTAGCTTGTTGAATAATTTCCCTTCAAACTTTCTGAAATGCCCTTTAGACTTTTAGAAATGGTCCACTTTCCAAAGAAAATGCCCTTAAGGAAAGTTGCAAGGGTCCTTTTGGGATTAAAAGAGTCCTTCAAAAAATTTATCATGGACCTTCTAAAAATTTGCACAGACAATTTTTCCAAAATAAAACACTTAGGGAAAAGCTTCAAACAAAAAGTCTAAAATAATTTGGCAAAACCTTCAAAAGAAACACTTGAATAAAACCCAAAAGAAATCTTCCTTGAATAAAACCCAAAATAAATTGAACACTTAGTCAAAATAAAAGACTTGAAGGCTTAGAAAAAGACCAAAACAAACTATTTGAAGGAAATACTTGTGAATTTTATGTTATTTTTATACAATATACCTCTCTTGAATGAAATCTTCATTATTGAGGTCAACCAAAGACATGGACATGTGACTAAATGGATAAAAGTGCCCAATTTCGGCCTAAAAGACCAAAATTTGGTCAGCACCAACTAGGAAGATTTGAAATAAAATGAACTCAAACACTCATGAATCATATAATAAACACATTAAATATCAATTAAACTTGAAGGAGGGCCTTGTCATGGTACTTGATTGTATGGAATCTATACAAAAGTGTCATAAAATTGTACTATTTCAAGAAATTGAGTAGAAAAAGAGGTACAAAATTGTTCTGAGAGATGAAAATAATTGAAAGAGAAGGTTTGACACTTATTATATCTCCTCAAGTCATCAAATTTAAAAAAACATGCCTATAAATTCCCCTATGTGTCTCTTCTAATCAGATAGTCTATTGAAATGAAGGACAAGGCGACCTAGCCATCTAATTTAGAAAAATTATAGATGTTTCATGCTCAATAAGGCCTATGTTATGGTATAAGGTGTTATTTTAGGCATAAAAATCAATCATACATAGTTTTCTAAGGTTTTATTTAGACTTTCATGGCATTCAAGCACATACAATCAAGCTACTAGGCCTAATTGGCCTAATTGGCTTACTTGGTCAAAGAGAGTTAAAGAATGACATATGAAGGAAATTGGAATGGGTCATACAAATTTATCATGCCTTATAACCAATGCATTAAAGATGAGAAAGATACTCCTCATGGCCATCATGAAGGAGAAGGTAGTTACCAAGCTTGGTCAACATGCACATTGAAGAGAGGGTTGTTTAATGCCTCTTGGAGGCCTAATCACACCCTATTTGCACTTTTTAATTGACATTAGAGGGGTGATGGATAATTTTAGGTGTTTTAAAACCTTAGATGAATATAAATAAAGATAACTTAGCCTACATTACCTCAACCTCTATGCCAAAAGGAGTCATTGAAAGCACTAACACATGGAGATTTGAAAAAAGGACTATTTGTAACTAATATAACTGCAAGATTAAGTTGATTATGATCATTAATAACCTTTCAACTATAGCTCCACACCACCCTTCTCCTTCTCTCTCTTTTGGTATGTTATTTATTTAAGCCTTATGGCCTTGAATTTTATCCCTCTTGGGTATGAGGAAAATCTACCTAATTTACACTCTATGGACCTCTTACACTTTTAATAGATAGTTATAGATTCTCTATGATCAGATTTTAGTGTGTGTATGATTTTTTGATATGCATAAGTGGTTTAATTTCCATTTTATAGGTCCAATGCCTTATCCTACATACTAACAAGTGTTTTATGCAAGTTATGTAGTGTGTTATAATGTTGCGGGTTGAGTTTAAGAGTGGAGATTTGACTATAAGAGCCTAGAACCAGACCTTTGTCTCACTTCCATCATGCTTTATCCATCCAAAATCAACATCTACATGAAAAAATATTACATATAAACCATTAGAGATAGTGGTTAAATCCTATTCATTGTCCATTAGTGTCATCTGAGTTCAATTTGAGTGGATGAACAATCATATTGGTGTATCACCAATGTTAGTGTAGGTTTCTTTCCAAGTTTCATCTTTATCCCTTTTCATTCTAATAAAATTAGGTCTTAGAGAGAGAGATTAAGTGATGAATCAAGGGAGCTATCCCCATAAGCTAGAGGTTTTTCCTAGATTATAGGTAACCCATAACCTATAGGTGAATCCCATATTAGTCCAAGTTTGAGGATGGTTTGAACAGTCCTTTTCAAGAGGGTGAAACTTGGGTATCTAATAGAATAAATACCTTGAGTAGGTCTATGAAACTACTCATAACTTCTTATCACCTTTTGAAAGTATCTAAAATCTCACTTCTCCCTCTCACACAAGCTTTCTTCATGAATTTGGTACACATGCCTCTATAACATCATTAGACTATACGACTAAGTTCATGAGATCTCTCTTATTTTTAATGATTATTCGTAAAACTTATGTCTATCTTTAAATTTTCCTCTAAAATTACTTATTCATCCAAATTTTAAATTCACCATTGCTATTCATATCCATATTCTTGACCTTGTAGACGACTTGATCTAAATTAGGCTGACTTGTAGGTAGTCTTTTTGAGTTATTTGCCTTGAATGGAGGAGGATAAAATTAGGACCTTGAATAGGTATAAAAAAACCTCATTCAGCTCATGACACCTCATGAAAGTGTTTTTACTTTAAACTCTTCCTTTATCACAAGTTTTCCTCATGTAATCACATATAAGCTTAACATGTTGACTGTTTGAGGCAAAATACATAAATGTAGGTGCACATATGGTGTTAATACTAATATTTGGAGTCATAGAGATAATTAAACAATCCATTAAATTATTTAAAGGTCATTTTTATAGAATTAATAACTTGTTATTTAAATTTAAAACCTTTACAACCTTTCTTAGATGAAACCTCTTCAAACCAAACAACACTTTTCATTTTCAGACCATAGAGGCTTGTAGGTGATCATATAGTATTTTTATTATAATTTGGTTATTAATCCCATTAAATATGATTTAATAATTTTTAATCTATGTTTGAGTAATGTTTGAGGGAACTTTCATGGCCTCCTTATACTAATCTTTTCTCACACCAATGTCAAGCTTTTAACCATCAATTTTAACCCACATATGAAACTTTAAGAGAATGTTGAGTGTTGATTTTATACCTCATCATCTAGAATGAATATGAATATTTTAATTGAGTTTAGAATCAATAATAATCATTTAAAATTTCCTTAATCATCAATAACAAACCCTCTACCATAGTCCTCATATACAAAACCAACTAAAATAGATATCAGAACTACTCAATCATGTAATTTCCTTTACCTTTACCCACATGCATGTAGATGAATATAGTGTTCAAGGTGAATTTTATCTATTTTTATTTAATCATACTCTTTAGGTATATTATATTTTTATTCATGACTTTACATAGTCATCCATCTAGTTAAGTTTTCACTTTAATGTCTGAAACCTAATTAGCTACCTAAATATAATGTAGGTGTAATTGGGAGTCCTAACTACCATTTGGATTTTGGGATATATTTTAAACCAATAAGGTTTTAAAAATACTTTAATTAATATATTGAGAACTTTTTTTCTTATCTTAAACCTCTAAAAAATTTAAAGACTCCTCTCATACACAAACATTAACCCTCCTTCTCTGGTTCTGCTTGTAATAGGCCTATAGGGTTGAGCTGAGAGTTATTTACCTTGAAAATTCATAGGTGTATATGAATGAATTAAGTATCTTGACATTATTATGGTTAATTAAATTCTTCAACTATGATTTATCACTACACACCTTATTCAAAACTATCTAAGACAGGGCTTACATAGTAGTTTAGGTTCATGTATGGTAAGTTTTTAAAACATGGTATTTTGAATTAGTAATAACCCCTATATTGTCTCAATGAGAGTTTCACATAGTCCCCACTCTTTATTTCTTTATATGACCTCCATAAATTAATAATACCTTAGTTTCTCTCACATAACACTGACTCTATCATATGCTTGTTTACAAACACTCATTTTTTTACTCAGGCCTGGTTGTGTGGTTATGGCTAAGTGACTATAGGATTAAGAAATACTCTATTTAGAAATTTTTTAAATGTATTCAATTAATTATTTGGTTTCATGAACTTATAAACATATTTTTCCACTTATACACCAAGTTACAATGCATGATATTGTATCATATTCCTCTGTTAAACTTCTCAGATAGGTTTGTAGGTCTACATTAAGGTGTCTTGACATTCCTATGTACTAGGACTTCATTTTATTGGACTATTTAATGATAATGAAGAGTTAACTCATCATGATTATGCCTAAAAGTTACATAAAACAGTCTATCAACATCCCATTCTATTTTCCCTTTATCTCTCTTACTTGTAATATGCATGTGGATGCATATCTAGCATAGATCCTTAACAAGATAGTAGTTGAGATCTTAAGATTGTGAAAAGTTATAAAAGGTAGTAAGGATTATGCTATGAGACTTCAATAACTTGTATATATATTTATATTATGCTAATAATTTATTTACAAGCTCATAATTTTTTCCCTTCCTTATATTTATACATCTATAACATATGAAGAATATAATGCTTGTGAAAGATCCTGGATCTTACTAACATGGAGAAAATCATTTAGTGACCTTGAAGAGAATTAGTGAGGCACATAAGTGATGTGAATTTTTTTTAAAATTGTTATAATTATTTTGAAACCTTGAAATCATCTAAAATCCATTACCCCTAGCCTACAAATTATTCAAACTAAGGATTTATTATCCTTTAATGGCTCACATGTACCAAATGGGGTTTGGATAAACATGTGGATTGCCTACATCAACCCTAAACATCTTCCTAATTTTCATTTATGCATTTAACTAGTTCAAACTACCATTTCAACTATGAAAAATGAAAATGTGGGTTTTGGAAGTGTAGAAATGGAATCCAAAGTGAGTTAGATCAAGCATTGGTCAAGAAAATACATAAGAACATAACTAATTAGGACAAATCTTTTAATAGGGTTTTTAAAATGACAATTAAGAGCTATTAAAATAAATCACATACATAATACATTCCCAAGAGCATCCCACCATCCAAATGCAACTCAAAACATGATTTTCCCCTTGATTTGGTGCTCACATATTCATCAATGATGAATGACAAAGCTCCTCCATCATCTCAAGTGCACCAATGAAACTAGGCTCATGATATTTGAATCAATGTTATGCCTATAAATTAATCTATCCTATTTAAAATTAATCATAATAATACTACACAAATAAATGTTTTGAAGATAATTCTACATAATACATTTACACAAATAAAGCTTAACAATTATGGTCTTAAACCTCCTATTTATAGATTTTTGAATTTGATTTGAATCAACCATGATCATCCATCTTGATATCAAGATGTGTGGCCATGAATTAAATAAATATTAGATAATTAATCTATAAATATACTCATAAATATTTATAACGGGTATTAAAGAGTCATGGGAGGCCTTAAACCTGATATTTATTGAATTTATGGCTTATGGATGCCACCCCAAAAATGATGTCACTTGATGATGTAGATATTAAGAATCAACTTCCAACTAAAAGATATTAAATAAATTCCATGGATTTTACTCTTAAGATCTTAATTTGGATTAATTTTCCTAAGTCAAATTAATCAAATTTTATATAATTCTTTGGAAATTGGCTGCACACTATTAATCAAATTGGTTAGAATGTCATATTACTGGGTCATAATTTGATTGGATTGGAATTGTAATATGATGTTAGTTACATATGGACCAATAGCCCATTTAGGACATTATCAACATGAAAAGACACATGCACATGTTGTGTGCTTCTAAATTAGAATAATTCAATGGTTTAGGGTGTCAAATTACATTTTCATCATTTTAACTTGAAATGATTTGAGAAAAGTTACTAATCACATAAAATTATTTTCCCCATTTTAGGATACATTGGCCTAAATCAAAACTTTTATACAACAATATTTAACTATTAAGCATGATTAAGTGATTCTAGCCTAAATTGTGTGTTTGAGTGCATTTCAAGTAAGATCAATAATTTCAACACAATGGTGTTAGGAATTGGATGTCTTCATTTTACCCCTATTTGAGAAGGTGTAGTGAGACATTCAGATGAAGCAACATATTTTTAATTAAAAGATCCATCAAGAATAATTTGGAAATAAATGACCCATGATATCCCCTTTAGAGGACATACAAGAATGAAAGAGAAGGATGGACTATCACAAAGAGAGAGAAATAGTGAAATTAACTCATGGGATAGATTAAATACATATTTAGCTAATGCCTAAATGTGTTAATTATCAATGATCAAAATATAATTATAATATAATGGGATCCCAAATATAGGGGAAGTGGGAAGGATACAATCCAAAAATATAAGTGACACACTTTGAAAACACCTAAAGCTAGGGTGCAAGCTACGCACATAGGAACTAATTGATCCCAAGACAAGTTGTCAACTAAAATATTTCTAGAATAATGGAAAAAGTCCGCATAACTTGGAACTAGAAGAAAAAAGAGAGTGTTTCTCTAGAGAAAATAAATAATAATGTGCCCCATTAGAGTTAATTTTATTGGTGGATAAAGTAATTATGCCCCAGTAGAGCTGATTTTGATCATGAATAATTAATTTTACCCCAGTAAGGCTGATTTGATTCTATGGTGGTTTAAAATATTGGTGCCCCTATAGGGAAAATTAGTAAGCATATATCAAGGATTAACCTAATTCATTCTTTAAATATGAATGGGTACAAACATAAATGTGATAGTCTAATGACTGAAACAAACACAAAAAACTAGGCATATGAGGATACAAAAAGTGATGAAAGAGATGAATATAAGAATAAAGGTGGTTGAGCTGACCTAAGATACATCATGTATCCAAGCACTACCTACATAGTCCAAATTAACCTCAAGAAAATTTAGTTCACTCGTAAATGGGAGAAAATGGAATGAGGAATGAATAAAATAGAAGAAACACATACCACTTTTCAAATACTCATAATGTATGCTAAGAGATGCACATCTTGCATAGAGTCTGGTGAGTAAGCCATTGGTGTCTAGTTTCATTATTGCACTTAAGAGATGATCTTTAGATCTAAATTTATTTTGAGACTTGGATCCAAATCACATAGAGCTTACTTTACCAAAATGAAAGTATGCATCATAAGTATGAATAACCAATAATGACATTAGATTTTAATTACATTGAGCTAATTCAAATGCAAATATTTATAACTAAGGATAATGATAAGAACTACCAAAAACTATATTTACATTTATTAAAATTAAAAAAAAAAGATAAAATCAATACACAAATGTACTCTAACTCAAAATTAAGATATGAACAATCAGGATTAAATTAAGAACAAGTATGTAGAAATTAAAACAAGAACAAATTATCAAACAATATGAAAGCAAGAAAATGAGTAATAAATATCCAAATTATTAATAAGAGGTACTTGGAAAAAAAAAATAACAAGACCAAAAAGGAACTCAAAAGACCAAGAATAAACAATAAGCAACAATGAAGGAACAAAAATAAACAAAACCATCAAAACCAAATAAATGGAGAGAAAAGAAGCTAAAACAAAAGACCAAGAAGAATAAAATAAACACACAAAAACAAGGGATTGGTCACAATGTTAGTGAGATCCAAAACTAATCATTCGTGCATGTTTATTAGAGGCATTAATTTATACAACATTATGACAAGATAAATAACATAGAGTTTACCCTAAGTGATAGGGAAACAACACAAAAGAAAATGGGGGAAAAAGAAGAAAAGGAATGGGGTGGCCAAGCTAAATATAGATGTACAAGACAAGTGGATGATGCCTACATAGTTCCATGGAGCACAATCTAACATGAAATTTAGGCCAAATTTAGTTCTCCTAAGAAATGAGATAGAAGAAAATTGATAACAATAAAACATAATTGATGTTGTAGAGGAATATGGGTACATTCTTACAAAATGACAAGTGCATGGTGTTTACATAATATTTTTAACTTTTATTGATTAATGAAACTTTGTATCTTGTAGGAACCTATCAAGTCTCAATATCTCTGACATACCTTAAGGGGTGCACTGAGAAAGGGGTGGGTAGACCATCAGTGTTTCATAAGATTTTTATTCCTTTTGCTACTTTCCATCGACACACTAGCCTCATAAAACCATTGAACCCAAACTTATTCTTCTTATTTCTACCTATTCCTATCATTTGTTATTTTTTATCCTTCATATATTGCCTTATCACCCTTTTAACTTGTCAATTGTGCTAGGTTGGCTAAGTCAACCTAGCATAATTTAGGGACTTTTTCTCTTTTGGTTTATTGGCCTCTCGGATGACCTAGCACAAACCTAGTGAGTTAGAACTGAAAACATGCTATGTCAACTAGGTCAACCTATCATAGTCAACATTCCTAATTGATTTTAGGGTAAGATACTACTATATATACAAGGTCATTCCTTACCATTTCATAAGAGTGAAGAATTAAGTAAAGAAGTATAAATGAACATTTGCCTATTGACCAATCTATTTGAGAAAAAAATATTTAGGGTTTAATACTTTCTTTGGAGTTTTGATCTCATCTTGTGGATAAGCCTTTTATACATTTGGATAGGTTGTGTAGCCTAGAGCTGATTTATCTTTGTTATCATTACATACCATGACAATATTTTATGAAACACCTTGGTCAAGGGGGATATTAAGGCTTGGTGGATTCATCTTCAAAGGTAAGTATTCCTAACTTTATTCATCCTTTGTAATAGTAGATATATAGTGCATTTATATTTTTTTCTTCTATTTATTAAGATTTTGTATACATTGATGTGAGTATATGTCTTCTATACATGTTTAGTTTAGTTGTTTATTTATTTTTTTTCTAACCCCCACTTTATGACATAAGCTTTGGTGCACACTAGATTAGATTTACTTTTCTTGTTATTATATTAGTGAAATATTAAATCATAAGACTCTTTTAGCGTTATTGTGAAATTATGTTAGACTGTAGGCTTTAGAACCCTACCTCACATGGTGTGTTGTGACAAGTTATCCCCTACTCAGGTCTAGTAGATACTCACATTGGTCATGCTCTCTCTTAACAATTATATGTTCCCTAATTGGAAGTGTAGGTGTGCTCTATCAAATCCAATCCAAGATTGATTCATAGACATGATGCATTTATGATTACATACATTCTAGTGAACTTGACATGAAACTAACCCTTACATGATTTATTTCATTTCTATTCATCATTATTTTTATCATATATTTACTATGTTAGATCGACCCTATCAAACCAATTTATTTATCTCTATATCCAAGTCTATAAGAACAAGTAACTGGCTCAACCAGCTTGACCCAGTACAGGTTTCTAGAACTTGTAGAATTCTATTCAAACAACTGGATCAACTAGTTTAACCTAGTACAAGTTTTTTAGGATTTAATACTTCCTATTCAACCTACTAGGTTGACCAAGTTGACCTAGTGAATTTTCAGCACTTTTCAATATGTTCTTATATAGCTTGATCAATCAGCTCAACCTAATTTATAGGTTTTTGCCAGTTTTCTCCAAGGTTCTTGATCAACAATCTTTTCCTTTTCATCTCTAAACCATTTAGGTTAGTTTATATTCCTCTGTATCTTTATTTTTCCATACTTTACTTTCATAGTTTTTAGCCTTCAAAACTACCTCTACATAGTCAACTAGGTTGACCCTGTGGACCTAGTTCTATGTTCTATGTTTTTTGAAATAACTAGGTTAACCTGACTGAGCTAGTTCACTTTCAAAATTTTCTTCCATAGTACATGTTTGACCCTATCAACCCTATTATATATGATTTTCCATATAGTTTCTCAACTATACCTTGTTTCAAAGTTGGAATTAACTGTATATGTTAATCACATCTTTCTTTTTAGTTGCTTTCATGCTTAGAATTGTTCACATAGTTTAACTAGGGGATTTTCAATTAATCTATTATTTACACTATATCTATTATTTTTCACACATGGCTAAACCACATAAACATCAAAAATCATTTAACATTTGACTACCCAGGTCTACCTACTTAGATTTCATCAAAAGGGGGAAGCCAACTTGATGTTCTAGTTAAGTATAAAGCATGGTTAATGGTATATTTTGGATAAGCACCCATTACCCTTATTATTTTAGTGTGTGAAGTGAGATGGTAAGCCCCAATACCAAGCTTATATCATTATCACTACAATCCCTTTCATCCTAAACTTACCTAAAACTATCCATATATTGCTATCTAGTATATTGATTATAGCCAATCTCCCTTTACATTTAAAATCATTCTTAATAATCTAATCAACATTCTAGTTTGACCAAATAGCTAAATTTAGTTTCCAAGTTGTTTGCTTGCTCTTTGATTAATTATGTGTGTAAAAGCTTGCATTAGCCAACATTAGTGAAAGATTTTGCTTTCTATGCATCAATTAGATTGGCCAGCATCAATTCAATTGACTATTTGTTTCCCTTTCAATACTTACTACTTTATTATATTACTTGCAATTATCTTTCTTCAATTCATAGCTTGTTATCATTTTTCATTTCTTCCCTATCTATTGTACTACATTGACCCTATTAACCCTATATCTTTTTCAACCCCTATACACTATGTTAGGTTAACCTAGTCAACTTAATACTATTTACAACATCTTTACCTCTTTTTTCCAATCACTATTCACTAAACTAGGTTGATCTTATGGACCCTGTATAGTTTTACAGTTCCTATTTTGCACTAGGTTGACCAGGTTGATCTAGTACTATTTCAATCACTTTCTAATTCTTTGCTTTCTCATCTTGTCTCTTTTCCTTTCATCATGGATTTTTTATTTGGTGATAACACTAAATTTTAATCAATATACATGATATAATTCACCAATCCTAATAGGGTCTCATATAGACAAAGTAGGGCTCCTTTAATGAATGCTAGTAATGTTCATATTGAAACCCACACAATGAACTATGGGACCCCTCTTCATACCCCTTTGGGAAAAAACCCTCCTCTTCTCTTAGAGGATTAGATTAAGTTAGAGTATACTCTTGAAATTCTCTTATTTATCATGAAATTCCCTCAACATAGAGGGAAGGACTCTTGCACCATCTATAACTTTATGATTAGCCATCAAGTTGAAGAACCTCATTCTCTTACTCCCACTTTCTCAATTAGATTTGGGGGTACCAATTTCTTTTATTCTCAACCTCTTCCTTCAATCTTAACTCCTTATGCCATGACATCTTCTTCTTTAACTTATTCTACCTCCATGCCTAGTATCTCAATTAACATGGTAGATTCTACATCTAGTGGGCCTCTCATAAGATCCACTATTATGAATCCTTCCACTTGTTCATAAATTTGCTACCCAAGGCACTCATGCTTCTATTTCTTCTTCCTCTCAACCATTTACTAGTCCATCTTTTGCTTCACAAGCAAATTTTTCCACTAGTGCCTCAAATTCTCATAGTTATTATCTAGCTCATATCAACACTAATAGTGGTACCTAAGACACTAACACCAACACAAATACCAATAATACTTATTCTAATAAAACTAATCAAAATCATAAACTATTATTGCAAGTTCTCAATCAAATGAACACATTCCAAGCTCATAATATGAATCAAATAATGCAAATTCAAAACCACCTTCTTATTTTTTAATCCAATCCTCAACCAATGACTTGGGGTACACATAACCAAAGTGTTCCCCTTCCTCCTCTTTGACATTATCAAGGTAATCTCATTCCTCAACCTCCATTAGTCAACAAAGTCATCAAAAATTTACAAAATGAACCTCTTACCACCCAAATTGCTAACATTGACATTGCAGGTATAACACCTAATTTTTTACAATGGATCAACCAATCCTACCCTTCATCTCAAGACATTTAGAAACATTTACAAGGATTGGGTCAAGTTAAATACCTTTACTGCTACCAAACTCTTAGCTAAAACCTTCACAGGTGATGCCTTGGATTGGTATAATCAACTTAGAATGCACTCTATCACTAGTTTGGAAGACTTAGTAAATGCTTTAGTTCAAGAATTTCAAACTAGTGATCTTATTGATAACACATTCACCCATTTCATCAATTGTAAATTAAAAAAAAAAGGAAACTGCCCAAGCCTTTGTTTAGTAATAGAAGACTTTTTCAAATAAATGTGAACATAACATGGTGGATGACAATCTCTTTAATCTCTTTACAAATTCTTTATTTCCTAAATTACAATAATGAGTCTCTACCCTTTCTCCATGTACCTTAGAGGAAGCTATCGATCAATCCAAAAGACAATATTTCCTCATGAATCAATTCATGTTGCCCAAGCCTTCCATAGTCCCTCACCTATTAGTAAAGAAAAAAAAATACAATATTAACAATGATGGTCATACCAATTCATATGACACCATTCACAAAGTTCAAGCTATTTTTCCTACCCCTTATTCAGAACCAACTCCTTCTCAACAATTCACTAATCCTCATTTCTCAACAAATAACACTAATATCCATAAATCTTTATCCTTGGTTGAATTTCATAAACATATACCTATACTTCTTCCTTAAGAGATTGACCCTACTCACCCTATGAAATCATGGTATGATCCTACTAATTTGTGTTGGTTTCATGATAACTAGGATCACTTTCATGAGACTTGTAGACAAATCCACAATTTAGCCATAGAATTTCTTCTTGGCCCAAATTTTGATCATGATTTCATTATTTTTAAGTGTCAACAAGATTATGAAATTGATTTCAAAGATTATAAATCACATGATTAAACTCAAGCCTTAATCAAGCAAATTCTCATTTAGATATCTATAAAGATCCCTTGCATAATCATCAACTAATCCAAGAAGGTCAAGATAAGCCCACTTCTTTCACCAATAATGTATAAAGTATTTTTGAATCAAATTCCAAATAAAATGTGTTTATCATGACCAATATGTGAATATTTGTGGATTTCATTTATTCAAAACCTATCTACACTCCTCCTTCCCATAATACATTTTGTGTTATCCGAGATTATTCTCTAACTCATTTAAACGAGTTGGGGTAAAAAGATCTTATTTCTTTTGATGATCTAATTTTTATTCTCCTTTGGATGACACATCTCATACTATTATAATTCTCTCCCATATACTTCTAATACTAATAAAAATCCAATTTATACTAACACTTCTCCTTCTAAACTTCAATATCAATCTAAACCAACTACTTCTTCATCACCAAATGATTTACAACCTTCTTCTCAAACTTTTCATTCTTATCAACATAAATTTTCATGCTCTTTTAATCCACCTTCTAAAGATATTCTTAATAATTACGCACTTATATCTAAAGATATCCTTATGGGTTATGATGAATGGGATCCCATTGTGTAACTTACTAATATTCCATTTTAGGTACCTTTCCTTGAACTCACGAGGACATCTCCATGTCATAGAAACTACCTCATGTAACTCTTATTTTAGTTGAATATCCCTCACCCTCCTCTTGTAGGATGGGAGGCTACTTTATCTAGTTATGAGGATAATATATTATAACAATGTGAATAAATGTCCATTAATGTTGAATAAACTATAGACACTCTCTTTCTTTATAATTTCCTATCGCATCTATGATTTCAGATGAGATTTTACTATGTGAAGATAATCCTCCATTATTTATTAACATTTAAATTAGTGATATCCAAATTAAGTGAGCCTTGATCAATGAGGGTTATAGCACCTGTGTCACTTCCCTTGATTTCATTAAGACTCTTGGGTATTCCAAATGTAATCTCAAGTCTATATGTAACACATGTCAAGGATACGATAGAAGGAAAATGCCTACCTTAGGGTGTGTGTTTATTCCCATTACCATCCCACCTATCACCATTCATGTGAAGGTGATGATATTTAACTTTAACCTTTCATATAACATCTTGCTTGGTAGGTTTTGGACTCATTGTATATGAGCCATCGCATATTTTGCCTGCCAATGCATTAAATTTCTTCACAATGGAGCCATTTATAAGATTTAAGGAGATACTAACCCTTAGAATTTTGAACCATTCCATGATCATGGTTTCTTCAATATTCTTAATCTTTAACCTTTGCCTAGTGTTCCATTCTATGAGTTGTAACATCTCAACTTTCCTATCAACTCAAATAAAGGCTATAATGGGCATCTGAAGCTCATTGGTAACATTCCTCCCAACCTTTTAGACTATGATGATGATGATCCTGATGATATTAAATTAAGGATCAAAAATTCTAATCTCTCACCTCATCTCATCTCATAGTTTCTTGCTTCTTTACAGCCTCATTCTCATAATCCTCCTTATGATGACATTCCTATAGTCTTAACCAAGACTAGGTACTCTATTCACCAAGATTCCTTCAATGACAAGGTCATCCTGACCTATGTCATTGATATTCATAATCTAAATTATGATGATGGATATTATTTAGATGATCCTATTTTATGCAGCCTTGTCCAAGCCCGTTATGCCAAGATTGTTCATTATCGCTCTTATTTACTTGAGTCTTTTCATACATCTCATCATTCTCTTTCATTTATAGTTCTTGATTCTTGTATTTTCCTTTTTATCATAGGGTAGAGATGGCACTAATACCTCTAGTTTTGAGGATCCAATTAGGACCATGCTCTTGGATCATGCTATGATTGAACCTTATTTCTTTTCCACACCTAAGGTAGTCCTACTTAAACCTTCTCTAAATCTTGTCCATCCTTTAGTAGGGCCAACTATAGTTAATCTTGTTCCTTTTTGCACTCTAGTTGAACCTGTTTCCTCTCCTACTATTGATGAGTCTCTTATTTCTTCTCATTCTAGTGCTCTTCCTATTGAACCTAGTTTCATTCCTTATTCATCATCACCCTCCCTTGATGATGGTTTTATTTTGATGCCTAAGATGGATCTTTTGCCCACCACATGGGATGATGAGTCCTCTTCAACTTCTTCCATTACTATTTCAATTCCTTCTGTGAGTGATCCTAAAACCACTCACAAGCATATCTATTACTTTTATGGGATAGATAACCATTCTTCCACCCATTATTATAAGTTGAAACAATACCTTGATACCTTGCATCCTTCTTCCCTATCATTAGACAAAGCCATACCTCCCCCGAAGGTACTTCTTGAATATTTACCTAAGTATGGTGATGTATATTTTCTATGGAACCTATGTGGAATGCATCATACTGATCATTATATAATTCTTTAACAACATCTTAAAGGTCACTTATATCCATCCCTAGACCTTCTACCATTTCTCCCATAGGTCATTCTCACAACAAGGCTCCTCATTCTTCTCCCATGGCTTCACCTCCAGTGGTTCCATCACCTCCTATGGTGCCTTCACCACCTTCTGTGCCTCCACATATGATTTCTTCACTTGTGGAACTTCCCTCACCTATGGATATTTCTCCATCCTTGATTCCTTCACCCATGGATCCTTCTTCACCTATGATTCTTTCTCTTGTATATCCTATTTCCATGAATTCTCTTGATCAACCTTTTCCTAACTTTCTTCCTCAACATGATACTTTGAGAATTCTTATTTTTTTAATTAAAGAGATTAGAAAGGAAGTATTTTCCTATTATTCATTGAAGATTGATGAGACCTTAGCTGCAATACACATATATCCTCATAGATACTTATGTGATGTATTGGATAATGTGTGTGGATAGATTTACCAGTATTTATGAGCACATGCATGTTGCTTTCATATTTATATTTGGAGTGGACTGTGCTCCATTCATATTTTTAAATCTATTTGATTATATCATTTAACACTATTTCAAATTATTTCTTATCTTATATCATATTTCTCCTTTTTGTTGTACTATAGTTAGCTTATGTTATCATTTTTTTCATTTCACATATGATTGTCTTTCCCTTATCATTGCTTTCTTTCCCTTTAGAGTTTTTCTCAAAACTCTTCCCTTGTATCTTCATGATTGTTTTCTTTCTTATCTTTATTTTTCATAGATAGTTATCATAGTGAATTGGTTATATTTACCCTCTCCCCTTTTGTTACTATCTCCTATTATCATGTGATTAGTTCATAAGAAATATTTCTCATTACTATTTATTTTCACCAGTCCTCTTTTGGATCTCCTCTTTCCTTTCTTCCTTTTTATACAAACTACGCATATATATGGTTGAGCCTTAAGATCACATGATAGTGCATTGACAAGCCTAAGTGTCTTAGTCAGTTTTTTTTCTTAGGTTACTTAGATTCCTTTAGCCTCAACCTATAACTCATTCATTTGTATCACTATCTCTCATGATTGGTCATTTTGAATCCATATGGAGGAGGAATCTTAAAAATCCTTCAAAATAAAGTTAAAAGCCAAATAATTTAAAAAAAAAGGCAATGATATCAAAAATAAAAAACATTGAATATTCTTAAAATTATAATCACACTAAAAGACATGATTCAAAACACATCTCCTTATTCTAGTCAAAACTCAAACTCCATAGTTGGCCTCATGGTAGAGCTAAGGTCCTTTGGGGTGCGGTAGGATAGTAGATTAGAAGAGGAGAAAAAAAAAAAATTTAGTGATACCTACTTTATCACATAATTACTAATATTCATAGTAGACTGATGACTCTATAAGGGGTCCTACGGAGTGGGTAACACATTGTGGGAAGGTAGGTCCATTTTAATTTTTCTTGTACTAGTCTACCATCATGAGTTGATCTTAGTAACATAACTATTTTCATAAAAATCATTTTATCTATATCAAGCAGGTTTCCTTTGTAGATAGATGACCACTAGTCACTTAGTGTCTTTTCATGTCCTTAGCATGCCTCTTGCCTCCTAAGATGTTCTCATAAGATGCCCAAGTCTTGCTTCTTACACTCCTATTTTCTTTTCTTTTCTTTCATATTTCCTTTTAGGAATTTTTTTTTCTTACTAATCACTCCCCATGGGATATAATTTGTGAGTTGCTTTATAAGACCATGGATAGGACCCAACATCCCTCACAAATTACCATCTTTTCCATCCTATTACCCACATCCTTGATTTACCATTCCTTATCCTTTTTCTTACCAATGTTATTTTGGTACCCCGTAGGTTTTTTTTTTTTATGATTTGAAGTGTAAGACTATGGATAGGACCCAACCCTCCTCATAGAATTTTCTAATAATCAAGTCACCATCTAAAATTACATGTGTTAAATATGAGATAATATTCAATTGATTATGAGGTTACACATCATTAACATGCTTCCTAGCTTGAATTAGTATGTTTTATATTTACTTCATTTTTTTTGCCTTTTATTTTCTTATTTTTTGAGTGCATGTAAGATTACAACCATTTCTTGAATATATCATACTTCCTAGCTTGAATTAGTATGATAAATTTAAGAATTTTTTTTTTGAAAATTTTGTTTTTCTTTTATACTTCCCATCATGATATAGTATAATTGATTGACTTAATTTTGATTTTTTTTATTACCATTTGTGCCATTTTACATACATTCCATTTTATTGCATTGTTTTTCATACTTCCCAATGGGATATTTAATATGATTTTACTTATTTTAATTTGGTTCAAAAATATTTTACAATGGTTTTAAAAAAATCCACTTTTACCATCTTGTTTTCCATTTTCTTAGATTTTTATATTTAGTCATTTTTTGTTATTACATATTTCCCAACTTGAACTAGTGTGTAGTGAATTTTTAATTGATTATATTTTTCCAAGTCATTTTTTGCCTATTTATTTTTAACCATGCATTTTTACTCTATAATGATAGAAAAGAAACCATACAACATATATTTCCCATAGCATATACCACAAAGCTAAATACATGTGCTAGATAGAAATATATCCAAACACATCCACAAATATAACTATCATAAAGACAACATACACAACCAACACCAACAATCTAAAATGATACATCATATATATACATAAGTTGATACAACATATATAACCATATACAAAGCCTCAACACTAGGGATGGGTTCCATCCTATCTATCTCATGACCTAGCTACACTGACTACTGAGGCCTTGATCTAACTCCTTTGAATGATATGCTATAATGAAGAAGTTTGAGATCTCAATCCCTCTACCTATCCATGTAGGTGTATTATCTGTACCTATGCCTACACCAACTCAACCTAGGTCATTATATGTGCCTATGTCAACTAAGTTTGCATCATTATACATACCTACATCATTTATGTCACTATATCTAGATGCACAACTCTCTTTTATACCAAGATATACTAGGCCTATCTCTCACCTACACCCATATCTATTGATGGTTATATCATATCTCTTTACATTTGTATCTACCTTGTTGCCTTACCAATTAATCTAAACTAGTTCACCTAAGATGGGGCAGATGGTACACTTAGATCCTCTAGCATCATGGGGTCATATGGCCATAGAGTCTCATCTAGGATTTCATGGAGGGATCCCTTCACTAGGGACCCCCATATATCCTCCTCATCCTTAAGTACACCTACAAAATTGCACTAGATGGATATTAGATCACTATCATATCTAATAATATCTATCTATATATCTTTAATAATAAATAAAAACTTAAGAAATAATTTAACCATCTTTATACCTATGTGTATCTCAGCTCCTATAACAGCATCATCTACATGATTGCCTAACATAGTCTCCCCATTTATGTAATCTCTTAGTACCTCCTTGATAGGTCACTTCCTTAGCTCAAACTTGGCTATCATGGCTCATGTTCATCTCAAACTCCATTTGATTGGTCTATCTATTATCTCCTTTGGCTCATCTATGGGATCATCTAGGATGTCTATAGTTTCCACTCTCTCCTATCTCCATCACCACCATGTCTTCAATGGCCATTGCTCATCTCATTATAGGGATGGTAGTGGTACAACTAGTATCTCTTCCTCCTCCACTCCTTTTTTTCCACTTATCATGCTTGACCAATCCATGGTCACTCCAAATGTGTCTTTAGTATTAGCCTCACTACCAATGTTTTGAGTCCCCTCTTCCCTCATGGCTCCCTCACATGTTGAGCCCACTGGTCAAGCATCAATATTTGTGTCATTAGATGAGGTAGGCCTATTTATCCTAGCACTAATGCTATGAGACATGGCTCTCTCCACCATTATAGTTTGTAATCATCTCTCTCCTCTCTAACATTGGTGTAATTATGTGCTATCTCACCCATGTAACTATTATGTGCCCATACATATACCAAATGATGTCTTCACATCTCACCAACTGTAGCACTAACACATGGGGTAAATCCCATGCTACCTAGTCCTCCCTCCATCTCCACACTTGATGTAACACATCATTGATCACATGGGGTAACCCAATTGATTGATACATGGGAAATCTCTCATATATTCATATTGTCAATAGTATGATCGATCCCATAGTCTTTTTCCCTCTGACTAGTATGAATAGTGGTACCTTGCCATCCAAATTGTGATAGAACATTCACTATGTCATAAGGCCTATCACTACCATCTAGAGGTCCAAAATCTATAATATATACACATCATCCATACTGACTCTCCATCCTCTCAATATCATCTCTAAACCTATAACCCACAAGGCTAAGGCTCTCATCTCTTGTAAGCTATTAGTATCCATGTGGTCATCAGTTCTCTTGTTATGGGCATCTTGAGGATGGCATGAACATATTTTAGTGTGATACCCACCTCTATCACCTACTCATCCACCTCCCATCTGAAGGCGTTAATTAATCATTCCCAACATCCCAATAACATGAAAAATAGGTCAATGTTGAGGGAGATTCTACACATCTCAAATATACCTCTTAGATCCATGACTACCAATCTATCGTGATCTCTATTTGATAATATATCTAGCAAATCTGGCAACTAAGACACATCTACCAACCTCCAAAATCTTAACTATCTCTATAACCAAGAAAAAAAAGGATGTATTAGTTTCTCTATGTCATGTATAATCACAATACATTCTTTATACATCATTTTTCTAATTTTAATAAAAAAAAATCCTAATTAATTTTACCTTATTCATTTTATCCTATTTCTAGCTTGTTTGGTCCCTCTTTCCCTCCTTTAGTCATTTTGGGCCATTTTAGCCCTCTTTTAGCTTTTTCGTGCTTTTATATGCTCATTTTGGTTACCTAGTCAACCTAGTTTGACCAAAATTTCCATATTTTTATCCTAGTTGACTTCAAATTCTAAGCCAACCCTCTTATCTTTTCTTCCCTGGTATTGAGTTTTCATTTTGGCCCTTATAAACTAGTTACTCACTTTATTCTAGCTTTCAATCTATAGATTACACTAGGTCAACCCATACCTACTGGGTCCACCATATGGATTCTACCCTATTTCATCCTATTAGGTCAACTTGGTCAATCTAGTGCATTATGTACGTTGACCCAGTACATTTTTCTGAAAATGTGCATTTCACTCACTTTCTTCCTAAACCCTTTAAATCCATTTCCCATGTTCCTATTTTCTACCCTTAGAATCTAAGTTTTCTCAATTATGACATATATAAATTCTTAAAATCAAACTTTATAAAAAATTCACTTAATTTAATATAAATTTCAAAAAATTGTTTGAGATATGTAGTTGCATACCTGTGGTGCACCTGTTGCTACATCTAGGTGTCCCCCTCATATACCATGTCATTCCCTTACCATCCTAGCCTTATTTGGTCTCAGATATCTCTTTTATCTCTTTCATAATTTAAAATTAAAAATGAATTCTCTTTTTACCTATTTAAAACCACTTTTTAGCAACTCAATTCTTTCATTTATTTTTAGGCAGATTCCTTGTTTTACCTCTATCTTTTTTTTGCTCATCTATTTTACAAATTATAAAATGCATTAGAATCATGATATTTTAGAGATTAATTTCCAATATCATATGTATATCTTCCAAAAAATTTGATTTTTGGCTATTTTTGTACTAACTTCTACAGGTTCATCTAATGTGCTCTACATTGGACACCTTCATTTTACAATCTACTTCTTTATCAATGGTACTAATGTAAGTTAAAGGTATGTGTTTTTTAATTCTATCTTTTCATTTACATTATTTTTTTCTTACTACAAAATACTTAGCATCAACATTGTGTGTTATCATGTTTTCTTCTAAAGCACTATCCTATGTTGTACTTACGTAACACTTGATGAGCTTAAGCTAAAGTATATGTATACACATAATATTTTTAAATTTTATTGATTATTAACACTTCATATATTGTAAGAACCTATCTATTCTCAATCTCTCTAAGTGCATGCCTTAAGGGGTACACTGAGAAAGGAGTGGATAGAGCCTCGATGCTTCATAAGATTATCATTCCTTTTGGCACTTGTCATCCACACACTAGCCTCTTAAAACCATTGAACCCAAGCTTATTCTTCTTATTTCTACCTATTCCTATCATTTTCTATGTTTTATCCTTCATTTCTTACCTTATCACACTTTTCAACTATTGGTTGAGTTAGGTTAACTAGGTTGACATAGTACAGTTTAGGGACTTTGTCTCTCTTTTAGTTTGTTGGCCTCTTGGCCAACCTAACACAAACCTAGTGAGTTGGACCTAAAAACATGGTAGGTCGATCAAGTTAACCTAGCACAACTAACATTCCCAAATTATTTTAGGGTAAGATATTACTATATATATAAGTTCATTCCTTACCATTTCATATGATCAAAGAATTAAGTGAAGAAGTGTGAACAAAAATCTACCTATTGACCATTCTACTTGGGGAATAAAGATTTAAGATTCAATAATTTCTTTGGAGTTCTAATCTCATCTTGTGGATAAGTATTTTGGATGCTTGGATAGGTTGTGTATCCTAGAGATGATTTATCCTAGTTATCCTTACATATCACAACAATCTCTTGCAAAGCACCTTGGCCAAGGGGGAGATTAAGGCTTGGTAGGTTTGTCTTCAAAGGTAAGTATTCATAGCTTTATTCATCCTTTTTAATAGTAGATAGATAGTGCATTTATATTTTTATCTTCCATGTATTAGGATTTTATATCCATTGATGTGAGTATATGTCTTTTATACATGTTTAGTTTAGTTGTTTATTTGTTTTGTTTCTAACCCCCACTTTGTGCCACAAGCTTTGGTGCACACTAGATTAGATTTAATTTTATTATTATTAGATTAGTGAAATATTAAATCATAAGACTCTTTTAGGGTTTTTGTGTGATTATGTTAGACTTTAAGCTTTGGAACCCTACCTCACACGGTGTGCTATGACAAGTGATCCCCTAATTGGGTCTAGTAGATCCTCACATTAGTCATGCTCCCACTTAAAAATTGTATGTTCCCTAATTAGAAGTGTAGGTGTGATCTATCCCATCTAATCCAGGATTGATTCATGGACATGATGCATTTTTGATTACATACACATGATATGTGTAGAATAAATAAAAGTATAAGATAATACTTTTATTTGTTTTATAAATCATTTTATACTATTTTTGTGTTTTTGGAATAAGCAACAAAAATAAACTATTAACAAAAGTTCAAAGGAACTACCTAACTAAGTAGATGCATGTCCATGGGTAAGAGTTCAAACAATAGCTAAAATAGCTACAATAGTCATCATGAATATAAAAAATGGAATAGGGAACCAACTAATCAAGGATTTGTACATCCAAGAGTAGAAGTTCCAATAATATCTAAAGCTAGTTGAAATGGCCCGTGCTCATAAATAGGTAAGAGCAAGATCTTGCTAAGGAAACAATGTCTATGAAACAACAAAAAAATAATAAATAAATTTTATGTAGTGTTAGATAAATTTGAAAAACCATTCAATAAGCAAAAACTCTAAGTTGATGTGTCTGTGTTCAATTGTCTATAATAAGAAGCTACAAACTACTATACAAGCTCAAATACTTTATTTAACTAGCATTGAATGTGATTAGGATGCCTATGAGTCATAATCAGGATCATAATTGGTCAAGGGATAAAATATGTCTAGGTTACAATGGCTCAAGGTATGAAAATAATATGGTTCTAAACAAAATGGTCCATAATGAATATGGTCTAAAATAGGTTAGTCTAGGGTGGGATAAAATGAGTCAAGGTGGAATATAAATTATACAAAGTGCCAATGGTCCAAAGTATCAACTGTCAAAAGTCATAAAATAATGTGGTTCTCAAAATAATGGTTGAGAGTAGGACAAAATAAAATGAATATGGTCTAAGATAGGATGGTCCAAGATATAATGGTAGGATAAAATTTACTTTAACACAAGTTTACCCCAAGTAAGGGGTCTTATAGACAATGGTTCAAAATATATCAATCATAGAACTGATTGAGAAGTACAATGTTCATGAGATCTAGAAGTTCTTCACCACTTGGAGTAGCCAGCTAGTATACCCTTGATCTATAATTTTATATGGTAATATAAGGGCCAAGTCAATTGGGTTGAAACTTTCCCTTTTTATTGCATTCAACATTTGTGTTCTTATGGCTCTCTTTCAAGACCAAATCACCAATCTCAAACTCCTGAGAGAGAATGTGCTTATTGTAGCTTCTTCGTAATCTATTTTGATAATCTTTCAAGTTTTCTAGGGAATCCAAATGCTTACCATCAAGGTTTTCTAATTATTACAACCTATAAAATCTATAATCTTTGTCATCTTCAATATTCTCCAAGGAAACTCATAATGAAGTCAAATCGATCTCAATTGCGATAATAGATTCTATTCCATAAATAAGGGAATATGGAGTGGATCTTTTATGGGTTTAATGATAGGTACATTAATTCCAAAGGATAGGATAAATTTTCAAGTGCCAATTACAACTAACTTCATTGACAATCTTATTGAATATGGCCATAATGGTTTTATTCGATGCCTCATCTTGTTTGTTACCTTGTAGGTTATATAGTGCAGATTTCTTGTGCTTGATTTTGAATTTTGTATAAATATCTTTAACATATCTATTTACAAATGATCCACCATTATTAGTATAATTTATGCTAGGATGCCATGTCGCTAAATGATATGGTAATGTATAAACTTGGAGAACTACCTAACAGTGACATAAGTAAGAGGAATGGACATAATACACTTATTAAAATGTTTGATAATAGTAAGAATATGTTTATGGCCATCTGACGATCAAGGCCTCAAGTAGAAAATTACCATGGTGTAGTGATCGACTATAATGGTAAGGAAGGTGTGTGTATTAAATTTCTAAGTTGTTGATAAGAAACACACTTCCTTACATAATTTTAAGCATCTATCTCAATTTTTGGATAATAATAACCTATTATGAAGATTTTTTTAGCTAAGACTACATTTTTGGTATTGGGCCCCACATATTCCTTCATGAACCTCCTTAAGCACTAGCTTAGATTCTCCTAAAAATAAACAATGAAGTAGCATTCCATCATATCCTTTGAGATAAAGCATTTTTCCAATGAGGTTATGATGGGATATATAGTGAAGGAATAATTTTTGATGAATGTTGGAAAGGTTAGGTGTAAAAACATGATCATGGAAATAATTATAAAAATATTGAAACCAAGGCAATTCAAGTGGAGGATTGGGACCAACAATGGTGCATATCCATTTTAAATCTAGCAAGAAATGAGTAAGTTGTATAATATTTTCAATGATAAATTGATACTCTTTATCACTACTATCTATCTATATCATTGACCTAATTGTCACCATTACATCATTTGATCTATTGTTGGTCCTTGGTACTTATTTAAACTATAGGGATTTAAAATGATCTTTGAGATTATCCACAATGTGTTTGTAGGGTACAATATTATCATCTATAGTTTGATATTGATCAATGGTTTAATTGATAATTAATTGGGAATCATCATAGACCATTAAGTGTTATATATCCCACTGCATTGCAAGATAAAGTCCTATAATAAGTGCTTCATACTCAACCGTATTGTTAGTATAATGAAAATTAATGTGAAACACTTTGGGAATTAAATCCCCTTGTGGTACAATCAATAATATATTGGCTATATATCCTCTATAAGTGAAGGAACCATAAAAATATAGTTTCCATTATTTAGGTTCATGATGCACTTCTTCCAATATCATGAAAAAATCATCTATAAAGTTGAATTTGAGTGTTTGAGTGTCTATAATAGGGACTTCTACAGGTTGATCAGAAATAAACTACCCCTTGATAGATTTTTTATTTTGATAATCAAAATCAAACTCACTTAAGAGCATGACCCATTTGACCATATGACATGTGAGAGCTACTTTGGATAATAAAAAATTGAGAGGATCCACTTTAGCAATAATAATGTTTTTGTTCTTCAACATATAATGTCACAATTTTTGGGAAGTGAACACCATAGCTAAACATGCCTTATCAATAAGAATATAATTATTTTAATAATCCACCAGTGTGTGGCTTAAATAATAAACTACATGTTCTTTACCTTGATCATCATGTTGGCACAAAAATGCCCCTAGTGTATGCTCAGTTGCTAAAATGTAAATAAGTAGTGGTTATCTAGGTGTTGGTGGTCTCAAAATTGGTGGGTTATCCAAATATGTTATGAACTTCAAAAATGATAATTGACACTCTTGATCCCATTTAAACATGACCCCTTTATTTAAGTGATGTGTAAATGGGTGACACTTGTCTACCAATTAAGAAATAAACCTACAAATAAACTAAATCTTTCCTTGCAGGCTATAGAGTTGTTTAATATTCAAAGGCGGAGGTATTTAAAATATGGACTTGACCTTAAAAGGGTCACCTTTGATAACTCTTTGTGATATAATAAACCTTAGAAAATTTCTTAAATTGATGCCAATACACACTTCTTAGGATTTAGACATACTTTATACTCGTAAAGTCTCTCAAATATTCTTTGTAGAACATCAGGATGTATAGCATGTGTTCTTGATTTAGCTAGGATGTCATCAACATAGTCCTCAACAATATCATGCATCATGTCATGGAATATGAGAATCATGACATGATAAGCGGCTCTAGTGTTCTTCAATACAAATGGCATGACTTGATAATAGAATGTTCCCCATAGTGTGGTGAATGCATTTTTATGTTGCTCTTTTTGAGCTATCCTGATTTGATTATAACCAAAAAATATGTCCATGAGGGACATAATCTCATACCAAGGAATAGAATCAATAATCATGTCAATTTTGGGTATAGGAAAATCATGTTTAGGTCATGCTTTGTTGATATATATAAAATAAATATAAAGACATACAACCTATGGATTTTTTATGACTACAATTATGTTTGATATCCACTCAAAATAGTCTAGTGGTCTGATGAAGCCTACTCCTAATAATTTCTCTAAGTTATCTTTTACCAAATGAGCAATGCATAGATGCATCTTCTCAATTTTTATTTGACTTGTTTGGCATCTAGATGAATAACAAGGTGATGCACAAATAAGTGAGGGTCTAAGCCTTGCATGCCAGAGTATGCCCATGTAAAAATATCAATAAAATCCTTCAAAATGGATATAATGTGTTCTCACTCCTCAGCAATGAGAAAAGTTCCAAGGTAAACATTTTTTGGTCATCATATATTCCCAAGTTTACTTACATAGTGTTTTATAAATGGAGTGTAGAACCATATTATAATTAGTAGGCAATGTGTGATCATGATCATATTCTTATACTAAAATTGTTTATTATTCCTCCTAAATATCTAGATAATGTGACAAATCTAAATCTACCAATTTAGGTTATGGCCAACTATCAAATATCTCATGAAAATAAGGAGTAAGGAACTCTAATATTTGTTGTTATGACATGATGCTAGTACTAGCTATGGAGTTGGGATTGGATGGACCTTGTGCATCTTTTCAGGATGAGAAAACTTTCACATCTAAGAGTGCCTGAAATAGGTTTTTACTCAAATGCTTATCTTTTTATTTAATTTTTACCCGATGAACAAGTTCCTCAAATAGGTTTTCACTTGAAGATATTGATGTTTTATATTTTACATGACCAAGAAATATTACCTTCTCTCCAAAGTAAGAAGAAGGATCCAAATAAAAATAAAAGCCTTGATTATGATTTCCAATGGGAAATCCATCTCTTAGGCCCATTTACTCTACAATTTATTCTTCATTTTGGAATTCATCAAGGTCTATGAAATTTTTTTGTTGGTCCCAATCAATGATTTTGGGATGGTAAAGGCATAGGGAATAATGAGGTGTTATGGTCATAATGGTGTTATAATAAAATATGTCCATATAAATGAGATCATGAAAAAGGATATAATGGGATGCTATGTTACTATTAGGAATCTTGTAATTAGTTAATTTAGAATAATCATTATTGAAATTCATGAGGTTACCACTAAGTGGTATAAATTCAAGACTATGATTCAAATTAGGTATACCAAATGATAAGGGTTCCAAGATTCCTTGTGCTCATAGGCTAAGGCCTTTTCCTATATAATTAAAATTGTTCATAATCTGATTAGGGATAGGATATTTTAGATTCTTAAAATAATCAGCAATGTCATCAGAATATAACCAGTCCTATTTAGTGAAAGCTTCATGATCTTATTTTGGTGAAGTAGCAATTACAAATACCATTGGTATTTTTTTAATTTCCAAATCATGTTGGGTCTGCTAGGGATTTTGGAAGGTTTGGGCTTAACAAATAATTTAGGAGACTTTAAAAACTTAGCAACATGAAAGGCATCCTTAAGACAATACATGGAAATTCTCACATCTTCTATAACAACATGTTTTACAAGAGTTGAAAGAAATGGATTAATCGAAGTAGAAACAAGGTCAATAGGGTTGATTTAATTGGATTTTGGAAAATGTGGAACTATTTGTTTATTCTTATTTGTAATTAATTTATAACTAGGATAATAGTTATAATTACGATATTCAACCTCTAGATGTTTGCAATACTGATAAGGCTATAGATCGGTAGGAATAGTGCCCTTGATCCCATCATGGGGAAACTTAAGAAATTGATACAAGGTGGATAGAATGGCCTATACTTCATGGATATAAGGATGACCAAGAAGTATGATATAAGACAACACAATATCCACAATATTTAGTAAAGTGTGATGGGACACAAACACAATAATGATTGGTAAACAAATAATATTGGAAGATTCCCTCTCAGTGTTGTTGTAAGCCTCTATGGTGATCATACTTGGTTGAATGTCCTTCATAGTGTAGCCCAATCTCTATACCCATTTGAGGGACACTATATTTATACTTAAACCATTATCTATAAAAACCCACTTGATTTTATTATTTTTAATGATGACCTTGATGTAAAGGGTTATTATGGCTAGGACCAAGAGTGGACACATCTTTTTGATCAAAGGTAAACTATCAAAATTAAGGCAAATGTCCCATAAGTGTTTGTAAATGTTCATGATTAATATCTTAGGGAATAATAGATTATCATAAAAGGTCATTCAAAATAGTTGTATGTACTTCAGACATATGTAAAAGATATAAAATAAAAATTTGCATAGGGGTTTTAATCAGTTGGTCTGATAGATTATAGATATTTTTAATAGTAGGATGAGATATTTTAGCCTTGGTTGGCATAGTGTTCAACTTTGGATCCATAGGAAAAATATTCATGTTAGGTTCTATGGAAGAATAATAGCGTAAAGGGTCGTGAAGGGTAACTCATGAGCACATAATTGTGATTGTGTAATCTATATGTGGCAAGGATCCATTATAATTAGAAGACATAGGCAAAGGGACTTGGAGGGTGACTCATAGGTGTCTAGTTTCATTGGAATAATTTCAATTCAATGGGGAGCTATTATAATTAGAGGAAGGATGATCACTAGAAATGGTAACCCATGAAAATGGAGGCATAGTATAATTACATAAATTTGATGTGCTTTACTCGAGGGAGAGGGTGTTGACCCTATAATAATGGGTCTAGTACTTTGAGAAGCATGGGATAACTCATGGGTTTTAATAGTGATAATGGCAATGTGGTTCACAAAAATTCATTCCATAGTATTATCGTAGTCATAAGGCATGTTGTTGTAACCCAAGCTTTTAGCATGGGTATTATGATCCTAATTATGATCGTATTGATTATAATTCTGACCTTGATTTTGATTTTGTCACTAATTCTATCCTTGGTTTTGATTATTCCTTAGAAATTATTGATTATGTCAAGGAAATGGATATTTATAGATTCTCATATCTTGATTAGTGTCCTATGGAGAAATTTTAATCTCAACTTCACCATTTTTAATTAAATATTCAATAAGCTGTCATATCTAAACACAATGATAAACACCATGACCAATGACATGATGGAAGTTACAAAATTCATTTACTTGATACTAATCTATTTTAGGTTGATCTTCAATAAATGGCCTTGGTATAGGACGCACAATCAAATTAGCTATTATGAGCTTTTGGAATAATGCCTCAATAGGCTCTCCCAATTTTATGAAGACTCTAAAGTTTTTATTAAATACCCTTCATGGAGGGACTCTTTTCAAAGTGTTTGGTGGATTAGGTGGAGCTAATTACACATTTGGAGATGGTGGAGCCTACACCATTTTTACATGTATTGATTTAGTTACTCCATTACCTACCATGTTCTTGTTCTTACTGAACCCCTTGGGATTTATTTATGATAATAATTTGAAGAGGAAATTGGGTCTAATTTGATGTTTGACCCTATGAATAAATATTGACATGGAATTATGTGATAAACACCTTCTCTGTATGCACACCCTTGTTTATAATTTCTTCAAATATGTTTTCAAAAGCAAGCTGTATATTGTACACAATTTTAGGATGTAGGTTTTGTGCAAAGATGTCAACCAACTATTTTTATGGCAAATTATGTTGAAAGCATCTAGCTAGTGCTCTCGACCAATGTAGATATGTTTTAAAGCTTTCTCCATCCTATTTTTTATATTTTCACAAGTCAAAAATAGTCAATTCATGCTTAATATTGTAAGAGAAGTGGTTCACAATTTTTTTAGATAGATCATTCCAATCTGCAACTATTCCCTTGGGCAACTTAAGAAGTTAGTCTAAACATTGTCCTCTTGAACTCCACAAAAAAATGAAGAAAATAAATTCTACTATATGCCACCTCTTGGAATAATACAAAATGCCTAAATGTGTTCATGAGGGTTTCCCTTCCCTTTGTATTTATAAAATTTGAGTGCTTCAAAATGAGGTGGAAAGGGGACTTAGAGAATACTTAAATCAAATATATATGGACATATATCATCAAATTTGTACTTATTGATTATATTTCCTATCTCTAATCATGACATAATTTCTTTCATTGAATTCCACTCTTACATGTGTGGTGAATTGGTATGTGGAATATAATTATGTTGGGGTGGTATGTGCCCCTATTACGTAGATTTGTTAAGGATATATAGCCTACGATCTACAAATTTATTTTTATTCAATCCTTGAGTTGAGTAAGTAATATTTTAATTCCTAGGTTGATAAACATTACTTGAAGTTGGTTTCCTTAAATTATAAACATTTTATTGATTTTGGGGATTCCTTAGTCTATTCACCAAAGTACACATTAGTTGGGAAGAACTAGGCAATTTTTTTGAATAATTTCCTCAATCCGTACTGAGTGTTTTGGTCCTTGATTTTATGAAGAAACAAGAGGCTCTTGATGATTAAAAGAATTATACTCTATGTTTAGCAAAGCATGTTATGAAACCTCTTGAGACTTAGGTTGTTTAATTGAGACATTTTGATCCATCATAGGTGTGTTCTCAATTAGAGTATGTTGTATTTGTTAAACTACATTCCCTTGCTCCTTAGAAGCATCATTATGTATATAAGTAGCAACTAAAGAGTCTATCAAGTCCATGATAATTTGGTCTGCATATCACTAACTTATCTTCTTGATCTTGGTGATAAGATCTTGACCATTATGTGTTGAATCTATGAACACTTCCTTTCCTCTACTAGAAGAATCAATTTTTCATTTTTTGATATACATGATGGATTGTTGTTGTTGTTGTTCTTATACCATAACCAATGTATGTAATTTTTACATAGGAAAGTCAGATGGCAAGTCTAGAACCGGATTCAATCAACCTGAGGAGTGCTTCATCTTTTTCCTCTAGGGGTTTATGTTAAAAATAGTCTTCTTCTGATCCTACAGTTTTGGGAATGTCCTCAAATACCATTTTATTTTCTTATCCATCATAAAAGTGTTCCTCCTCATATCTATGGCCTTAATAAATCCCACTACAAGTGTACCTTTGCATCATGTATAAAAGTTTGTTCTCTATGTTTGATAAGATTTATAAAATGTTTTAAGAATGTTAACAAGGTGTGTTTTAATTTTATCCAAACAAGTGAGAAGGCAATAGATACTATAATAAATAAGGTGGTGTAGTACCACACAATTAAAATTAATGGTTCATGAAATTACTAAACTTTCGTGGGTTAAAATTATTAAATTAGAAGAGGGTATGATAACTCTAAAACCTATAGTGTAAATTAATAAACCAAACATTAGTTTAAATATACATCAATACCATAAAATATAGGTAAAAATTTGATGCGTTTCTACTAGAAAATTAAAAATAAAGTCTTTATGATGAGGAAAGTAACAATACAAACTAAGAAACTCAAGATGTGAAAACACATAAAAATTCCTAAGTATAAAAATAAAACCAAGTGGGCATCACAATGCTACCACATGGTAATAGGAGGTATACAAAGTGGTTCTTGAATTTAGATCATGAGAGATATGATATATAACCTAAGTTCACAATGATCAAATGTTTATGAGTCTATAAAATGGCCTTTAACCCAAATGGGGAATCATAGCCAGGTTAACTCAAACTAAGTGTGAATGGTAAACCAATTAACTCATTGGCCTAGAACTTAGAAAGGTGAGATTATGAATTTAAATTAAAAAGTGAAGGACTAAGACATTTTTAGAAAATAGTTTAGACTCAAATGGGAAGCATAACAATGCTATTTAGATGACAAACATAATGTTTTAAATGAGGATTCTGAACAAAGTAAAATATGATTTTGATTTGACCAGTGTAACACCTCCTTATTTAAATAAAATGGTGGATAATAAATGTGTTTGGTTATGATATGTTTTTTTGCAAACAAGTTTTAGACTTAAACAAGACTAAGTAAGTAAAAGGATGAAAAGATGAATACAATGAAGTAAATCTTCCTAAGACCTAAAATTGATAATGTTTCATTGTATCACTAAAATCCATATATAAAAAATAAAAGTGCATGAATTATTAAGTTTTTTACACCCCCTTCTCCCAAGATATTATACGGTGACATGGACCTTTGGGCTACTCAACCTACATCAACAATATTTCCATGACAAGTGGGATTATTCTAAAACTTAAATTTTTGATTGTATAGATGATCCCAAGTTTGATTAACACTATAGATGCCTCACATCAATTGAGTTCATACCAATTAACTTACTATGCAAGGGTCTATTCCTTTGCATAGTGATTCCATCTGTGTACTTCTTAGTGGAATCCCCTAGTTAACTAGACTTGAATTGGGTTTTTGTTATGATTAGAGAGTTTAGCTACTCAACCCCTTGGAAATTATAGTATACATACCCTAATTTATATACCCCCCATAGAAGAGGCTTGAAATAATGTCTGAAGATGAAACCTCAGGTCAAATCTTCCCTAAAGAACTCATGAGGAGGCTATGAACTCCTACTCACAAGCTAAGTTACATAAAATAAATGATCTAAGTGAAAAAAATTTAAAGGTTGTTTTTAGATCACCCAAACCATGTGGTATTTGGGGATAGCCTCAACAACATTCTTTTCATGCCTTGACAAGGCACAAATTGTAATAAAAATGCATTTTTGGTCACCCAAGTTCTCTAAAGGGGATGAGGGGAGAGCATACATGCACTCTTCATTTTTCACAAAAAATAAACACGTATAAAAATGATCTATCATAAAATAAACACTTTTAAAAACTTTGAAATTTAAGTGAATGTAAATTTTATGCACCAAAATTGAAGTGTTTGATGAAATTTTTGGCCCCTTGGTCTTAGTTTCAAAATTTGAAAAACTTTCACAAAAAAACTTAATTTAAAAACATCTAGGTTCCTTTTAAAAACCAAAGGGGAAGTTCAAGACTTAAGCAAGTTCAAATTCAACACTTTTCCAAGCATGTGACCTAAAAATGTTAGAAGTTTTCCTTCTACTTTAAATCATAATTATTAATGAAACAAGAATGATTTTAAAACTAGCTCTCAGGTTCTCTATTTTTATTATATGGAGACTGACATTGGTTAATAGTGATTGGTGTTGATTATAATGAGACAGATGATGGTCATAAAAGAACTAATGTCGATTGATAAATACTGATGTTAGTTACCTTTGAACCCTTAGGCAAAAAAAGTTTTATCAAAAATAAATTATTATCCCAAGGTTAGTATAAAATCTCCAAATATGTTATGGATCATGCAATATAATGTTCAGACAGAGACCTAAAAAACCAAAATGACAACCTAAAATTTAAAAAAAAAAGCTCAAAAACTTAATTTTTTTTCATGTTCTACCTTACATAATAATCTATGTTGGTTAGATAGAACTGATGTTGGTTACACATAATTGATATTGGTTATTGTGTAAATTGTGTGCCAACAAAAGATCAAAAACATGGGGAAATAATGATAAAAACTTTATTTTTAAGGATTTTTTAGGAAATCTAAGATTACCAAGTTGGTCTCCTTGCTTGGATGGGATGTGTGGTCCCACCAAGCATGCCAATATGTAGAGATAGAATCCAAAGTGAGTTAGATCAGTCATTAGTCAAGAAAGCTCAAGAAAATGCATAAGAACATAACTAGTTAAGCCAAATCTTTTGATGGGGTTTTACAGATGAAAATTAAGAGTTATTAGAAGAAAATGCATACATAATACCTTCTCAAGGGCATCTTACCATCCAAATGTGGCTCAGAATGTGATTTCCCCCTTGATTTGGTGCTCAAGTCTTTATTAATGATGAATGGAAAAGTTCCTCCATCATCTCAAGTGCACCGATGAAACTAGGCTCATAATATTTGAATCAATGTTATGCCTATCAATGATGTTATCCTATTGTAAATTAAACATAATAATACTGCCCAAATAAAGGTTTTGAAGAGAATTTTGCATAATAAGTTTACACAAATGAAGCTTAACAATGGTGGTCTTGACCCTCCTATTTATAGATTTTTGAATTTGACCTAAATTAACCATTACCATCCATCTTGAGATCAAGATGTGTGGCTATGAATTAATTTGGTATTGGAGAGTTAATATATAAATATCTTCATAAATATTTGGAAATAAGGGGTATTAAAGAGGCATGAGAGACCTTAAACCTAATATTTATTGCATTTATGTCTTATGGATGCCACCCCAAAAATGATGTCACTTGATGATGTAGATATTAAGAATCAATTTCCAACTAAAAGATATTCAATAAATTCCATGGATTTTCCTTTTAAGCTCTTAATTTAGATTAATTTGCCTAAGTAAGATTAATCAAATTTTATGTAATTATTTAGAAATTGGTTGTACACTATTAATCAAACTAGTCAAAATGTCATATTACTGGGTTGTAATTTGATTGGAGTGAAATTATAAGGCAATCTATGTTGGGTATGGACTAATACCCCATTTAGGACATTGTCGACATAAAATAATACATGCACATGTCATGTTTTTCCAAATTAGAAGAATTTAATGGTTTAGGGTGTTAAAATGTGTTTTCATAATTTTGACTCAAAATGATTTGAGAAAATTTACTAATCACATAAAATGCATTTCCCCATTTAGGGATACATTAGTCTAAATCAACACTTGTATGTGATAAGCTCGAACCATTTAGCATATTTAAGTGATTTTAGCCTAAATTATATATTTGAGTGTAATTAAAGTAAGATTGATAATTTCAACACAATGGTGTTAGGAATTGGATGTCTATAGAAATCCATTTTGGAGTACCCATAATTCTTAATGATGGTTCATAAAGGAGAGGGTATGAATATAACCCCTATATGGTAAGTTTTTAAAACAATGTATCTTGAGTTAGTAAAAATACTTATAGTATCTTAATGAGAGTTTTACTTAGCCCCAACTCTCTCTAATTGTATAGGACCTCCACACATGACTAAAACCTTAGTCTCTCACATAACACTGACTTTGTCATATGTTTGTTTACAAAATCTCATTTTCTTACTCAAGCTTGACTGTGTGGCTATCAATGAGTGATTGTAGGCTTAGGGAATACTCTATTTATAATAATTTTCAATATATTTAGTACCTTATTTAGTTTCATTACATCATAAACTTGTTTTTCCATCCATACTCCAAGTTATAATTCATGATATTGTATCCAATTCCTCTGTTAAACTTCTTAGATAGGTTTGTAGGTTTGCATTAAGGTCTCTTGACATTACTGTGTACTAGACCTTCATTTTATTAATATTTTTAATGATTATATAGAGATCACTCATCATGATTTTCTTAAAATTTACTACCACTAGTCTATAAACATCCCATTTTACTACCCCTTTCTCTCTCCTACTTGTAATAGGCATGTGGATGCATATCTAGTAGAGAACCTTAACAAGATAGTAGTTAAGCTCTTAAGACCGTGAGAAGTTATAAAAGGTATTAAGGATAATGTTATGATATTTTAATCACTTGTATATATATTTATCTTATGCACATAACTTATTTACAAGCTCATAATTCTACCACTTCCTTGCATTTATACATCTGCAACATATGAAGAATACAACGCTTATGAAAGATACTAGACCTTAATAGTATGGAAAAACTCATTTTGTGACCTTTAAGATAATTAATTAGGCATGTATGTGATTTTAAAACTTTATAAACTTGTTTTCATTAATTTGAAACCTTTAAATCATCTCAAATCCATTGCCACTAGGCTATAAATTGGTCAAACTAAGTATTTATTATACTTTAATGGATCAAATGTGCCAAATGGGGTTTGGATAAACATGTGTTTTGATTTAATATACCATACACATCTTCATAATTTTTTCTTATGCATTAACTAGTTTTAAACTACCATTTCAATGAAGAAAAATGAGCCTATGGGGTTTGAAAGCCATTTTAGAGTACCCATAAGTCTTAATAATTATTCATAAAGGAGAGGGTATGAATATAATTAATAATTAAAAAAATATTAATATTAATATGATTTACTCATCTATAAAAAATATTAGGACCCAACTCTCTCTCCCCAGTCCATACTAACCACATGAAAATTGCCTTTAGGAACTTGTCAATAGAGTGATGGAAGAGAAGAAGCAAATTTTTAAATTTTAAGATATATGAGAGATTTAAACTCATGTATATGACCTATATAATACCAATATACACCTTTAATTAATTTTCACCTAGAAATGGGCTCCTCAAGTTCATATAAACTCATAAAACTTCCTTTTTTGAGCAAAAGTTAAGTTGTTTTGATGTGTAAACCATTATTATGAATTATGATATTATTATATTTAAAACTCAATTTAAATATTTTAAAATTGAAATGGTACATGTATTACATCTTTACCAACTTTTAAATGGACTTAAAACCCCTTAAAAGCATCTTTAAGCATAAATAAAGCTAGTGTAAAAGAGATGATCTCATGTAAAGAAATTATATCAGTCCAAGAACTTTTAGGAATTTATATGACTTTTTCACCATCTCATTTAATTATCCAAGAAATAAAATCACCTTGAGAAGGCTTAGTTTGGTCACAATTGAAACTTAGGTTTCTCAAAAAACCTTGAACTTTGCTAAAAACCCTTAATTTCATCAAACAAGACTAATGAGATTTAAACCACGTGAACAAGTGAAAGGAATTTACCTGATATACTATGTACCTTATTGACACAATATGACATACCCCTTGGACCCGCTAGACTAAATTTTAAGGCATTGGAAATCTTGGTAAAGATATTACCTTAAATAATGTTAACAACACTAAAAATTCATCACTTGAAGACTACCAAAGGCATGACAAAACTTATGAACAAGGTTGTAGAATCATGAAAATAAATGTTTCTAATTATTTGGGTGAAAATTTGACCTATGAGGTTAAACTTGTGAATAAGGACCAATGCCTTTGCACTTTAAATCTAATTCTTGGTTTCCTATGTTCTATCACCAAGTTTAGAGTGTTAGTTACCTCAGTTGACATCATTAGATATAAAAGGTTGAAGTCCTTATTGGTCATAACTAGGATACCAAAATTAAGTTTATTCTAATCTTATTTAAAATAATTAAACTTAGATGTACCAGTGAGTAGGGGAGACATTTCAACTTTCATTACCCTGGTAGTTTAAAGAATTTTATACAATTTGAGGGTCATGTTCAAAACATCCTCCTCTGTCTCTTTTGTAACATGAAAAACCTATTGTAGTTATTTCATTAAGTTTTACTACATTGAGTTTACATCTATGCCATTAATGGCATCCCATAGTGCAATGCAGTTGGCATACTACTTTTTAAACACTACTAAACCAAATATCATGTTTGTATACTCCATGGAATCCTTAATTGAATACTTCAATGGTAGAATATCTCCCCTAAACTTCATATAGGATGAATCCATTATGTAGTTATTTACTTTGGAAATTTTGGTGGTAATTCAATTTATAGGTCATTTTCTATAAGTAATTTTCAAGCTAATGTAGGTGGCTAGGGCTTTTAGTTCTCTTGGAATGTAAGTGATCTCAATTTCATTGGAAATTGATAAAGTATATTATATATTCATAATTAGATCCTATATCTCTAGGATAGAAATTTAATTATGGTTCATGCACCATTAATTCCCAATGACTAGAGGTTTTATTTCATTTACTTCAATTCAAACTTTGCCACTTTGCTTTGGCAGGTAAGCCATGTAAGCTTCACATATGCTAAGAGGACTGCCTCACTATCATCCATTTACTGAGTTTCATTCTATCACTACTTTTAAAAAGAGGATGGTATACCATGTGGTGTTTTCTTAGATAGTAAAGTGTCAAGAATTTTGTTGAAATCATCACTTGCCATTTTGTGTGAAGATAAAATCAATGAAACCCAAATGTGATGAACAAAATTTGTGAAGATCCCATGTCACATGAAAGTTTCAAAGACCAAAAGTTCACAAATTACCATGCCAAAAAAAAATGTTGATGAAACACCATGATGAACAAAAGTGTTGAAGATTTAAGGTCTGCAAAGCCTTGGAAGTTATGAATATGTAGAAGTCTCAAAGAGCAAAAATGTTGACAAATTAAAATTCATGAAGAACAAAAATTCATGAAGTCCCATGTCGAATAAAAAAGTTGAGGTGAAAAAATTATGTGAATTTAGAAAACCTGCATACATTCAAAACCTTCTAAAAGACATTAATAGGTTAGCTTGAATAAAATAAGCAACAAAAACCTAGATAACCAAGAAGATGGAAATTTCATTAACATTAGGATAAGTATACTTTTAACAAGAAACATAAACATAAGAATTTTGGGTGATATCACCTTATTAAGTATACATATAAATGTCCATAAATTATTTTATATCAGAATGAGTACCTTTTAGGTTGTAGTGGGTCCCTATTCATAAAATTTAGAGAGTTGGGTATATTGATTACAAGTTTCAGTTAATAAATCCATTGAGTTGCTATGGTTTAGAGTTAGTTTTGATCTTTTATTACATATCAAAGTATTCTTTTTAATAATAAGTATTTCAAGAATTATTATAAACCTTTTTTTGAAAAAATGCATGCATTGAATATACTTATTTTGTTATAAAAGCTTAAACATATATCACAGTCTTAATATTTTGATAGGGTATCATATCTAGTTTTAAAAAGGTTACTTTCCTTTAGAAAAAGGCTATCAACATGGTTTTTTTGAGCATGAATGATACAAATTTTTGATATGTTTTTTTCATAGTTTCTTAGGATTTTTTTACTTTTTTTTATGAAGATAATGACAAAATTATTGTTGTTTTGATTGAATGGCGAAGATGGCATATGGTTTTAAGAGTTTTTTAGTGTCATGCAAGTCATATGTCATATATTTTTATTTTTTTCACTTGAATATACTTAAATTTGGCATGTTTTTTAAATGGAAAAATAAGTTAGTTTTATTGAATCCTGACTACATGAAATCATACAATAACAAGGATGATATTTTTTGAAATTATCTTGCATACATTTTTGGAAAAAAATAGGTTTGTTACCATTTTAAGATTACAAGGGTTGATAGGTTTCATTAAAGTGGTATAATTATTTTATTTATAGGTATTTTCATTCAATATTTTCAAATTATTTGATAGGTGACATAAAAATCCCAATTTCCATAAAATTATTTTTAGTAGTTTATATTGAATAAGGTTTTGTGCAAATCAAGAACAACACAATTTTTTGATGACTTGATATGAAAGGGTTTTATTTTTTATCATTTTAAATGTAAATGCTATATAAATATTTTTATTTTTAGTAATTTTAGTGTTCTCATTTGTTAATATGTTAATATGTTTACATAACCTTAGGGTTTGTAATATTTTATTTCAATCACTCATTTGCATGAAGTTTGATAAAATTACATTCAATAGTCAAAAAAAGCATTTAGTTGATTGGCTCGATTGGTATTTTGGTACAAAAGTAGGATTTGGTTACATGTAGAGGTCATATAAATGAATGCATTTTTGATATCAAAGTGTTATGATTATTTTATTCTTCCTAGAAATGCTTTGGTGTTTAATGTTTCCTATTTTAGGTATGATTTTTGAAATCTTTTGGTAAGTATCATATGAACATTGACATAATGTTTGCAGTCACAATAATTTTTTTAATATCAAGATATTACAAAAATGCTTTAAGTGTATGGTTTTGAACTCATTTTATGCATAATATCATGAAGATTTTTTATTCATTTATAAGTTTATATTAAATTGTAAGAGGTTATTTTATTGAAATTTGTAAAATATTTGAATATGTGACAATTTGGTGGCAGTATTCATATTTGTTGATAGTATTCAAATTTGTTATCAATGTGAATGATTTGAAATAAATGTTGAGAATTTAATTTCTAGAGTATTTAAATTACCTAATATTTGATTAAGTTATTATTTTAATTTTTTTAAAAATTAGGATGTCATGGTGGACACCAAACACCCATATTTCATGGAGAAATGTTTGGGGAAGAGATAATGAATGTTAAAGTGATAACACCCCTTCATAGAATAATTCTGATGGGACATATTTTTGTGGCCAGAGGGATGCCAACACTTTTTCTAGGCCTTTTCATCATGTAACTCATGTTTCTATTCATTTTTATGTAACCAATCCTATATTTTGGAACTTGATATATAACATTCCATATTATTTTGAGTTTTCATAGTGCATCCCATAGATTCCAAAGGAGATCCTTTTGTAGATCACATCCTTATGGATGAGGTACTCCAACCAAGTCTTCTCAACATATGTATACTAGAATTGAATCTATCCCAAATGATCTACCTATGTTTAATCATCCTAAGTTCATTTCTGAGTAAGAAACATGTTGGCATCCCTACGTTTAGCCCATGGTGAAACATGTGTTGAAAAAAGTGAAGCTATAGGTTGATGATGACTATGGAGGAACTAATTTGATTGAGTTACATGTTGCCTTGATGGAATAAATAGAGTATCATATATAAATGGGCTCCACTAATTTACCTTATTTCTAACAGTGACTCTACTTTATATATTTATGATATGTTTGAATTTGTGTTTCATTTTGTTGATTATTGGTATATTTTTTATCATGGATACTTTGTAATTTTGAATTTATATTTATAGATGCATTTTTAGTGGTAGTATGGTTGGTTTATATGGAAACATTGAAACTCTATTTCAATACAATTAGTATTGATGAAATTTATTTATGCTTACTTTTGATCACTTATTATTATTATTATATAAATGTTAATTTATGGATTATAATGTTAAATAATATTAGACCAATTAATATTAACATTTATGGATTATTTATTATATGTGTAGTTAGATAATTGTCTAACTCTCCTTGTTGTAAAGGGGTTTATTCACTGGGTATATCTTGGCCTACCCCTGATCCTGAGTCTATTTATAAATAAATTCAAGGTCTACATCCCACCCCAACTATCCTACCTCATTACCCACCTTCACATCCTGTAGCTATTTGTGAGCTCTCAAACTATCAAAGCAAGTTAAAATCCCCCCACCTAATTAAAGATTATAAATTGGTCTATAATTTATTTAATCTCATGAACTTATCTTAAGTTCAAGATATAAATTTAAGTTATAAAATTTATAAATCATAAAGTGATTAATTATAGAGTAATTGAATTTTAAAAGTCAATTAGCTCATAACTAAAACTAACTAAAGTTAGTTGTAACTTGATTCATAACCATCTCAAAGGAGAGTTAATTTATAAATACATTAAATACATATAACAAAAGGAGACATACATAGATATTAAGATCTCTTCTAAGTTTGAAAGTTTTCCATATCTCATCTTCTTCTATGCAAACATCTATGAGATCAAATAATCATTTGAAAATAGATCAAACATTGCATTCTTTGATGGTGAAGTAATATACTTAATAATACATGTATATCTAAGTTTATTGATTTATTCATAACTGATTATTTGAAGATTATCAAGTATTAAAATAATTTTATGATTATAGAGATGAAGTCATATGCATAAAAATTCTTGTAGTTAACCTGAATAATTATTAATACCTCACAGTTTATGATAAACTATTAATCTATTAATTTTAATTTGATTTTCATTTGAATATTATTCTTGTATCTAAAATCATTTCATTATTTCTCAATAAAATTAATATTATAACATAAGATGATTCTTGTTTTAAGCCTAACAAAGGTTTTTTATATTTTAGTTAGATTTCTCTCTAATTCTATTTTAGTTAGTTACTAGATTCTATTTTTATACTTAGTTAAGTAATAATTCTATTTTGGAAAGTTTTATTTCTATTTTAGTGTTTTAATCACCTAAAAGTGTTATTTGAGTGATAAGAGTGCTACTTGAAACTACCTATTCCTATATTAGACCCAAACCTATCCTAAATCCTATTATCACACTTTTCCACCTTTTGTGCTAGCCACAGGCATCCCTAATCAACTCAAACACAATCCTAAACCCTAATTTCCTGATCTTAGCCCTTTATGTTGAGCTTTCTACCATCTAGACATTAACACCACATTAAAGACACTAGAAAAACATGGCACTAGTGTCCCTAAAATGGGAACCTATGTCCTTT
The DNA here is from genome assembly GCA_037957365.1 of Torreya grandis. Lineage (NCBI taxonomy): Eukaryota > Viridiplantae > Streptophyta > Pinopsida > Cupressales > Taxaceae > Torreya > Torreya grandis. The sequence goes on from JARHVA010000154.1 coordinate 2,366,132, forward strand.
ACCCTATCTTTCTTGAATGAATATATTTTTAAAGGTAAAACTCTCCTAAGGTTTAACTATACATATTTTATTGTTCACACAAGCAACATAGCACTATAAATACATGAATTTTATCCCTCTATCTACTAGATGTAAATTAGATGAAAAATACCTATTCAAACATGAAACAAGTTGAGCAAAATCAATATTATTAATCCCTATTTTACCCTACTTATGCACACTACTATCTACATCTACCTACTTATATTTTCTAGATTTCTAATATCAAAAACACTCAAGGAATTCAATACCACTATCATACTAACATCACTTTCACTTGCACTAACACTTAGGTGGGGAGAACTATAGCAGGCTTGATCCCTCTTTTGAGTATTGGTATGTATCCAACTCTTTCAAAATGGGGTGTTGAGGATGTCTATCCTATCCTACTAATGAACACACTTTTTACATCATGCCTTACTTAAAAGGAGGATTAAGTTTTGCATCATAAATAAGCTATTACAGGAATAATATAGATTTTCAAACTTCATGCACACAAGAATAGAACCTAGAAACATAGACATAAGTGCATCCAAAAGTCCAAGATAATCCTATGTAGAGGACATTAACACCATTACCAAGACACTAGAGCCATATAACACCCCTATCCAAATGTGGTTCTACTATTTAGGAGGGGTTCTAACATAGGGATACATTTAATGGCACTCAGACTTGTTCCTATCTTAGTTTATAGCAATTAGATTGTTTATATCAAGTGTCCTATAGATAAGAATTTATTTGCACATTATTATTACTATTTTTAGAAAGTCAAAGCTAGTCAAATATATAACAAATTAGTGGTTATTTTATGCATATTATTTCCCTAATTTAGACTACTTATCCCTTAATAAAACATAAGATTTACATAAGTTAAACCCTAAAAGATTAAAACATTTGGTGAACCTAACTTACTTTGAACATTATTCCAAACCCTAACCATAGATAACCCTAGGGTTCACACTTCCAACATTTACTCAATTTTAATTTGTAGCTTATTACCATGATTTTCATGATGGAGGAAATTTAATAATTCATGGTGCAAAGCCTTGTACTTTGCTTAACATGTTTAGTACTAGTTATTAATAGAAAAGTACACATGTATTATCACTCCTATCATGGATTTTGTTAGAGCTAAACTGATTTTACACATTGGTCCTCCCTCATGTGAGTCCCATTTTTATGAGGATAATTACTACATGGATCACTTTGAGCTACCTATAGTTGTTACTAAATTATAGAGGGATCCTTTTATTCTACCTCCACCTAGACTGCTTAATTTTCTATGCTTCCATCCTACCTCTACTGCTTACCCTTGGCAAATAGTATATCCTATAATTTGAGTTATTACTATGTGGAATAAGGTGCTTCTTCATCATATATAGGGGTAACGTAACCCTAAAATTCCTCCTCATCCACATCACATTAAAATTGGACCTAGAGATCATCAAATAAAATTTGATATTGTGGATCAGTTGAGAAATACACCAACCAAAATATCTATATTGGAATTATTTCAAAAAGTAACAATTTTCAAGGATATTATTTTTCAAACACTTAATCATACATATATGCCTCATGATACTAATCCATATTATTTTATATATATCATAAACATTATCAAGGATGTTGAGGATGTGATATCTTAATTTAATGGGGACTTACCTTCATAGTTAGTAATTGCTTAGAATTTTTCACTTTAGATTGAATCACAAATAAACAACATAGCTATTGAACAATTTCTAATCAATAGTGGTTCATTACTCAACATATGCAACCTCACATTTTTATAGACCATGGGGGTTGATATAATATCTATTAAAAATACATAGACTAATATTTGAGGGTTTGATGGCATTCCTAGATAGACATTGGGTTCTATTACATTGAACATTATGGTGGGGCTAAAAAACTTACCCACACACTTTCAAGTGATACCAGAACATTTATAATATAACTTGCTACTAGGGATAGCTTGAATGCATGCTATGGAAGCTTTACCCTCTACTCTACATAGATGCATCAAGTTTTTACATGATGGGTACATGTACACATGTCCAATAGATAATCATCCATTCATATGTTGTAGATTTAATGAGCCTCATGCCTTGAGTATATATTAAAATGGGACACCTCATTTTATCATCAAATCCCCACCTAAAAATATTTTGATTGAGTAAATGCATAAATATGAGGTGGGGGAGTCTAGAAAGACTATTCATATACCTCCTCTAGATATTTCTCCAACATAGTTACCATTAATGATGATATAGGAATAGTCTCACATAATATATACACCCCCAGGGTAGATGAAGAGATTATTATAGCATAGTTACCACTAATTATTATTTCAAAATAGGTTTACATTCATAACTCTGACATAGACTTGTAGACTACAATAGAGGAGGATAAAACACCTATTGATATCGATGATTATTTGTGTGGATTAAGTTTCACACCAGTGGGCCAAAGAGAGTATAGAGATGATTCTAAGGAAATTATAACTATCCTTACACTATTATAATCACTTGATTATGATCTTATAGATATAGGTTCTCATACTCAGCTACAAGTAGAAACAAATCACTTGATCCATATAGTACATATTTTTATATCCATGGATATTGATTTAGTCATACATATTTAGGTAGGGAGTTCACAATACATATCTCACTAGATATTATAGATACTACTTGATACATAATTGATGATATTACCCATAGTCTAGTATAGATCAGTCAATAAATTATCACCAAAAGAAAATCAACCCTTTTACCACTTTCATAGACTTACATGACATGATACTGACACATGTTTATAATTACAACATAAATTAAATAAATTTAAAGCTAAGGTCACTATCCAAATCATATAACTTCCACCTCTATAAACATGAGAAACTTCATATATATGAGTACCATGATAGATTCATCATCGACATAGATATTCATGAAATGATTGATTGACTATCCAAATTTTTGTATCATATAAATACATTCCCCATGTGGATATAAATGAGGATTATAATACTAACACTTGAACTTTGGAATTTTTACACCACATTGGCTATCAAGAGAGAAAGTTACAACATGTTATACATTGTCAAGATTCTATTGGATATATTATGATACCAATTGCATGTGGCCCCAATATGGAAAATAGATTTTTTTCTAATTGACATTAATTCATTATGGAAACATGGTTCACATCTTACATAATGACATAAATGAGAACCATGGGTTTCAAATAGAAACTCTATTATTTATTATGGTTTATCATGAGGTTATGTGAGAGGCATATTACACAGTTGAGCAACATGCCATTTGGATGCATAAAATCTAGACTAATACCAAGGATAAATATCCATTGATACATACACATTAGTACAATGAATATTATGGTGATGACTCATTTGAGTTTTGATAGATTCTAAATCCAACATTAGGTGATCTCCCACTGGATCCACCATTTGACTATCCACATCCCATGGATGTGCTCTTGGGTATATAAATACATTACACTTTGATTTTATACTATTTCATTTAAATTTATAGAATTTTCTTAGACACACTTTCCTCCTCTCTTTTTCTTTGTATATAGTTCATTTTCATATTGCTTTTACATGGCTTATATCCCAAAAATACAAAAACATTATAATATTTGAAAAAACATAAAAACCATTCAAATAATTACTCATTAAACACAAAATTTATAGATTGTATGCATTGATATGTTTAAATTTATTATATTTTATAGACACTACATATGCTATCTATCTTAGTATAGTCATTTTTTATCATACTACATACTTCACTTGTTCTTTTCAAGTGTTTTTAGATTGCATACAAGACTGAGGTCCACTATGCTAATTTAGGCATGTTATTATCTACCCATTAGTGGCATATACACTGATCCATGGTTATTAACTTGACACATTCACTCACTTGGTGGAATTTTATACATAATATAAATCACTGGGTTCTATCCTTACATATTATACATTCTAAATTTAACATTTTTATATCTAGATATTGATCATTGCTACTCATACTCAATTTTTTACCAATTATTACTACTTTAAACTCAACATATGTACCTTATATATCTTCCATATATTTTTACTACATACTCATGAATGCTTTCATTTCTAGATTTCATAGTTTATACTTGATTTTATTTATATAATTCTTCTATTCAAGGGCATTTGAATATGCCATTGCTCTTTGGATTTACACCATTTATTTTCATAGTATGTATACCTTGGACATGCAACCATGTCCCTTATGTGTGATTTTTTCATTGCTTATGTATAAATTTTAACATGTCCTTCTATATGTATCTAGGCCAACTTAATTTTTTCTTTCATATATGGACATTTAAACATGTCTTTATATGTCTTATTTTCTTATATTTAGTGACATGTGCCCATATCCCTTGTATTATGGCCCCTTAGCCTACTTTGTGTGCCTCATGTGTTTTATGTATGCATCATTAACATGTAATTTATATTTGATTATTACACACACTAGTTTTTGATGCCATGAGGGACCTCATACATCTACCCTTCCTACTTGGTTGCCATTATGGACATCATGCCCCATCCCACTAGGTAGATACTTTGTTCTACTCACATTTGATGTTACATACATTTATTACATCTATCTTGACACCCTTTTACAATGATATACATTCCATACATATTAAATTACATAATTATGCTTAGATTATCTTATATTTTGATGTTATGCTTGCATATTATATTGGATTATCACATAGTTATCATATATGCTCTGAATAACACCTATTTTGTAGAGCTTATTATTTTGAGGATAGTTATTGCATAGGTTAAAAAACTAACCTAAAAATAGGGTAAATTCATAGGAGTTTGTAATATAGATTAGGATCCTATATTAGACTCATAAAAAAAAATAGTACACAAGCTCAATTTCAAAAAATTAGACATAAGTAAACACATAGGGAAAATAATGACTCAAAAAGTAGTGCAATGACACAAAATTTAGACCATGAAGACATTAGTGAACAAATAAGGACATTAAAAGTACATGTCTTTACTATCCAAGATGTGGTGCTACTATCTAGTAGCCTTAATTTTAGAATAACTTAGATTGGCCAGAATAGTACACTAGGTATAATATAGGTTTGCAGAGATCTAGTTATATGTTTGATATATATACTCAATTCTTACTTAGATTTACATTAGATGAGATCATATTCATATCATTTACTTATATCAAGGGCATCATGTATAGCATGACCATTCTCATATTTAGTTTAGATATCTAGAAATAGTTTTTATAACTCAGTCCAAAATCAATATACTCAGATACCAAATTAGGGGCATGTGTGCAACACATTATTTCTATATGCTCAGTTACACACCAGTTAGATGGAATTGAAAATTATATGTCATTATCTATGTTTTATACACTATAAATCATATTCCATGGTTTCACTAGTTTCATGCCTTATTCCATCTGAAGTGGTTGGCATTTCCAAGTGGCCTAGAGCCACTTAATGTACATGAGTGGCCATAGAGTTGACATACATAGTTAGATATACTCAATTAGACACTTCCAATACTTTTTATAGTTTATTTTTATATTCATATACTACCCATGGTTGGGAAAGTATGGATTCATAGATTAATTAAGTTCTTGAGCCACCCACATGAGAGGGTTAGACACACTATAAATCCAATCCAAGTTATTCATAGGTCATGATCCACCAAGCAGGGGTGGGAAACAATGTATTCAAAATAAAATTTATTTATTGAGCCACCCACATGAGTATTGAGCAAGTTACTATCTCATTATAATATATTTGATTATTGATCACTACACACACATGTTATCACTAGGTTCATACATTATTTTACGTACCTAGTGAGGTGTATTCATTCTTTTCCTCTTTCCCATCTCTTTAATCAGTTTTACTTATTTATTTACTTAAAATAGTGTTTTTATTCAATATATATTAATTAATGACTAAATTATTCACATTTCATTTTCAATTCATGTATTGGATCATACTTCATATATACATACATAGTTTCACATACTCAGACTCAGTTTCACAAACTTCACTTCCTAGGTAAGTCTGTTAGGATAAATTAAAACCTATATTTATCCCCAAATTAAATACAATAGAAAAATATGAAATAAATAAATAAAACATAAAAAAAATGATCATAAACATGCACAAAATATGAGACACCAAATATAATGTGGTTCACCCAAGATGGGCTACATCCACCAAACTTGTCTAGTATATTATTTCTAATAATACAAGGGAGAAATAGATCTTATAACAAAATCTATTACACCTCTATAAATTATATATCTCCTCTCTATGTGTCATACATTTAATTTTTCATCTCAACCATGTATTAATACATTTTAGGGTTAAAAACACCTAAACATAACCTCTACCGTCAGATCTAAAAACCTTTAATCAATGGCCTAGATTGACTATGATACAAAGAATGAGATAAAAAAACTTGGATAAAATAACATCATATTTTAAACCTATAATATTGGAAGACAATAAGGCTCCGCACCTAATAAATTATAGGTATGCTTTTTTTTCCTTTATACTAGTCATTTTTTTGTTGTATTTCTAACATAAGCGGGGAAATAAAATCACCTTAAAGTGGTATTTGAATGCTAAGAGTGCTACTTGAGACTACCTATTCCTAGATTAGCCATATACCTATCCTATATCCTATTATCATATGTTTCCATCCTTTGTGTGGGCCATAGGAGTCCCTAGTCATCTCAAACATAGTCTTAGACCCTCATTTCTTGATCTTGACCCTTTGTGCCTAGCTTTCTGTGAGCCAGACATTAGCACCACATTAAAGAAATTAAATCCATGTGGAATTAATGTCCCCAAAATGGTGAAATTTAATTTACCTTATATTTCTTGAATAAATATTTTTTCAAATGTAAAACCCTCTTAAGGTCGGCCTAGACATCTTTTATTGTCCAGATAAGCAATATAACACTATAAATACATGAATTTTAGCCCTCTATCTACTAGATGGAAATTAGATGCAAAATACCTATTCAAAAATGGGTTAACCTAGATATACTTGATATGGGTGAAATGATTATGGTTGTAACTAAGGTGTATAGGACTTAAAAAGAAACTCAAAAAGGAGGGAAAGATAGGGAAGGAAAGTAGGCTTGTGGACTACACTAGATGAAATTTTCAAGACTGGTACTTGAACTTAAGTTGAAAAAGATATCATATACCAATAATTTCTACAAGTTACTATAAAAACCCAATAATAAAACATGATTAAGAGTCAAAGGAAACCAAATAATACATATTCAAACACATGAAATCAAATATTTCCACATTTATTAGACTGCAATAACACATCCATAATGGGAGATTATGATTTATATGCAAAAGGTATTCAGATAAACAATAACTTAATATGAATGATTGTAAATAAAATATAACTAATAGACAACCAAATACTAATAAAATAGAATGATAACACTTCTTATACAATCCACAAGTTGGGAGAATAATCAAGATTTATACATCAATACTAACTTAGTAAAACTTAAAAAAAATCCTATTACTATCAGCAACCAAAATTCTCCTCCTTATGAAATATGAGGATACAAGTATAAATAATCTTGGGATGGGGAAAGCCTCATATATAAATCAAAATCTAATAATACAATTTAAAAAATAGCACTATATGCCAATGTCATGCAACATATGCATGTAAAGCATTTCTCATTCAAAATATAATTGTGTGACTAAAAATACAATATATACATGTTAAGTAAATTTAGAACTAACAGTTCCATTGTAAATAGACCATGAAATTACCTATGTATAATTAGGAAATGATGATATGGCACCACTGGAATAATTTGACCTATGCAAAAGTAGATGTGGAAGCTGATGTGGATGAAATTTAAGTTACAACTAGAGATATAATTAAAATAGGTACTAAAACTAATGATGAGTCTGAAGTGGCTATTAGAAGTGGGACATAACCTAACCAAGTATGAATTTGCACTTGTATATAATTAGGAAGATGAGTACCCTTATGTGGGGTTGGTATAATACCTACTATTACAAGTACTTATTTAGTTGCCTCCATATAAAGGTAACATGCATGAATCATATGGAAGTTGATCTGTATGGCCTCAAAATCAATCAAAGATATTTTGTATAACTAATGGAGTTTTTAGTCAATTTATTGTGTATATATGATGTAGTAATAACCCTAAAATGTAGTGACTTGGTTCTAATAATATTATCTATTGATAAATTGACCAGATGCATTAGTTCATCACTGGTTCTATAAATAGTCCCCTCGATCTCTACCCTATAGCTATATACTATTGCTTGTAGAAGATTATCAAAAATGGGATTGGCACTAATTACCCCTATAGAGTGATTATTTGAATAGCTCTTAATTTTTTTAGGACATAAATAACTTCCCTCTCCTAGTTGGCAAATTATTGGACCAAATCCTATCTCTTGATTTAATTTAAGTAAATTATCCCTCTTTTAGTAATGTAATTCTATGCCCATGCAACCTAAGATTCTATCATTAAATTGAGGAGGGCATAATCCTTATTACTAGTGGGTTGGCTTATAAAACAAAAATTTCCATTAATATATTTAATTTTATTAAACATTTGAAGAATTTTTCCACATTTGGGTTAGGAGGTGGCATTTACAGACCTTATTGAATCAATGATATCAAATAGCTTATTTTTTATCCCTTGTAAATTATCTACTATTTATTTTGGGTCCTAAATGGTGCTTACCTCTAATTGCATCTACACTGTTAGGTTATGGAGCTAAAAGCTTCACTGATGCAGACATGGAGGAGGTTGTAGGAGAGTTGCAGAGTGTCATAGAGACTGGCATTGGTCTGGCCAACCAACGTCGGTAGGATTAGACATGAATGCAACTGACGTCGGTCATGGATCGGCTGGCGTCGGTGACCCCCAGGTGGATAGGGACTGATGTCGGTCGCCTGTGTGGTTCGACTGCGAGTTTATTATGGGCAGTTAGCTAACGAACCAAGTGTTTGCATGATGAGATCTATTTTTAGACTGAGAGCTGTGGATCTAATTATTGTAATTAGATGTCTAATTATTGTTTAGATGAGATCTATATATAGACTCATGGTTGTATTGGAAAAGTGTTCTAGTTTGAGTTGAGCAAAGTTAGCTCCTTCTGTGTGTGAGGTGAGCAAAGGTGTTCCTCCTAGTTCCACAGTAGTACCAAGGTGGGTGCTAGTTTTGGAGAGTCAACAAGATTCTTCAGGTGTGTAGGATCTTGGTCACAGGTGCATGGACTTTATAGGAGATCTACATGGTAAGTAAGATCATTGATCTTTAGGTGTATGTGTGTGCAAGGTCAAGGTTCACAGGTGTGCAGAACCAGGTTGATTTGCAGGTGTGCAAGATCAAATAGGATAACAACACAACAGGGAGCAGAATTAGGCAGGATCTACTTGGAGTATAGGTGTGTACTCGGATAGAGCAAAGAGGAAGGCAAGGGAGTTCCTTCCATAAGTATGGTCTGTTGAATTGCAGGTTGTTGCAGGTTCATGGGAGATCTACTTGAAGTACCTTGAGTACTTGTGGAGTGCGTGGAGCACTTGTTGTGTGCGTGGAGCACAGGAGGTGAACACTAACTCTGTGTTTGAGTTATGTGTTGGGACCTGAGAGAGAGAGCTTTGAGGAGAGAATTAATGTTCACTTGAGGTGTGGCAAGCCTCTGAAGAGGTGGTGGAGAAGAAGTGACATCTTCTTTATTGTATTCTTTTTTGTATAAGTATTAATACAAGTTGTGTATTGTCTCTCATATCATGTGTTATTCTGAATTCTAGTTACTTGTGATTCTGGTTATTTCTGCATTTTAAGTTGCTTGGTTTGGTAATCAACTGTATGCTTCTTGGTGTTCACGTATCTTGACAAGTGGTATCAGAGCTAAGGTTGCAGGAAGCAGGTTTTGTGTTTGGTTACAGGTCACTCTCAGGGGTTTTTGATTGAGTGGGAGTAGAGCAATGGTAGATGAAAGTAAGCTAAGAATGGAGGAGTTGAAAAGTACAAATGGTCACTCACGGTCCTATGGAAAGAAAGAATAGGTAAAAGATTATTGTTGGTTGGTAGCAGATCAACATGTAGAAACTGAAGATGCAGATGTTGCAGGTGTTATTGCACATGATGCTTTTGGAGGTTTCTTGGATAAAGTTGAATCTTGGTTAAAAGATTCGGTTGCCTCTTTCCATGCAGCCCTAGGTAGAGGAGCTGGTGAGCCTTGCCAAATAATTGGCAAAGGGGAAGTGAAGCTGAAATTGCAGGCGGCCAACACATAGGTGTTGATGAAGGTCATGCAGGTCCCAGGTTTGGAGATATGGCTAATTTCTTTAGAAAGATTGGGTGATGAGAGATGCACAAGAACTCTCACAGTGGATGCACTTAAATTAGCTGGTGGTAAGAAAACAGGTACTCTTTATCTACTTGTTTATATTACTGATTCTTCTTTTGTTGTGGAGACATGGATTCATAGGCTTGGTCACATGAGTAGGAAGGAGATGCATGTTCTTAAGTGGAAGACAGATATATTTGATAGGCTTAAGAACTGGAAAGCCTTGGTGTACTTGGAGGAGATGGCAGACAGAAACCAGTGGATGGTGTTGGATACTTTTGAGCAGAGCAGTTTGGACATGGATTTTGATTCAAAGGAGCTCGCAGGTAAAAATTCATCACTCACAGGTGAACACAGATACTGATGTCGGTCAGGAGGAACCGGTGTCAAACAGACAGGTGCCGATGTCAGTCATGTGCAGATCGAAGCCGGTGATGTCGGGCAGGGTAAGGCCGACGTCGGTCAGGAGGACTGATGTCGGCAGTGGGTAAGACTGATGTCGGTCATGAGGACCAACGTCGGTAGAAGGACACTAATGTCGGTAGGGTCAGTAGTCAGGTACAGACGCATGGGAACCGACATTGGTCAGATGCAGACTGTGGAGTGACCGAGGTCGGTCATTGTAACAGATTTTGGGTGGACAACACACTGTCAAGGAGTCTCAAACACCCATACAGAGGATTGAAGATGTAAGTAGGCCCTCAAATTCATTGTTCCTCTTCTTTATACTCACTGTTGATTGTAGAGCAGGAAGGATCCAAGAAACAGGTGGGAGCTTGGCATGGATGAGGATGTGATTCCTTGGAGGAGAACCAAACAGGTGTTTTGGGTAGAGATGCCAGCTAGATGAAAGCACAGAGATGAATGGATTCCTTAGTTGAAGAATAGAGTGAATGGATACGTGATATGAAAGACCAAGGTATATGGTCTTGAGGAGCTGCAGGACAGTGGTACAGGTTTTGACAGGTGGAGGATGAAGCATGGCTTCAGTCAATGTCAGGGTAACTACTGTGGTTTGCCTTACCAGGGGGATGATGAGTCATGACATCATTCTGTTACTGTATGTGGATGGTATATTTTGCTAGCAGGATTGTACATATAGGGTTTTGCTGAGCTAAGGGTAAGGTTAGTTCAGTGGCATGTCATGAGGAGTTTGGAGCAGAAAAATTCTTTGACATGGGAGACATGGAGATCACAGGTTGATTTTGTCTCCAGTGGGAGCTGATGTGAATCAGGTGTTGGCAAGGTTCAGGATGTAGAGCTGGAGCACACTAAGGGCTAGACAGGTATAGTGTCTGAAATCACATGAGGTCTGGTATAGACCTGAGTATTCCCATGCAGTGGGAGCTGTCAGAGAGTTAGGAGCCAATTTGGGGAAGTGGGTTCTCAGGTATTTGAGAGGGACCAACAGCAGGGATTCATGCTATGCAGGGTCAGGACTTCACTACATGTGTTTGTAGGTTTGGATGTGGCAGGGTACTCAGATGATAGGAGGTACATCATATATTGTGTGGTGGGTTGTCTTTAGGATTGATCTTGAAGAGGGATACAAACTAGGAAATAGATTAGATGGAGTACAGGTATAGGTACAGTACAGCTGTTTATCTCTAAGTGGGAGATTGTTAGGTTGTGGAGCTAAAAGCTTCACTGATGCAGACATGGAGGAGGTTTCAGGAGAGTTGCAGAGTGTCACAGAGACTGGCATTGGTCTGGCCAATCGACGTCAGCAAGATTAGACAGGAATGCAACTGACGTCGGTCATGGATCGGCTAGTGTCAGCAACCCCCAGGCGAACAGGGACCGATGTCGGTCACCTGTGTGGTTCGACTGCGAGTTTATACGGGCAGTTAGCTAACGAACCAAGTGTTTGCATGATGAGATCTATTTTTAGACTGAGAGCTGCGGATCTAATTATTGTAATTAGATGTCTAATTATTGTTTGGATGAGATCTATATATAGACTCATGGTTGTATTGGAAAAGTGTTCTAGTTTGAGTTGAGAAAAGTTAGCTCCTTCTATGTGTGAGGTGAGTAAGGGTGTTCCTCCTAGTTCCACAGCAGTACCAAGGTGGGTGCTAGTTTTGGAGAGTCAGCAAGATTCTTCAGGTGTGTAGGATCTTGGTCACAGGTGCATGGCCTTTATAGGAGATCTACATGGTAAGTAAGATCATTGATCTGCAGGTGTATGTGTGTGCAAGGTCAAGATTCACAGGTGTGCAGAACCAGGTTGATTTACAGGTGTGCAAGATTAGATAGGATAACAACACAACAGGGAGTAGAATCAGGTAGGATCTACTTGGAGTACAGGTGTGTACTCGGATAGAGCAAAGAGGAAGGCAAGGGAGTTCCTTCCATAAGTATGGTCTGTTGAATTGCAAGTTGTTGCAGGTTCATGGGAGATCTACTTGAAGTACCTTGAGTACTTGTGGAGTGCATGGAACACTTGTGGTGTGTGTGGAGCACAGGAGGTGAACACCAACTCTGTGTTTGAGTTGTGTGTTGGGACCTGAGAGAGAGAGTTTTGAGGAGAGAATTACTATTCACTTGAGGTGTGGCAAGCCTCTGAAGAGGTGGTGGAGAAGAAGTGGCATCTTCTTTATTGTATTCTTTTCTGTATAAGTATTAATACAAGTTGTGTATTATCTCTCATATCATGTGTTATTCTAAATTCTAGTTACTTGTGATTCTGGTTATTTCCGCATTTTAAGTTGCTTGGTTTGGTAATCAACTGTATGCTTCTTGGTGTTCACGTATCTTGACATACACTGCCTAATAAAAACATCTAGACCTTTCCTTGATCACACCTCTTAGTGCATCTAAAAAACTATAAGGGTCTTCCCTTATCCTATGTAGGTCTAAAGGATTCAACTTCCTTCTCTTATTTAGAGATAATATATCTTATCTCTACTTTAGTTCTATCTTTTATCCCTTAGAAACCATATTTTCCTCTTAAATTTTCTCAAATTGCTTATCTACCTATAAAAATGGAATTTCATTGTAGGCTATTCATCTATCACCAAGTCATATCTTCTAATTTCCTCTTCTTGTTGTAATTTTTTGATCCATGAAGGAGTATTTAAGATAATGTGTTGTTTTATTTATTTTATTTTCCCTGCATGTGGTGTTTATTGAGCTAGGTGTGCTTGTTGAGATTTTTTTAATTAAAATGGATTTCCCTAGAGGTATCATAGGCTTAAAATATGATGTCCCTATTGAAAAAAATAGAGGAATAGATTTATTCCAACCAGTAACCTATATCTAGACTGGTGCATCTATGATGTAGTTAGCCTTCCTTTCTACCCTATGCACTAAAATTATAAGTGTCTTTGTTTATGTAGCTTAGAAAATAAGAATTTATATATATGTAAATGGCCTAGTAGGGGAGATTTTTTTTAAAAAATATAGGTAGACACAAGGTTTTCAAAATGTACCACTTGGTTTAGACTAGGGGATAGAGGGTTGGTTCCACTAAAGAAGGAATATGTCACTTGGGTGCCTACTATATTTTGCAAATAATCAATAGTGAAATTATATGCGACCCCAACACTCATAATAGTAGTGGCCATAGGATTTACAATAATAGGTTTGGATATGGTGGGAAAAATGTGTATTTAAACAATAGCTTGTGGATAGGTTATTTGAATTAAAGAATCTAAAGAATGTGTTACACCAATGACCATTGTAGAAATAGAAGAAGTAATTAAAAAATGATAACTAGTATAAATTAAAACCAAAGAAGTAATAATTGGAATAACCATCACTAATATAAGAGTGATTTGAGGTAGAGAAACTAAAGGTGTGGTTGATGCTACCTCTTGCATAAATGTCTATATGCCACATCTTTATGGGTTACATTAAAGATTCCTAAGGTAGTTTTGAAGGCCTTGATGTCTTATTTTGTATTCCTTCCTCTTGAGGGAGAAAATGAATGCAGATATTTCTCTAGGTTCTTGGGTAGGTCATGGATATCTCTTGGAACATTGATTGTAGAACTAGTCAACCAAATTGCACCCTGAACTAGAGTTATGGGTTGTGCTATCGAGAGTAATAGAAGACAATTTTTTTTTTGGAGAGAATTATTGAGCCTAGCATTCTCTCCTAACCCCTTTATTATACCTAAATTTTATATGTATTTTTAAAGGTGGGAAAAATAAGTTACTATCTTAAGTTGACCCTATAAGTCTTTTGGTGCTTCAAGTGCAACTCAAGTGATTATATTAAAAAAATAGAGGTAGAGATTCAATCCCTCATTCTAGCCCCAAATTTTTGTTACTCTATTGATGTGGGTTTTATTAACATGACATAAAATTTTATGAAGTATCCTCAAATGTTTTAGGATCACTAAAAATGTATTCATTTTAAGTCATGAGTTATATGGTATTTAGTTTTGTAAACAACCTGTTGGTGGAATAGTAGTGAGTAAGGCATATTATTTACCATGTGTGAATTAGAGATGGGTAAACCTAAATATAATTAATATGTGTGTATTTATGATGGTTACAAATAAGGTGGGTATTATTTTATAATAAACTCAAAAAAGAGGGAAAGGTAGGGAAGGCAAGGAGGCTTGTGGACTGCACTAGACGAAACTTTTCAAGACTAGTACTTGAACTTAATATGGAGAAAAGATCACAAACTAGTATTTTTTGTAAGATAATGTAACACACCAATAATAAAACATGGTTAAGAGTAAAAGGGAACAAAAGTATAACACACAAACACATGCAATCAAAGGTTGCCATGTTTTTAAGACTATAATAGCACATCCACAAGGGGGATTATGATTTATATGCAAAAGATATTTAGATCAACTATAAATCAATATGAATGACTATAAATTAAAGATAAATCATACACAACCAAATACTAATAAACTATAATGATAAAAATTATTAACACAATCCATATGTTGGAGAAGAATCAATATTTACACATCAAGACCAAATTAGTGGAACTTAGAATTTCCTTTTAATCTCAATAACCAAAATTATCCTCCTTCTGAAATAGGAAGACACAATTATAAGTAAGCTTGGGATGGGTAAATCCTCATCTCTCAAGTGAATAATAATAAGAAAATTACAAAAATATAATTGTATGCTAATCTCATACAAAACATGCATGTACAACATTGCTTAATCAAAATATAATTCTTCATCTAAAAATACAATATATACATGTTAAATAAATTTGGAACTAACATTTCTATTTCAACTAAATAATGAAAGTACATATGTATAATTATGAGGTGATGATGTATCACTAATGGAAATATTTAAATTATGACAAACCATTTTTAGATGCTGATGTGGATGAAATTGAAGTTGTAACTAGATCTAAAACTAAAATAGGTACTAGAAATGATGTTGAGCCCAAATTGGTTATTGAAAGTGGGACATAAGTGGGATAAGTATAATTGTGCACCATTTAATACTTGGGAATTTTAGTAACCTAAGGTGGGGTTAGAATAACCCCTACTACCATTATTACTTGTTTAGTTACCTCCATCTAAAGATAAAATTCATGATTGAATCAAAAGTCGATCTCTATGGTCTCAAAATCAAGCAACTCATTTGAATAATTAAGGGATTTTTTCCATCAATTTATTTTGTATGTATAATTTATCTCTAATATTAGCATATAGTGACTTATTCCTAATAATATTATATCTTGAAAAATTGTCTAGCTACATTAGATCATCATTGGTTCTATAAATAATCCCCTCAATATTTGCCCTAAAGCTATCCAATGTTTCTTGTAGAATATTTTCAAAAATGGGATTGGGCACTAATTGCCTCTATGGAGTGATTATTTGAATAACTCTTAATTTTTTTAGGATATAAATATCTTCCTTCTTTTAGTTGAAAAATTATTGGACTAAAGCCCACATCTATTGATGTCATTCAAGTATATTAGCCCTTTTTATAATAATGCAATTTTGTACCCAAGAAACCTCAGATCCTATCATCAAATTAAGGTGGGCATTAGCCTTATTTCTTATGGATTGGCATATGAAACACAATTATGTATCAATAAATTTTATTTTATTAAATAATTGAATAATTTCTCCCCATTTGGGTTAGGAGGTGGCCTTTGTGAACCTTATTAAAGTAATGGTATCAAATAGCTTCCTTGTTATCCCTTGTAAATTATCCATTATTTATTTTGGGGCCTAGATGGTACTTACTTATGTCTTCCTCTACACTACTTGATAAAAAACCTATACATTTACTTTATCAACCCTCTTATTGCATCTAAAAAATTTAAGGGTCTTCCCTTACCCTATATGGGTATAAATGATTCAAGTTCCTTCTCTTAGTTAGAGAGAAGATATCTTCTCTTTGATCTAGTTCTATCTTTTGGCCCTTGAAAACCATAATTTTCCTTTTAAATTTTCTCAAAATGCTTATCTACCTATCAAAATAGAATTTAATTATAGGTTGATCCATTGTCAATAGGTCATGTCTTCTAGTTTCTTTTTTTTTTTTAAAATTTCCTAACCCATGAAGGAATATTTAGGGCAACTTGTTACTCTATTTGTTATGTTTGATCTACATGTGATGTTTATTTAGTTGGTTGTGATTTTTAAGATCATTGAGTAATCAAAAGGGATTTACCTAGAGGTAGCATAAGCTTTGAGGAGGATGTCATTATTATAGGAAATGAAGGAATAACTTTCCTCCAACTAATAACCTACTTTTGGACTAGTGTGTCTATGATGTACCTAGCCTTTCATTATGATTTGTGCACCAAAAATGTAGGTGTCTCCATTTGTGTATCTTAACCAATGGGCATTTTATATCTATTTTAGTGGCCTAGGAAGGGTGACCTATGTAGAAAAAATAGAGGTGAACACTAGGTTTTCAAAATCTACCCCTTGGATTAGACTAGGGAATTGAGGGTTGGTTCTACTAAAGAAGGAATAGGTCATTGGGGTGCTTACTAGATTTTGTAAATAATTAATAATAGAATTGTATACAAACCCAAAACTCATAAAATTGGTGGCCATATGCTTCATAGCATTAGGATGAGTTGTATTGGGAAAAATTGGCAATGCAGTAGTATCTTGGGGCTAGGTTATTTGAATTACAGAATCCACATAATGTAAAGAATGTGTTACACTAATAGCCATTATAGAAATAGATTAACTACAAATTGAAAATTGATATGAATTACAACTAAAGGATAAATAACTATGATAATTGTCACTAAAGTATGAGTGATTTGATGTGGAGAACTCAAAGGTGTGGTTGACATTTCTTCTTACATAGATGTTTACATTTTAGATCTTGCATCCCCTTCCACATCTCCTTATTTATTTGAGGATGGCTCAATTTATTTTGATTGAATACTCTTTTTAGTTAACCATTCATATGTTGGGTGTGATTTAATTATCTCATTGATAGACTAGGATTCTTCAGTGTCACACCCTGATGCCTATTCATTGTTTTTCTTCCATATCTTATCCTTTTCCTCACTATCATAGATTAAAGTCTAATATTTATGTTATTATTATTTTATCTTCCATATCCTTCAATATTTCTACTTTTTATTATTTTAATTCCAACTTTTGAGGTGAAATAAGAGGCATTTTGGACTTCCTTATATAGGTAAGTATTGGTTTAGTGACAATAGAGGCTAGCCCAATTGAAGGTAGATTAGGAGATGTAGGAAATTTAGTGGTATAAAATGGTGATGGAGTGGGAATGGAAATCACCATTGGTGGAATGATAGGTGGTGATGAATATTTATTAGGATACTAGGGCATTGAGAATGGTGGTGACAAAGGAGGAGAAGTAATATAAACATGAGATAAAAATGTAAGGATAGTTACCTATTATTATATAGTCAATGGAGGCAAAGGAAATATATAATATATACTAGATACTCCACTTGGAATTATTATCCTCTCTTCTTCAACAATGTTTTGTGGAGAATTAAAAACTATGGTATGTGCCAAGGAAGTTAGAGGACTCTCTTTTATTTCTTCAACATAAGCTTACCTAGACGATCCATCTTGTGTCTTCACATATTCTTATATTTGAGGAGGAGGTCCATGGATATGATGGGAAAACTATTGTTACTTCTTAATCCTATTAGTGTCCTCTCTAGTGATGGTAGGATCATGATGGATACTATACACCACAATCCTAAACATGTTTACCATGCACATATTTGTGGTTACTTTAAAATCATCTTTAGCATTCATGAATATGAGCATGGCTCCCATAATTGATCTTGATTTTAATTTGATATGTTTTGAGGTGCCCCCTAAAATTTCTCCTAGGATCTAAGTGTATATAGGGTGCCCATTTGAAATCATAATTTGTCTTGATCTTTCCCAGAGACTGAAGATGCTCCCATCTAATGTATTAAATTATACCAATGCTAAGATGGGTTGGATGGAGAGAAATTGGTTCACCTTTCTCAACTTGGTATCAACACTATCAACTAATTGAGAAAAAATTTAATATTCATCCATGTTATCTAGCATAATCATTGGAAGGTATAAAGGATGTGCTCTTATGACTTCAATTCTAATTATTGTGCATTCTAGGTATATCTAGTGGTCACCCATTTTTTGAATGATATTTTTAATGGTATATGATAATATGAGAATATTATTCCCATATATAGCTTGATATACTATGGGATAAAAGGTCTTAGTTATCCTTTTAATATTTTATTTGAACCTATGCACATGAAGAATGTTGAATTCATCACATACCCTATTCTTGGGATATTCAGTGGATGGTTTCTAGGGTTTGTCATATGATGAATGAACCATTGCAATCATCACATAATACATCATATATAATTTATTATCAGATGAATTTCCAAGATTTATGAGTTTAGAAATTAAATTGACATTGGTGATTTCTCCCTAGTCTATAACCTTGCCAAAAGTCAAAATCATGTCTAATAATGGGACTTATACTTCATTAGCCTAAGTAATAGTTTAAAAACTATGTATCTTACTTAAAAAGGCCATAAAAATTATTACCCTTTGTCTTAATACCATAATGTAAATAAAAAAGGTAGGACCTTAGACTATGAATTTGTTCACATTGCCAACCCATTCCTATAACTTACTAATGATGTTGTTTTGATAAGCCAAGATTTCACCATGTCCTGAATGTATGGCATGTCTTTCATGGGAAGCCTATAATACCTCTCAAAGGTATTTCCATTGATGTATGTGATTGGTTTCATACTCAGTCTAAAGTGTATCATCTTACCAATAATGTATTTATTTAGGAATAAATCATATAATAGGTCAATACATGGCATTACCTCTAGTTTGACCATTATGTTGTGGAGACAAACTACTTTAATTGCCAACAAGTCATCCATGTATCTTTTTATGAATAGGTAAAGTTGGTATTCTTATAGATATGGATTGAATTACTTGAACTTATCATAAATATATGAATAATGTTTGAACTCATGGTTCAAGGTTGTTGAATAAAATGTTATATCTATGTATTCCATTGGCCCTATAGTAAAGTCTGCAGAGGGAACTAGAATACTATCTATGGATACCATTGAATATTTGGTTTGAAAATACTTTACTCTAGGGAAAGTCACTAATTTATTCATCATGAGAGAGTTTTAGATTCAAAATGTGCACTTGGATCTTTAAAATCAATATTATTAACTAGATTTGGCCAATACAAGATATATTTCTTTAGTTATGTATATTTTGAGAATTCAATGTATTAATTCATTATTTCATGTGAATTAATGGCTACAAAAACTTTTGTTACTTAGTATTTTTATTTGAAATTCATAAAATCATCTTTACATGGATTTTTAATTCCATGTGGGTTCATCCACTTTTTATCAAATACGTAGTCATCATGATTTGACAAATGTCTCTTTTTTGCTCTTTTGGCCCTGACCTTACTATCTTGTATTTACTTTCATGGATTTGAAGGAAACATGTATACATGTCATTATTCCACTCATATCAATGTCAAGGTTAATTTCACTCCTTTCTTTTGGTCCATCAGTTAGCATGATGGTGATAAGTCATAGGATCTCATTGTTCCACTAAATAGTTAGGCTTTATACACTATACCTAGATCAAAGTCCTCTAGGTGAGAAGGATGATAATGTATAGATGTATCTCATTGATATAATTTCCTAAGATCACTCATACAAAAGGATCCACTGACATCATCTCTATGAGGCTAGGATGGTAACATGTGTATTATTCTCACTACTTTGTTTGCCTAGGATATTCCATATAAACTAATCTATTTACATCACCTATGGAAGGACAGGATGGTGACATGTGGATGGATCTCACTAATTTTCTTGCCTAGGATAATTTATACAAAATTTTCCATTGAATTCAGTTATAAGTGGTCAATATGGTGACATGTGGATGAATCTCATTGATCTGCTTACCAAAGATTATATGTATAAAATACTTCACTAAAATCAGCTCTAAGAGGATAGTATGGTGACATGTGGAGGGATATCACTATTCTACTTACCTAGGATCATCCATTAAAAATATAGTGCTAAAATCACCTTTTATAGGTCAGGTTGGTGACACATGGATGTATCTCACTGCTCTATTTTCCTTATGTCATCCATCTAAAATATTCCATTGGCATCTATTGGCATCACCTCTAAGAGGTCGAGATGACTTATACTTTCAACTTAATACTTCACATGAGTAGAAATATTATATGTGGAAAGGGTGAACTCTAAGATGGTTCAATAAATTTCTAAGTGTAGTATATTATATTTAAGACATAATGTAGATGAGAAAAACCCTTTGCTAGCAAAACACATCAGCCTAATTAGTCATATAACCATAAAAAAACCACATATATAAGTATTTTAAATAAAATAAAAGGAAAAGAATAAAGTGTATAGTATGGATTAATCACAACTTTAATTCCTTTTAATTTACAAAACACCCTAAAAATAGTGAGAAGAAACTTGTGGGTTATGCTAAGTAAATAACCAAAAACCAAACTAGTCAAGCACATTTATCAAGCATCAGATAAATTCATTGAATTCCTTCCAAGAATTCTATATCATAGTATTATACTTAAAAATACCTAAAAATGATGTTTAATTCATATTGGTCCCCTATTTGAAATTTTTAAAATGGGTTGTGTGTGTGTAGGGCACAACAAATAGTGACTCAAAGGGGAAAATAAACCTAAGTATTTTGAGAACCTAGAATTTTAGTAATGCATCATGATAAAAATTCAACTCCAATGAAGAAAGAATAAGAAAAACAAACTATAAATAGACTTATAATTTCTCATGCAACATACTAACCCTTTTCAGTCCTTAGATTTATGTGTGAGATCTAGTGAAATCAATTTCTCTTGGTTATGAAATTTAACATAAATCTAAATAAATATTGTAGGTTTCAAATTGACTTATGATTTTATAACCAAATAGTAAGGAAATATTGGGTATATCTCTACTACCATCAAAGCATCCATAACCATGAAAAATATTAGATCTAATTCCATTTAAAGCCTTGATCTAACTCCATAGAGGTGTTTATATCCCTGGTATAGATTACTTGAATCACCCATCTACTACCAGTTTGTATTTTTTTTTTGAAAAACACATATAGAAGGAAGGTTAAGAACCACTACTAACTATGTGTATGTATAAGAAAACTTATTTTGATCAATACATCCATGCCAATGTGCCTCTAGTTCTATGTTTATTATATTTCACCAAATTTTTAGGATGAAATAGTGAAATTAGTCTTTGTAAATGGAAATTCTTTTTCAAATTTGCATGAATATATCAAAATAAATTGTAAAAATTTGGTGATCATACTCAACCCAAGTATAAACTAATTTAATCACAACACATACCTTAACTCTAGAATGTCTAGTATT
This sequence comes from Torreya grandis, assembly GCA_037957365.1. NCBI lineage: Eukaryota > Viridiplantae > Streptophyta > Pinopsida > Cupressales > Taxaceae > Torreya > Torreya grandis. Next base: position 2,388,487 of record JARHVA010000154.1, read on the forward strand.
GTCAAAATAAATCCTTATGAATACCAATTATGATCCCTTATATATTATCCCCTTATTTTTGGCATGTCTCCCTATGAATTCAATAGATTAACATGGTCATTCAATTATATAACTTTAGAAAACTAATCTAGAAAGCATATAACCAATCTGTTAAAATAAAAATATAGAAAGGAAAAATAATTCTAGAACGTAGCAAATCTAATTTAGAAAGCTAAAAATATAATCTAGAAAGTATGAAATATAATCTATAAATAATGAAATATAATCTACTGTTATTCTAAATATCCACTTAAAATTTACTCATATGCATCTCTAGTTGGAGCAACCATGACTTCAAAAAATATCCATTGACTAGAAAGCTGAGGTCATTACCTTGGAGGTATTTCAATTGGAAATAATTATTACCTAGGATCTCTAATATATGATATGGTCTAATCCATAAAGGAGTGAACTTATCATGTTGTCAATTATTCTTATGTGCTTTATCCCATATAAATTCTAAGCCTAATATGGAAATATGGGAGAAAAGACTAAGGACTTTAAAATGACTTAGAATTATGGAATATAAAAATAGACTATTCAATATTCTATATGTCCTAGATCACTATACCTATTCTCTGTAATGTTTAAAGTGGATTAGAGGTAGTTGATTAAGAAATAACTCCTCAATATTTAGAAGGTGATAAGGAGATGGAGGATGTGTGTCCCCATCACTAATATAGTCATCTATGCTATAATAAGATTAATTAATATTAGAGGTGTGTTCAATATCAAAAATTTCATCAGGTTTTGGTGAGTTTAAAAAATAAGATTCTAAAAAAAAGTTATGAGAAAAGTGTGAGAAGTTATATAGTCGAGTCTAATGATTTACCATTCCCACTACCAATATAATATCATTATGCATCTCTCTAACAAACACTAAATTTGGAGTGAACTCAACTCACATGCTATGACTAGGTGAGTGATCTTATAAACTAATAGGATATTATTTGAAAGTGAGGGAAAACTTAGAAGATTATTTAATGTTATATCACTCACTTAAATATACCCTCTCTTGAGAACCTTTTTATAAGTGTCATTTATGTAGATAAGGGCACCCAGATTTATATTAGTTAGTTCTTGGCTTGTTACAACCAGACATAAACATGACATATTCCATTTGTGCTCAACATTTTACCCTTGGATACATTGGCATAAGTTCACATAAGGCACATGCCTTATGTGCTCACCCAAAGTGAAGCTGAGAAGGAACTGGGGTGCATGTTGGGATAGTTATGACATGGCACAGGACATCAATTATGAGACTTGGTTAATTCAAAGAAGGCTTTGAGTAGATCCATAAGTACCATCCTTTAATGGGCTTAGCTTAGTATCCTATAGGAGTTAGAAGAGTCAAATGGATACTTTCCCCTTAAGTGCTTCTACTAGGCTCATGCTTGTAGCAAGAGTAGGAACACTCGGTGTAGTATCTATATACTTAATCTTTACACAATTTATAGTTGGCATCATCACTTATCATAGGGACTCCATTAAAGATGTAAACCAAAAGCTCACATAAACATATCATACATATATTGGGATTATGACATTATAAAAATTACACATTTTATTACCAAAGAAAATACTTTCACACTAGAAACATTTTATGTAATTGTAGTGACCTTCATCATTAATTATATTTCAAAAAAATATTATACAGTCATGGTAGAGTATGTTAAATTCCTTCTACTTAATGACCCAGAGGCTCACATATGAGTGTAGACACTTATAAATGGAGACTTCATGACATCTAATCTATTCCTACACCTTAATGGTTATCTTAATCAAATGTATATAAAACTTCTTAAATTTATTTTTTAGAGCTTCACTACACCATTTTTGCATCTCCCTAGATCAATTAATTTGAGCTCTTTTTATAGCCTTCTAGAAGAGCTCCATCAGGTTGGAATGCACACACTGAGTATCAAGCTAGAGCCATGGTGATCATTTCCACCAGCTCCATCACCTTACAAACTATACACTATAGTTACCACATATAATCCAATCTAGAAGATGCCCTAAATATTTAGGAACCAGTTAACCACCTACTAGTTGGTGCAAGGTATGCACTAAAACCTCAAGTTGGTCTTAAGATGCCAAAATGTAAATCATTATGCCAAATTATTAACTTGCACTAATGTGTATGTTGATCTAGCAAAAATCCATACTTAATAAAATAAGGGGCCCAAAATTACCCCGTAAAAAATTTAAAGTTCATCCTCAGACTAGGCTATCAAGGTATTCAACCCATAAGACTTGGGTGTGCTTTCCTTAAGCTTGGTGCTAAAGTCTTCAAAGGCCTTAATGACGAGCTTGATTTATTTAATGGTGATATCTATTTTAGTAGAGGTATAAATATTTGAAATCACATCAATCTTCTCTAGATTCTTTCAGAAGGCCTCTACATTTGCCTTAGCATTTTTCACACTGCTAGCTAAGATTGTTGCTTGCTCACAGGATATAGTCTATAGAGTAGAGAAGAGTGCTTACAAGTTCTACTCTTGGTACTTGATTTGGGTTCTTAGTTTATTAATTTTACCCATGATTTTCATGTGATCTAACCTATTTTATGAGTATTCCTTCACCATTAGCTTCTCTTTCTCCTTCTTTACTTAATTAAGATGTGCATATATGATTGAGGCTTAGTTAGAGAAGCTTAGAAAAAGGCATCAACTATATTAGTAACCTCTTATAGCTTTATAAAGAGGAATTATAACTCTTCAAGCTTACCATCAAGCTCATTTGTATCATGATGTATGGATATTCTTCTTCTTCTTGTGCTGGCTCAAGTTTTAAACTTGGGAGCATCTGCCCACTAGCACATAGATTTTATCAGCCTCAAAGAGGTTTAAAGTATTGATGTTAACCAGAAGGGATGGTTTAGATATTTATAATCACTCAAAAATTTGATATATCTTGAATTTATTGTCTTTCACTTCATCTTCAGCTCTTGATGGAGATTTTTCCATTTTATTGCCCTATAATCATTGATGATGTTTTGGCATGTAACCTCAATGGTTATCCTAATTAGATCATTCCCAACTCAGACTAGGTTCATGGCATGAATTTTTATAAGGAGGTATTCATTCCCTTCATTAGGTTCTTATAGGCCAAGTGTAGCCTGTATAGGTACTTCAAATCAAGGCTCATCTATGTAGTAATCGATCATAAATGAGAGTTTTTTCCACATCTTGGTTGTGGTAACTTGGGGGGAATAGTATCATACATGTAAAGGTCTTCATCCCCTCATCCTTCTACACCTTCTCCCTTATTCTCAAATATACATCATCCTTTTTGATGATGACCATATCTATTTTCTCTTCCTCCTCTTTACTAGTGCCACTACTCTCTTTGACACTTTCCTTAGAGGACTCATATGTTTATTCCTTGGGGGTTTCTTCCTTAGACTTATCCCCCTTAATTAATCCTTCCTCTTAGGGTTTATCAATACTCACATATATGGTAATCCCTTTGGAACTAATGTCACCTTGTTACTACTTAGATTCTATTTTTGTTTCCATTTTTCTTATATATTGCCAGTATCACCTTCTTTTTCTTTAGGCTCCCCTTCACTACTTGGGCACACCTCTTATGAAACTCCTTCTACCTTCCTAATGGGGGTGTTGGGTGATTTATTGAATACTTACATGGTTTATGATTAATGGCATGGTGATACATGGATGTCTTGAAATCTTCTAAACCCACAAGTTCCACAAAACCCACTACCCTATTCTCATTTATTTCATATCTTTATGCCTCTGTTGTCACAACATTAAATTTTCTTAATGGTTTTTTTGGTGCAATGATAGGAGATTCAAATGGTCAGTTTTCACTAATCTTTGGGTGGGTGCCAACTATATTGATGATATTTATCTTGTAATTTATTCACATTGGTGTGACCTTTGTCTTTCTTATGGAAACTTGGGTGTATCACTTCACATGCATGTGATTCATCCTCCTTAGTTATATCTTCTCTTCATGTTACACTTATTTACAAGTGAAACTTTATATCTTGGTTGATTTATCTATGATTTCATGTCTCTTTCTTTGTCATTCCCTACCCCATAAAAATACTTTCACTAGTCCTCAAATCTTCATTCTCTCTTGATTTATTATGCACTATCATCTTGTGTGCTTTTCTTTGTCAACTTATACTCACATATTTTTTAATCTAACAAATTCATGCACCTATAAACATAGGTGTCTAACCTTAGGTACTTAGAAAGAATCCATGTTTGATTCACCTAACTAAATTTATGCATGTAAGTGCTAGAAGAGTTCTCTTATGAGCCTAAAAGCACCACACTTATTCACCTAACATAATAAAATAAACATAAGGAAAGATTTGTCTTTCACCAAATTTTGTTATGGTCAAAATAAATAAACTAAATTATGATTGAGAAATCAATATTTGATGGTGAAAGCACCATATTAATAACTATAGGGCTTCAATATATCATCATTGAAATACACAAGGAGTATTTCACTCATCAATGTACACAGCTTGCATGAGCTAGTCTCTAATATAATTGGATGATATAAGGTCCCATCCACCTTATATAACATTTTACTAGGTTCTTGACATACATTGAGTCATATAGTAAGACCAATGCAGATTTACTTAAAACTTTGTGTTTGATGTGCTTGTCATGTTATAGCTTTGAGTGTGCCTTTTCTATTTGTTGTCTCCATCTTGCTTGGGCGTGTGTCTTGTCTAAGTGATAAAAGTCTTCCATGTGAATGTTTAAAGACTCTTGGTCATCCAATTGACCAATTCACATGATGCATAATTAAGAAACTAAAACTTCCATAGGTAAAATAGACTCTACACTAAATACTATTTGAAATGGTGTAGCCCTGATCAAGCTTTCATACGTAGTGTGATATGCCCATAATACTACTAACACATGGTCATCCCAATATTTATGAGGCACATTCCTAATATCTTATTGAATTATTCAATAGTTCCATTTGTTTGGGATGATATGGTGTCATCTTATGGTGCAACATGACACTAGTCAAGCTAAGAAGGCATCCATAGTGATTGATGATGTTCTCCTAGATAAAACTTGCTACAATGGTAGATGTAAAATATTTATTTGGTGTTACCTCAACCCACTTTGTAAATTAATTGGTTATCATTAAAATGTATCATGGTTTATGTGCCTTGCAGTAGGAGTAATAGGCCCAACAAAGTTAATAACTCATTTTTCAAATGGTGTTTGGGTAAGGATGGGGATGAGAGGCATCTCATCTCAGTGGTTCAATTTTATCATGCACTAGAAGATATATCATGATTGGTACATTATTTTGTGTCTTGGAATAGGGTTATCCACTAATATCTTGATTATAGTACCTTATACATTATAGCATCTCTAGTGAAATGGCCTTTAACAATACCCTCGTGCACCTCTTATAAGAATGAATCTCATTCATGCTCTAGGACATATTGGCATAAAACTTTGTCATGGCTCAACATGTATAGTTCCCTACTAATGAGTTTAAAATGGTGACATGACCTATAAGCTACTCATTTTCCTTAGTCATCATAGTCTGGGGCATAGATCCAAATGTTAGAAATGTAATGATCTCTACCAAGTCTTTTGGGATGCATTGGACCCTATAATTTTTCACATCAAGCATATCATCCTTAATAAGTACTACCACATCACCATAGTTGATGAAAGAGAAATGGTCTAGGCCCAAGTTTTATTTTCTAGGTTTTATGATAATAGAGAAATGTAACTCTTGGGAAAAAATAATCCATCAAAAAATGCACCCATGGAAACAAGTTTATTTACTAGGTATTTAATCACCTCATGATCAGTGAAAAAGATGAAAGGGGTTGCCAAAAAATATTTATGAAACTTATATAGGGTGTAGACCAAGGTAAATTACTCACACTTAATTTTGGTGTAGTTTTGTTCTACCTTGGTCAGTTTTTTACTTGTGATAGAAATGGGGCAGTCCATTTTGCCTTCATGTGGTTGTACCAGAATGTCATCGATCATAGTACCATATGCATTAAAATGTACATGGAATTGAGTCATCCAATTAGGAAATATTAATATTAGTGTGCTTTTTAGTTTGAACTTCAAGGTCTCAAATGCATCTTCTTGTGTTGTACCCTAATAGAATGGGCCATCCTTATGTAAGATTTCTTCTAGTGGTGCCACAATCTTGGAATAGTTCCTTATGAAATTCTTATAGTACCCATAATGGCCAAGAAAAGAGTAAAAATCTTTCTATGTTGATGGGGTCTAGAGTTGAAGGATGATGGGAATCTTTGTTGGATCAATGATCAGACCATCCTTGTATGTGATGTGCCTGAGTAAAGTGCCAAATGGTGTTTCAAAAACACACTTCTTTAGGTTCAAATAAATCTATAACTACCTTCACCTTTCAAACATAAGGTGAAAATTTTCATAATGATCATTCACTAACCCATACATAGTCCAATCATCTAAGTATACTTGGAGGAATTTGTGAGTAAACTCTTTGAAAGCTATGATCACTACTCTGGAGAATAAAACTAGTGCATTCTTCAGCCTGAAGGGCATCATGTTTTATGCAAAACAACCCCATTCTATCTCAAAGGTAGTTTTTGGATTATCCTCCTCCTTAATATAAACTTGATGGTATCTTAAGAATCCATCAGTAAAGTTGTGTATCTCACAACCTATGATGTCATTCAAGACTTCATCAATGAACAAAATTAGAAATGGGTCAGTCATGTAGGTGACATTCAAAAATATAGAGTCAACACAAATTCAGATGAGCCCATCCTTATTTATACTAATGACCATGGGGATAACCCATTTAGATTCTTTTAGAATGTATATGACACCCATAACTAGCATACCATCAATCTCTATCTTAACTTTGGAATGAAGATTAGGGTTCATCTTATAAGGTTACTTTTTGATAGGTTTTACATAATCAAATAGCTTGATGCTCATCTTCTTGAGGGATGGTTGTGTGCCTTTCATATCAATATAGTTTTGAGGGAACAAGTATTTTAATTCTTTTAATAGGTTCACAATACATGCTAGCTCTATGTCAGACCAATAGGTACCCAAAGTAACAATCTTTGGTTCTCCTTCTAAGTTGATATCTACCTTTATAGTTTTTAATGATGTGTAGTAGGGCTCATTATTCTCCTAGTTTGAATCCTTGACCTATCTACTACCCTCAGTCATTTATATCTAAATAGGGGCAGGGTCTTCTTCTTTTGGGGTACTATCCTCAACTTGGGGCACTAGCTTTCCTTAGTTTATCACATTCTTCCAATTGTGCACCTTTTATGTTTCATAATCCTCATCACTAGATTCACTATTAAGAGTTTTCTCTTAAAATAAGGTTGGGAGTGCTAACCCTTTTTCAACAAACATGTATTTTAAGTGCTCTTCCAATATTATAGTGTTCATAAACACTAACCTTTAAACTACCTATAGTGGCTAAATCAATTTAAGGTTTTGCGAAGAAAAAAAGGTCTAAATAAATTGCTCCTTAAGTGCATCCTAGTTATCTATCTCATAGTGCATCTCATTGACAATATATCATGTTCATTCCCAAGTATTTAAGGTCCTATAGAATTAATGCACCCATAGGATCCTTGGGGCATTTTCACTATAAACAATCCATGTTTCTTCACAAATGCACACATGCACTATGGGGTCAAAGTTTCTAGAGTAGGTTGAGATGTCCATGTCCTCTTTGATCTTTCTAAATATAGTGAAAATGGATGCCTTCAAATCTCACCAAGTTATCAAGATAGGGTTTTTTGCTCCCTACCAATGAGCAACAGTGCTCTTTAACATATACACTAGTGCACCCATTCTATCCACCTCTTTTTAGATGCATGATTTGAGGTCTCAAACATAATCTTCCATTAGATTACTCCTTTCATATCTTGGGATCACTGATAGTTTACCATTACTAAGGTGAAACACTCTTTTCCCATTCTTATTTGCATAAGGGACCCACCTTTTAGAAGCATGATCAATCTAGACCCAACCTATCTTTATTGGTTTTGGCACTTTCATGTATATTAAGTATCACCTTTGACCAATGGTCTTATATGCTTCCTCAACCCATCGATCATAGGCAACATTGGTGGTATCAAAGGCTAGTTGTCCATATTCCCAAGAGAGTATTCCTTGTTCATTGGGGTATAGAGTCTCAGTTCCTTACACCATGATATTACATATGTGGTTAATCACATCCTTGATGTCCATGCTTCCAACATAGGGGATCCTTGGTCATTTGAGATGGGTATAACTACCCTCTCTTTTCCATTATCAAAGGTCATGTAACACATTTTCAAGTACATATTTCCATTGTTTGCATAACACCATGGCCTTCATAGAAGCTTTGGGTAGTTATCCTATTTTTCTAACTCGATCACTTAAAAGTTAGTGTAAAATTTGATGCCCATGATATCTACAATTACACTCTATAGAATCCTAATTTGTTGTGCTTGGGTCTTATTGGCCATGAAAAGTACATGAGGGGAAGGCCTCAAATATGGCCTACCCATTTCATCCTAGGCATTCTTGGTCAAGATGTTGACCTAAGGGCCTATATCTACAAGGACCTCACAAATAAATCATCCATTAATCATGGCATCCATAAGGAGTTCTTGGTTGTACTCCACATTTTATGTATGCCTAAATTATCACACCCTTTCCATGCATGGAATAATGAACTCAACTTGATTTTGACATGCATGCTATAGGAGCTAGTTCTTCAATAGGGTAAGTATTCCCTCTATTTTCAATAGGAACATGATCTCAGTTAATTATTGTATCTCAACTTCCTATTTATCCTTCTTCTTTTGAGAGGTATCATCCTATGATTCTAGGTCTCATGTTAATTAGATCTCCCCTTACAAGTTTTGTATGACATTCATAGCCTACTATAATACATATTTATGGAATGTTGGGTTTGGGTATGGTGTAGGTTTTTGTTTAGGCTGTGTTATTCACTTAGTGTGACCCTTATCCCCATATTCTAAGAATAACTCAAGTATTGGCATAATTGGCAATTGAGTGGTGAATCCACTACAAGTAATTGCATATACTTTGACTATCTGTGTGTGGGTTAGTTACATCATTGGGGTCCATTTTTCAATTTTTGACTCATTCCTGATCATTCATACACCCTTTTTTGTGTTAGGTCTACCTTGATTCAATATTTTGTACAAGTTAGGGTATTCTTTGACCATATGAGACCCTTAACAATACCCACATATAGGATGTATAGGGTAGTCAAGCTGATAATGCTTAATCAAGCCACACTTATAATATGAGTGTGATGGGAACCTTCCATCATTTCATCCTCAACCTCACCCTTTAATACCTCATTACATATAAAATCCTATATTCTATTAACCATAGCCATAATTTCCTTGGTGAGCCTACCCTCCAACTGTTGTAGTGACCTATCATGCACCTCTTTATGTTATCATAAATCTCATTAATCACCCAATAATCAGTAGTGGTATGGGTGTATGTGTCCCACATTTGATAATATATGGTTGTGTTGACTTGGATGGAATGTTACAACAAAGAGTAGTTACAGACACCATGTAACTCTTGATAGACTTTGTAACTGAAAAATAAAGTACACACATTATTTTTTGGGTAGTTAGCCTTATTAGGGCCTTTTACTTCATAGTCGATGCAACATAGTCTACTTTAATCATCATGTGAAGAGTTAATGGTAAAAATTTGGATTTGGGAGGCCATATATGTAATTTATGCCTTCATAAATGGGTCAATCTTGGTATTGGTGATTTTAACTACCTCATCTCTAAGCATGGATTCAAGCACTTCGTGAGGGTCTATAAATGTCTTCATGGAAATTTATCTTTAGAATGGTACTAAAAGTCCTCCAATGAACCACTATGCATGTTGGGAAGGATGAATATCATACAAGAGTTTTGATAGGAGAGTCTTGAACCTTTCATAATATAGGCACACACTTTTTGAGAGTCTTAATGTAATCTCTTTGAGCATAGTGATACTCTATTTTTCAAACTCTGGAAATTCAAATAACTTCAATAATACATCCTTTACGGTATCATAATTGACCATGTCTTGGTTAGGATCTAATTTCCTATACTAGGTGTGGGACGATCAAGTAAAGTCATCACAAATTAGGTAGCCTTGTCCTTTGATTAGGTTATGCCCCACACACACAACTATATTTTTCATTTCATCACATGCTATATGGCCTTCTCCATGCCATGATACTCTATCAAGTACATGGACATTTCTTAGTAGATTTATTTTGGGGAAAAAATTGGTATCTAGGTTGCTTGTCACCTAGTGTCTATCTTGGTGGTAGTCTTCCAATGCCTCCAACCACTAGGTTAAGTATTGGTCCTATCATTACTTTTGGCATACTTGATATTGATGGCAATATAGTACTTTATTATGTCATCAAACCACTTCCTATGGGTTGTTTCCCACTTTGTGTTATTCACATTAGCTGAGTTGGTATGCTTGCACTAAAGTTTTATTATGATGAGCTAGCACTAAATGGTTTAGAGGTAGTTATGCTCACCTCCTTATATGGAATGATATATTCAATCACAAATTTACACTCTAAGTGTACAAAACATCAAAGATACATGTCATTAACAAAGTCAATTATTACTTCTATGTTTTCTTCAAGTGGGGGATCCATCATGTGAGCATGCACCATAGGTTCACAAGGGGTTAGGTGTGTCAAGCATATCTTTAGTCACCAATTCCTATAGGATCCCAATAAATTATACACATGTCAAGTGTTGAGCTTGATCCATCACTTCATTATATCTCTCCTCCTTATACTATTATATTTCAAGAGATCCTTCCCCATGCCCTTCCCACTCACTACAGGTTCTCTTGGAAATTTTAGGTTCCAGATCTTCAATCAGTCTATGTTGTATCTTATTATAGGTTTGTCTTCTAAACTCCTAGGTGTCAATTTTGTCATCCCCTTCCATTACACTTCACCTACACATCCCCTTTTGTCCTTTTAAATTGATAATATGTGAAAGGAATTTATACTTCCATCCCCAAAATTTTAAATATGTAATCCACCATTATATTTTTAAGTTTTACACCAAATTCCTTCATAAAGTGCTACTAGGATCATGAAATAATTGGTACTTTTCTTCCTTAGGGCATGAGTATGTTGAGACTGCAAACTTAAGTATGTATTTATCTAATGCTCCTTGCCACCATTTATCCACTACTCTAGTCCAAGTCACATATAAGGTCTCAAGTCTCTTTAGGCTCTCCTTCATCCATTCATAGTGTTATCCATAGCTCCTTCTTTGGTGGGTTGAATATGTAGCCAACCATTGGTACACATGCTCATGCAACTCATAGAAAAAATATTGTACAAAGCATCATAGAGGTTATTCTAAACCCATTTTCTTGGCTTCTATCCTTTATACATTGGATGCTTTAGTGTAAAGCTATCCTCCACCTATTACAACCAGTGTTTAATATTTTTGAGGGAGAGTTGGTACATCATTATCCCACACCATTCCAATAATAAAATTCAACATGGGTCTCAAAAATAGAACCAAAAATATTATATATTAGGGGTGCATAAGGTGGTCTTAGTCAGTTCTTAGCTTGTTATAACCAAGAGTAAACATGAGATATACTTTTTTCACTCAAATTCATCAACATCAATTCACATAAGGCATAGGCCTTATACGCTCACTTGAAACACAACTGAGAAGGAATCAAGGCTCATATTAGGATAGTTATGGCATGGTGTAAGACATAAATTATGAGACTTGGTTATTTCAAATAAGGCTTTAAGTAGATCCATAGGTTCATGGGCTTAGCTTAGTGGCCTATAGGCATTAGAAGGGTCAAAGGTCTACTTTCCCTTTAAGTGTTCTTACTAGGCTTATGATTCTAGTAGGATCAATAACACTTGGTGTAAGAGATAGATACTTAGTCTTTACATAGTTTATAGCTCACATAATCACTTATTATAGGGACTCTATTAATGATGTAAACTAGAAGCTCACATAAACATATAATACATATATTGGGATTATGACATTATGGTAATTAAACATTTGACTAGTAAAGTAAAGGAATTTGTACCAAAAACATTATATGTAATTATACAAACCTTCATCATTAATTGTATTTCAAAAATAGAGTATACAATCATGCCAAGGTATGTTAAATTCCTTCTACTTAATGACCCAAAGGCTCATAGATGAGTGTGGGCACTTATAAATAGAGCCTTCATGACATCTGAGATATTCCTACACCTTAATGGTTATCTTAAGAAAATGTATATAAAACTTCTTAGATTAATTTTCTAGAGCTTTGTTACACCATTTTTGCATCTCCCTAGATCAACTTGTTTGAGATCCTTTTATAGCATTCTAAAAGAGCTCTACCAGGGTGGAATGCACATGCCAAGTGCTGAGATGGAACCTTGGTGATCATTTCCTCCAAATCCATCACATTTTAAACTATACGCTTTAGTCTCCATGTATTTCCCAACCTAGAAGATGCCCTAAATATCTGAGAACTGGTTAACCACCTACCAGTTGGAGCAAGATATACACTGAAACCTCTAGTTAGCACTAAAATTCCAAAATACCAATCATTACACCAAATGATTACCTTGCACCTATGTTGATGTCAAGATGGAGTGAATCCATACTTACCAAAATAAGGGGCCTAACAGTCATCACCCATTTGTATATAGGACATGTCACATGGTTCTAAGGAACTAAACACTATATGTGAAGAGGCCACATGATGTGAAGTACCAAAGTCAATGACCCATATAAGAGATAGAGGTAAAAATATAACTAGGACCTTACACTTTACTTTCCCCTTACCATTATATTTTTCCTTTTATTTACCATTTTTTTTTTGCATTAGAAGATTTATGTTTTGATGAAATATTATTGGAAGAATTAGGGACATTGATATTTTGGTTCTTGATCATCTTATTCAGTTGGTCAATCTGATTCTTCAAACATTTTATTTAATAATGATTATTGATATGGGTTTTATGTACAATACATAAAATTTTATGAGGTAGCCTCTAATATTTTAGTATCAGTGAAAATGTATTCACTCTAAGGCATGAGTTGTGGGGTATTGTAATTTAAAAACAACATATTGGTGAAATAGTAGTGAGTGAGGTAGATTATTTAAAAAGGGTGAATTGGAGATGGGTAGACTGATTATGGATCTAACTAAGGTGTATAATAATTAGAAAAAACTCAAAAGGGAGGGAAAGTTAGGGAAAGAAAGGGGGCTTGTAGACAACACTAGATGAAACTTTTCAAGATTGGTACTTGAACTTAAGTTGGATAAGATATCACATAATGGTATTTAATACCAACTAATATAATAAACCAAAAATCAAACATCTTTAGAATTCAAAGGAAACCAAAATAAAACATACTTAAACACATGACAGCAAAAAGTGCCACATTTATTAGACTACAATAACACATACACAAGGGGGGATTATGGTTCATATGCAAAAGGTATTTAGATCAGACATAAATTAATATGAATGACTATAAATAAAATATAACTCATACATAACCAAAAACTAATAAAATAAAATGATATTACTTCTTACACAATCCACAAGCTGGAAAATAATCAATATTTATTCATCAATACCAACTTAGAAAAACTTCTCAAAATTTCTTATTAATCTTAATAACCAAATTTATCCTCGTGAAATAGAACGATACAAGTATAAATAACATTGGTATGTGAAAGCCACATATATCAATCAAATTATAATAATAAAATCACAAAATTAACACTATATGTTAGTCTCATGCAAAACATGCATGTACAACATTGCTCATTCAAAATATAATTTTTCATCTAAAAATACAATATATACATGTTAAATAAATTTTGAACTAATATTTATATTTTAAATAAACCATGAAAGTACATATATATAATTAAGAGGTGACAATGTGGCAGCAGTAGAATAATTTAACCCATGACAAAGTATATGTATAAGCTGACATGGATGAATTTGAAGTCGTAACTAGAGATACAAGTGAAATAGGTACTAAAAATGATGATGAGTATGAAGTGAATATTAGAAGTGGGACATAACCTAATCTAGTATGAATTTGCACTAGTTTATAATTACAAGGTTGAGTACCCTAAGGTGGGATTGGTATAATCCCTACTACCACAATTACTTATTTATTTGCCTCCATCTTAAGATAAAATGCATGCCTAATATGGAAGTTGGTCTCTATGGTCTCAAAATCGATCAGAGCTCTTTTGAATAACTAAGGGACTTTATTAATTAGTTTCTTATGTATATCTAATGTAGATCTAACTCCAATGTGTAATGACTCAATTCCAATAATATTATATCTTGATAAATTGACCAGATGTATTAGCTTATCATTGGTTCTATAAATAGTCCCCTTGATCTCTATCATGAAGATATCTAATGGTACTTGTAGAATATTATCAAAAATGGGATTGGCTGCCAATTACCCCTATGGAGTGACTATTTAAATAGCTCTTAATTCTATTAGGATAGAAATAACTTCCCTCTCTTAGTTGGAAAATTATTAGAATAAATCCTACATTTCTTGACACCATTCAAGTATATTATCCCTCTTTATAGTAATGTAATTCTATGCCCATGAAAAATTAGATGTTATCATAAAATTGAGGTGGTCATAAGCCTTATTTATTATGTCTTGGCTTATGACACAAAATTTTACATCAATATCTTTTATTTTATTAAATAGTTGAAGAATGTCTCTCCATTTGGGTTAGGAGGTCGAATTTCTAGACCTTATTGAAGTAATTGTATCAAATAGCTTCCTTGTTATACCCTATAGATTATCCACTATTTATTTTGGGGCCTGGCTAGTGCTTACCTCTAGTTGCCTCTACACTGCTTGATCAAAACACCTAAACATTTTCCTGATCACCCCTCCTATTACATCTACAAAATTGTAAGGTTATTCCATTATCCTATTTGGGTTTAAAGGATTCAAATTACTTCTCTTAGTTAGAGAGAATATATATTATCTGTGTTCTATTTATCTATTTTGGCCCTTGGAAACCATAGTTTTCCTCTTAACTTTTTTCAAAGTGCTTGTCTACCTACCAAAATGGAATTTAACTGAAGGTTATTCATCTATCACCAAGTCCTATCTTCCAATTTCCTCTTCTTGTTGTAATTGTTTAATCCATGAAGGAATATTCATGATAACTTATTGCTCTATTTATTCTATTTTCCTAGAATGTGATATTTTTTGAGCTTGGTGTGCATGTTGAGTTCCTTGAGTAAACAAAAGGGATTTTTATAGAGGTAGTATAGGATTACATGAGGATGTCCCTATTGAATAAAATAGAGGAATAGATTTATTCCAACCAATAACCTATTTATAGACTAGTGCATCTATGATGTACTTAGCTTTCACTTATACCTTGTGTACCAAAATTCTAGGTGTCTTTATTTATGTAGCTCAGACAATGGGAATTTTTATCTATGTAGATGGCCTTGTATGGGTGACTTGTTTATAAGAAATAGAGGTAGACACAAGGTTTTCAATATGTACCACTTGGATTGGACTAGGGGATTGAGGGTTAGTTATAATAAATAAGGAATAGGTCACTGGGGTACCTACTAGATTTTGAAAATTAAAAAAAATGGAATTATATGCAACCCCAAAAATCATAATAGTAGTGGCCATAAGCTTCACAACATTAAGCTAGGTTATGGTGGGAAAAATTAGTAGTGTAATAATAGATTGGGGATAGGTTATTTGAATTAAAGAATCCAAATAATGTAAATAATTGGTTACACCAATAATCATTGCATAAGTAGAAGAAGTAACTACAAAATCAGAACTAGTAAGAATTACAACCAAAGAAGAAATAATTGGAATACTTGTCATTGAAGTATGAGTGACTTGAGGTGGAGAGCCCAAAGGTGTGGTTGATGCTAACTCCTAAATATATATCTACATACCACATCTTTGTGGGTTACATTTAAGATTCACGAGGTATTTTTGAAGGCCTTGATGTGTTATTTTGTAGTCCTTCCTCTTGAGAGAGAGAAAAAGGCAAATATTTATCTAGCTTCTTGGGTAGGTCATGGACAACTCCTAGAACATTAATTTTAGAACTAGTCAACTAGGTTGGAGCCTGAACTAGAGCTATGGGTTGTGTCATTGAGAGTAATTTAAGATAAGGTTGTTTTATTAGAGAGAATTATTGAGCCTGGGGTTCTCTCCTAACTCCTTTATTAGACCTAACTTTTTTATGTATTTCCAAATGTGGGAACAATAAGATAGTGTCTTAAGTTGACCCTATAAGTATTTTGGGTGATTACAGTGCAATTCAAGTGATTATTTTTGAAGAAAATAGAGGTAGAGGTTCAATTCCTCCTTCTAGCCCCAACTTTTTGTTACTCTATTGATTTGGGTTTTATGCACACTATATAAAATTTTTGGGTTACGTTCAAGATCCCTAAGGTATTTTTGAAGGCCTTGAGGTGTTATTTTATAGTCCTTCTTATTAAGGTAGAAAATGAAGGTATATATTTATATGGGTTCTTAGGTAGGCATGGATAACTAGAACATTGATTTTAGAACTAGTCAACCAAGTTGGATCTTGAACTAGAGTTATGGGTTTTGCCATCAAGAGTAATGGAAGACAAAAAAAAAATTCTTGGAGAGAATTATTGATCCTGGGGTTCCATTCTAACTCCTTTATTAGACATAAATTTTATACATATTTTTAAAAGTGGGAACAATAAGTTAGTTTCTTAAGTTGACCCTATAAGTCTTTTTGATGCTTCCAATGTAGCTCAAGTGATTATTTTCAAAGAAAATAGAGGTAAAGGTTCAATCCCTCCTTTTAGCCACAAATTTTTATTAATTTATTGATGTGGGTTTTATGCACACTACATAATATTTTAGATTTATCCTCAAATGTTTTAGGATCAATGAAAAGGTATTCACTCCAAGGCATGAATTGTAGGCTATTGGGTTTTATAAACATGTTGGTGGAATAATAATGAACAAGGCATAGTATTTACCATGGGTGAATTGGAGATGGGTGAACCTAGATATAATTAATATGGGTATACTAATGATGGTTATAACTAAGTTGGGTAAGATTTTAAAATAAACTCAGAAAAGAGGGAAAGGTAGGGCAAGAGAGGAGGCTTGTGGACCACATTAGATGAAACTTTTCAAAAAAATTACTTGAACTTAAGTTGGAGAAGATATCACAGACTTGCATTTGTTTCAAGATAATATAACAAAACAATACTAAAACATGGTTAGGATTCAAAGGGAACCAAAATACAACATACTCAAACACATGAAATCAAAATATGCCACATTTTTTAGACTATAATAACACATCCACAATGGGGGATTATGATTTATATGCAAAAGATAGTTAGATAAATTGTAACTTAATATTAATGACTATAAATAAAATATAAATCATACATAACAAAATACTAACTAAAAAAATGAAAACACTTATTAACACAATCCATAAGTTGGAGAAGAATCAATATTTTCACATCAAGACCAAATTAGTAGAACTTAAAATTTCCTATTAATATCAACAACCAAAACTCTCCTCCTTGTTAAATAATAAGATAAAAGTATAAATAAGATTGGTATGGGTAAATCCTCATCTATCAAGTGAATTCAAATAATATAATTATAAACATAAAATTATATGATAATCTCATGAAAATCATGCATGTACAACATTTCTCACTCAAAATTGAATTATTCATCTAAAATACAATATATACATGTTAAATATATTTAGAAATAACATTTATATTTCAAATAAACCATGAAATTAAATATGTATGATTAGGAGGTGATGATGTGTCACTAATGGAAGTATTTAACCTATGACAAAGTAGTTGTAGAAGTTGGCATGGATGAAATTTAAGTTGTAACTAGAGATACAACTAAAATAGCTACTGGAACTGATGATGAGACAAAAGTGGTTGTTAGAAGTGGGACATAAGTTGGTAAAGTCTGAGTGTACACCATTTTATACTTAGGAAGTTTAGTAACCTGAGGTAGGGCTCAAATAACCCCTACTACCATGTTTGCTTGTTTAGTTGGCTCCATCTAAAGGAAACATTCATGGCTGACTTGGAATTTGATCTTTACTATCTCAAAATCAAGTATAGATTTTTTGAATAACTGAGGGAGTTTATCCATCAATTTATTGTGTATGTATAATGTGGATCTAACCCTAGTGTCTAGTGATTTAGTCTTAATAATATTATATTTTGAAAAATTATCTAGTTGCATTAGCTCATCATTAGTTCTATAAATAGTTCCCTTGATATATACCCTAAATCTATCCAATACTACTTGTTTTCAAAAATGGGCTTGGGCACCAATTTACCCTATGGAGTGATTATTTGAACAACTCTTAATTTTTTTAGGATATTTATAACTTCCTTCTCTTAATTGGAAAATTGTTGGACTAAATCCCACATCTCTTGATGCCATTCAAGTATATTATCCCTCTTTGCAAAAATTTAATTTTGTGCCCAAGTAACCTCAAATGTTGTCATCAAATTGAGGTGGGAATAAGCCTTATTTCTTGTTTCTTGACATATGAAACACAATTTTCTATTAATAAATTTTATTTTAGTAAATATTTGAATAATGTCTCTCCATTTGAGTTAGGAGGTGTCCTTTGTGAGACTTATTAAAGCAATGGTATAAAATATATTCCTTGGTGTCCCCTATAAATTATCCCCTATTTATTTTTGGGCCTAGATTGTAATTAACTATGGTTGCCTCTACATTACTTGATCAAAACTCCTATACATTTACCTAGTCACCCCTCATATTTCTCTAAAAAATTGTAAGGGTCTTACCTTATCCTATATGGGTTTGAAGGATTCAACTTCCTTCTCTTAGTTAGAGAGACAATATCTTTTCTCTACTCTAGTTCTATATTTAACTATAAGATACTTAGTTGTCACCAAGTCATATCTTCTAGTTTCTTCTTCTTATTGTAATTTCTTAATCCATGAAAGAATATTCAAGATAACTTATTACTTTATTTTTTATGTTTGCCTTGCATGTGACATTATTGAGATGGTTTTGATTTTTGAGATCCTTAATTAATCAAAAGGCATTTCCTCAGAGCTAGCATAGTCTTTGAGGAAGATGTCCCTATTATAGGAAACAGAGGAATAGCTTTCCTTGAACTAGTAATGTACTATAGGAATAGTGTATATATGATATACTTATCCTTCCCTTATGCCTTGTACACCAAAACTGTAGGTGTCTCCATATGTGTAGCTCGACCAATGGAAATTTATATTTATGTCAATGGCTTATGAGGGGTGATTTATGTATAAAAAATAGTGGTATGCACTAGGTTTTCAAAATTCACCCCTTGGCTTGGACTAGGGGATTAAGGGTTGGTTTCACTCAAGTAGGAATAGGTAATTGAGGTGTTTACTAGAATTTGTAAGCAATAAAAACTGGAAGTATATGTAACCCCATCACTCATACTAGTAGTGATCATATACTTCATAGCAGTAGGATGGGTTATGCTAGGAAAAATTAGAAATGTAGTAGTAGCTTGGGGTTGGGTTATTTGAATTACATAATCCAAATAACATAATGAATTATTACATTAATAGCCATTGTAAAAATAGAATAAGTAACTACAAAATGAGAACTGGTAGGATTTTCAACCAAAGGAGACATAACTAGAATAACTATAACTAAAGTATGAGTGATTTAAGGTGGAGAAACCAAAGGTGTGGTTGATCCTACCTCTTACATAGATGCATTAATTTTATATCCTACATCCCCTTCCACATATCCTTATTTATCTAAGGATGGAATAATTTGTTTTGATTGAGTAATATTTTTAGTTAGACATTCATCCTTTGTGTCTGATTCAATTATCTCATTGAAAAACCATGATTATTTAGTGTACACACTAATTCTCATTTATCTTTTGTCTTTTATATCTTATTCTCTTCCTCAATATCATATATTATTACAAGGTCTAATATTTGTGTTCCTCTTCTTTTATATTCCATATCCTTAGGTATGTATCATTGTTATTCTTTCACTTCCACCTTTTGGGCTGGAATAGGAGGGGTATTATACTTCCTCATATAGGTAAGTATTGGTTTAATGACAACAGAGGCTAGCCTAATTGAATGTGGAATGAGAAATGGAGGGACTTTAGTGGTATAAGATAGTGATAGAGTGGGAATGGCAATCACCATTGGTGGAATGATAGGTGGTGATGATGATTTCCTAGGATACTAAGGCATTGCCAATGGTGGTGACAAAAGAGGAGTGTTAGGACCCGGAAGCACAATTGATTACCATATACAAGCAACTAAATGCAGAATTAACTAGAAGTAACAAGTAACTAGAATTCAAAAATAACACAGAATATGAGAGACGATACCCAATTGTATTAATACTCTTCCAGAAGGAAATACAACAAAGAAGATGCCACAGTCTTCTTTTTTACACTCCTCTAGGGCTCCCACACCTCTAGGGCATAAATAGTAAATCTCTTTAAGAGCTCACTCTCTCAACTATGGTCACAACAAACAACTCAAACACAGAGTTGTTCACCTCCACCAGCCAATAACAATACTGCTACTCCACCAGTCAGTAATAATACTGCCAGTGTAAACAAGTATGCAACATACTCCAAGTAGATCTCACCTAATCTTGCTCCTTGATGTGTTGCTATCACCTTTGATCTTGCTACCCCACAGATCTCCTTTGACCTCACACACACACACCTACAGATCAACCGACCTTACTTACCACATGTAGATCTCTACCTGATCTTGCACACCTATAGACCAACCTGATCTTACATACCATAAAGAACCCTTGTCCTCCAAACTAGCACCCCTATGGATCTTCTACCAGACCTTGCTCTCCCATAGATCTACCTGATCATACACACTTGGCACTATGGCACTATGAGGAGCCAAGCTTGCTCTCTCTATCTAGCACCCAGGGAATCCCTGCTTTAATCCTTCACACTTTACAATACAACCCATGAGTCTATTATATAGATCCCATGCAAACAATAATTAGACATCCAATTACAATAATTAGATCTATAGCTCCAAGACTAAAATTAGCCTTTAACATGCAAACAACTGGTTCGTTAACAAATTGTTCGTGAACTAACAGTTCTAGAACCGCACAGGTGATCGAAGTTGGTCCCTGTTTAGCTAGAGATGACTGACGTCGGCCGATCCTGATTGATGTCAGTTGCTCTTCTCACTATATATGACCAACGTCAGTTGATCAGACTGACATCAGTTGCTCTGTAACTCAACAACCTCTCAACCTCCTCCTCCATGTCTACATTAGTGAATTTTTTAGCTCCACAACCTAACAATATCCCACTTAGAGATAAATAGTTGTACTATACCTATACCTATACACCATCTAATTTGTTTCCTGGCTTGTATCCCTCTTCAAGCTCAATTCTGAAGACCAACCACCACATAACCTATGGTGTAACACCTATCATCCAAGTAACCTACCATATCTTCATCTACAAACCCATGTAGAGAAGTGCCTGACCCTACATAGCATGTCGACCTGCTGCTGGTCCCTCTCAGATACTTGAGAACCCACTGAACTGCTCTCCAGTGCTTCTTTCCAAGATTGGCCACAAACCTGCTGACAACTCCCATTACTACGGAAATATCAGGGAGTACACATGTACTCAACCTCATCATGTGATTGGGGACCCTATTTTGTGAACTATCCATCCATAGGTGCACTTGCCATTCTGCATCCTGCACTACCTTCACACAATCATCTTGTGACAACATCAACTTGTGATCTTCCCTGTCTCTAGGATTACTCATGCCAAAGAATTTTGCTGCTCCCAAATTCTTCATGACATACCACTGAACTAACTTTACCTTTAGCTCAGCAAAACCCTACATGTATGAACTTGCAACAAGCTCATCATCCACATATAGCAACAGGATAATGTCGCGACCATCATCCAACTTGGTAAAGAAAACACAATGGTTACAATGACACTGACTAAAGCCATGCTTTATCGTACACCTGTCAAACCTATACCACTATCCTGTAGCTTCCTCAAGACCATATAACCTGGCATTCCATCTCACATATCCATTCACTCTATTCTTTAACCAAGGAATCCATTCATCTTTCAGTGTTTTCATACCCGCTGGCAACCCTACCAAGTCTCCCATTTGGTTCTACATCCTAGAAATCAAATTCCTCATTCATGCCATGCTCCCACTGTTTCCTAGATCCTTCCTACTATGTAGTGAGCAATGAGTATAAAGAAGAGGAATAATGAATTTGAGGCTTACTTACACTTTCAATCCTCCACATGGGTGTTTGAGACTCCTTGACAGCTTGTTGTCTGCCCAAAATCTGTTCCAGTGACCGATGTCAGTCACCACCCAATCTACATGCGACTGACATCAGTTCCATGCAACTAAATTAACTACTGATGCTAGTTCTCTGACTGATGTCGGTCTCCACCTGCTCGACACCACCAACTATGCCTGTCTGCACATGACCGATGTTAGCGCCTGCCTGTTCGACATCGGTTACCCCTGACTAATGTTGGTACCTATGTTTTCCTGTGAGTGATGACTTTTTGCTTGCAGGCTTACTTTGAATCAAAACCCTATCCAAACTACCCTACTCAGAAGTATCCAACCCAATTTGCTGATCTCTGTCCATCATCTCTTCCATGAACACTAAGGCTTTCCAGTTCTTAAGTTTATCAAATACATCAAACTTCTTTTTCCTGCAATAAATCCAATCCTTTCTTGTAGCATCCCACTGCTCACATAAATCTTAGTCTATGCTCTCCAAAGCTGAACTCTTACCATTTGAATTAAGAACATCCATTCCCTTCTCACTTATGTGACCAAGCCTACAAAGCCACATCTTTGCAACAAAAGTGGAATCAGTAATACAAGCAGGTAGATAAAGAGTACCTACTTTCTTACCACATGCTAATTCAAGTGCATCCACTGTGAGAGTTCCTGTGCATCTCTCATCACCCAACTTTCCTATAGAAATTAGCTGCATCTCTAAGACTGGGACCTGCATGACCTCCTTCAACACCCGTGTGTTGGCCATCTGTAATTTCAGCCGCACTTCCCCTTTGCCAATACTTTGACAAGGCTCACCAACCCCTAAATAAATATTTCCAAAGTCTCTATGGACCTTAACATGGAAAAATACTCTATTTGGGGCTACATGGAAAGAGGCAACAGAATATATAAACCAAGATTCTACTTTATCCAAGGAACATATAAGAGCAACCCATGCAACAACTACTTCTTCATTCCTTTTATGCTGATCCACTATCAACCAACAATTTTTCTTTACCTGCTCTTTCTTTCCATAACACCGTAATTGACCATTCGTGCCTTTGAGTTCCTCCATTCTTAGTGTACTTTCTTCTGCCATTGCTTTACTCCCACTCAATCAGAAACCCCTGAGAGTGACCTGTAATCAAACACAAACCTGCTCCCTACAACCTTAGCTCTGATACCACTCTGTTAGGACTCAGAAGAACAATTGATTACCATATACGAGCAACTAAATGCAGAATTAACCAGAAATAACAAGTAACTAGAATTCAAAAATAACACAGAATATGAGAGACAATACCCAATTGTATTAATACTCTTCTAGAAGGAAATACAACAAAGAAGATGCCACACTCTTCTTCTTTACACTCCTCTAGGGCTCCCACACCTCTAGGGCATCAATAGTAAATCTCTTCAAGAGCTCACTCTCTCAACTATGGTCACAACAAACAACTCAAACACAGAGTTGTTGTTCACCTCCACCAGCTAGTAACAATACTGCCAGTCCACCAATCAGTAATAATACTACCAGTGTAAACAAGTACCCAATGTACTCCAAGTAGATCTCACCTAATCTTGCTCCTTGATGTGCTTCTATCACCTTTGATCTTGTTACCCCATAGATCTCCTTTGACCTTGCACACACACACCTACAGATCAATCAACCTTACTTACCACATGTAGATCTCTACCTAATCTTGCACACCTACAGACCAACCTGATCTTACATACCATGAAGAAACCTTGTCCTCCAAACCAGCACCCATGTGGATCTTCTACCAGACCTTGCTCTCCCATAGATCTACCTAATCATACACACTTGGCACTATGGCACTATGAGGAGCCAAGCTTGCTCTCTCTATATAGCACCTGGGGAATCCCTGCTTTGATCCCTCACACTTTACAATACAGCCCATGAGTCTATTATATAGATCCCATGCAAACAATAATTAGACATCCAATTACAATAATTAGATCTACAGCTCCAAGACTAAAATTATCCTTTAACATGCGAACAACTAGTTTGTTAACAAACTATTCATGAACTAATAGTTCTAGAACCGCACAGGCGACTGATGTTGGTCTTTATTTGGCTGGAGATGACCGATGTCAGCTAATCCTGACTAATGTCAGTTGCTCTTCTCACTGTATATGACTGATGTCAGTTGATCAGACTGACATCAGTTTCTCTACAACTTAGCAACCTCTCAACAACCTCCTCCATGTCTGCATCAGTGAAGTTTTTAGCTCCACAACCTAACAAGGAGAAGTAATAGAAATATGAGATAAGAATGCAAGGAGAGTTACATATTATTATATATTCATTGGATGAAAATGCAACATATAATGTATAATAGCTACTCCACTTGGACTTATCAACCTCTCTTCTTCAATAATGTGTTGCAGAGAAGTAATAATGATGTTATGTACAATGGAAGTTGGAGGACTCTCCACTCTTTATTCAGCATAAGCTTCCTTAGATGAACCAAATTGTGTTTTCACATCTTCTTCTATTTGAGGAGGAGGTCCATGGATAGGTTGATAAACCCATTGATGCTTCTCAATCCTCTTATTTTCCTCTCTAGTGATGGTAGGATCATACTGGAAAATTTATGCCACAATCATAGACATGTTATCCATGCACATATTTATGGTTACTTTAGAATAATCATTTTCATTCATGAAAATTTTATCATGGTCATAAGTGTGGTGCCCATAATTGATCTTGATTTTCATTTAATACATTTTGAGGTTCTTCCAAAAATTTCTCCTAGGATCCCAATGTCTGTAGGGTGCCTATTTGAAATCATAATGTGTCTTGATCTTACCTAGAGACTGAATATGCTCCCATCTAATGTACTATAATCTACCAATGATGAAAGGGGTTGGATTGAGGGTTACTTGCTTTGTCTTTATCAACTTGGTATCAACACTATCAAATAATTGAGAAACAATTTACTATTCATCAACCTTATCTATCATAATCCTTACAAGGTACAAAGGATGTGCTCTTGTGCCTTCAATTCTAATTATTGTGCATTCTGGGTATGGCTAGTAGTCACCCATTTTTTAAATGATATTTTTAATGGTATCTAATAATATTGGCATATTCATCCCAAATATAGATTTATATAATATGGGACAAAAGGTCTCATTTATCCTTTTCATATTCTTCCTAAACCTATGCATGTGAATAATGTTGAATTATTCACATACCCTATTCTTGGAGTATTTGGTGGATGGTTTGTAGGGTTTTTTCATATGATTAATGGACCTTTTATATCATTATATCCACCACATAGGACATCATACATAATTTAATTTCAAATGAATATCCAATATTTGTGAGTATATAAATTAAATTGGCACTAATGATTTATCCCAAGGCTATAACCTTTCTAGAAGTCAAAATCATGTCCAGTAGCGGGACCCATACCTCATTAACATAAGTGATAGTTGGAAGAATATATTTATTATTTAAAAGGGCCATAATAATTCTTACCCTTGGTCTAAAGGCCATAATTTAAATAGTGAGGTATGGCCTTGGAATATGAAGTTGTTCACGTTGCAAACCCTTTCTTGTAACCTGATAATGATGTTGTTTTTGAGAAGCCAAGAGGTCACCATGTCATACCTGTATGACATGTCTTGCATGGAAAGACTATAATACCTATATAAAGTATTTCCATTGATGTATATGACTAGTATCATACTAACTCTAAAGTGTAGTATCTTCCTAACAATGTTTCCATTTAGGAATAAATCATATAATAGGTTGATGTAGGGAATTACCTCTAGTTTGGCCATTAAACATAGGAGACCAACTAATTTAATTACCAAGTCACCCATGCATCTCTATGTGAAAAGGGAAAGCTAGTTCAAGGATACTAAATAAAATTTTGTATGTGTATTCCTTTGGCCCTATAATAAAGTATACAAAAGGAACTGGAATATTATTTGTGGCTACCATTGAATCTTTGGTTTGAAAATCCTTTTTTTTATGGAAAGTCAGAAATTTATTCATCACAATAGAGTTATAGATTCACAATGTGCATTTCGATGTTTGAAATTAATTTAATTAAATGGATTTGGCCAATTAAAGATATATTTATTTAGTTGTGTCTATTTTGATAATTCAATGTATTAATTTATTATTTCATGTGAATTAATGGATACAATGGCTTTCACTACTTAATATTTTCATTTCAAATTGATAAAATTGTCTTTTCATGTATTTTTAATGCCTTGTGGCTTATTCCACTTTTTAATGAATGCTTAGTCATCATGAGATGACAAATGTATATTTTTTCCTCTTTTGGTCATGACCTTGGTGTCTTTGTATATAATTTTATGGATTTGAAGGACACATGTATACATGTCATTATTCTACTCATATCAATGTCAAGGTTCATTGTACTCATTTCCTTTTTTCTTTGGGTTAGTGATATGGTGACAAGTGGAAGGATCTTGTTATTCCACTAAATAGTTAGGTTTTAGAAAGTATGCCTAGATCGAAGGCCTCTAGGTGAGAAAGATGATAATGCATGGATAAATCTCAATGCTCTAAATTTCCTAGATATTTCATATAAAAGGCTTCACTAAAATCACCTTTGTGAGGCCAGGATGGTGACATGTGGATGGTTCTCACTACTTCACTTGCCTGAGATCATTTATATAAAATGATCTATTTACATCACCTCTAGGAGGCTAGATTGGTGACACATGGATGACTCTCATTGTTCTATTTACTTGGGATCATCTATATAAATTGGTCTATTAATATCACTTTTAGGAAGTAAGGATGGTGACATGTGAATGACTCTCACTACTCCACTTGTTTGAGATTGTCTGTAAAAAATACTTTGCTAAAATCACCTCTAAGAGTTTAAGATGGTGACATGTGGAGGGATCTCACTACTTTACTTACACAAGATTATCTAATCAAAATGAACTATTGAAATCACATTTTATAGGTTGTGTTGGTGACATGTGGATGGATCTCAATGCTCTATTTACTTGAAATCATCTATACAAAATGTTCCATTGGTGTCACTTCTAGGAGGTCAGGATGACTTATACTTTTAACTTAGTTCTTCACATGATAAAAAAGATTCCATGTGGAAAGGGTGAACTCTGGGATGGTCAGTGAAATTACTAAGTGTAATATATTATATTTAAGACATAATGTGGAAAAAAAATGCTCTTTTAGTAAAACACATCAGCCTAGTTAGTTTTATAACCATAAAATGAACCACATACATAAGTATTTTGAATAAAATTGAAGGTGAAGTGTAAAGTGTATAATATGGCTTAAACATAGCTTCAATTATTTTTAAATTAAAAAACACCCTAAAAATAGTGAGAGAAAAATTGTGAGTTATGCTAAGAAAACAACTAAAAACCAAACTAATAAAGAAAAAATTTCAACAATCAAATAAATTCATTGAATTCCTTCCTTCCAAGAATTATATATCATAGTCTTCTACTTCAAAAGACCTAAAAAGGATGTTTAATTCATATTAGGAACCTATTTGAAAATTTTAAAATGGGTTATGTGTGTGTGTTAGGGCACACCAAATGGTGACTCACAGGGGAAAATACTCCTGAGTATTTTGAGAACCCAAAATTTTAGTAATGCATCATGAAAAAAATTTGGCTCCAACAAAGAAACAATAAGCAAATGAAAATATGAAATAAACTCATAATTCCTCATGCAACATATTACCCTTTTCTATTACTTGGATTTATGTGTGAGATCTAGTGAAATCAATTCCTCTTGGTTATGAAATTTCTAACAAATACCTAAATAAATATTGTAGGTTTCATTTTGACTTCTAATTTTGTAGCCAAATAGTAAGTAAATCTTGAGCATTATTATACTACCAGCTAAACATCTATAAACCTGATAGATATTAAATATGATTTCACTTAAAGCCTTCCTCTACTTCCATCCAAGTGCCCATAGCCCTGGTATAGATTACTTGAATCACCCATCTTCTATTAGTTTGTATAATTTTTTTTAAAACACATATAGAAGGAAGGTTGGGAACCACTATCAAATAGGTTTATGTATAATAAAACTTATTTTTATTAATACATCCATGTCAATGTGCTTCTATTTCTATGTTTATTATCTTTCACCAAATTTTTAGGATGAAATAGTGTAATTAGTCTTTGTAATGAAAAGTATTTTTAAAATTTGCAAGAGTATACCAGAATAAATCTCAAAATTGAAGAACATATTGTTGACGCAGAAGATTGCACCCTTGGCAGGAGGCCGAGTTCCTGCCTTCTTCACGCAACTATGGAAACTCCCCTCTCGCCTATGGGACTGGCGAAGCTGGAGGGGAGAGTCTCTAGATAAGGGCTAGCTCCCTTTGATGCATCATGTTTATTCCAGTCAGTTCTAACACACACACACACACATATGTATATATAATGGGGGGATGCAAAGAGAGAGAGACTACAAGAAAACAAACTACTCTAAAGAGGTGATGCACCAAAATAAGTTGACCTTCTCACATCCACACTTTAAATCAAACATACACATTCATACATTTCAGACATTGGCAGAAGGACCAGGCTGCAAGAGACTCGGCGGGGAGGCTTTAATGGAAAAATACAAACAGAGATTCACCAAAGGTGCTATGAAATGCACACTGAAAGTGACTTCTTCTATTTCTACACTTTCAGATACTGCTCTCCTTGTCAGCTATAGGAATGGCACCTTGTAGACAATGGATATGCTGGTGTTGGACCTATGAAATCATCAAGAAATAATGACTAAACACAAACTAACACTCGAGACATACACAGAAATATCTATCCAAGATAGAGGTAAAAATTTGTTTATTGATTTAGGTGAAATTTTTCTAGGGCTACGCCTTACAAATGTGGAAGATGATCTCTCAAAATGACAAGTCCTCAATATATAGGAGAAGAAAGGAGGCCTTTTGGCACCCCTTTTTACAAGTGGCCCATTTGCATCCCCTCATTGGGAAGAGCGGGCTGCCTAAAAAATAAGTGTTGTGTTGACCCTGGCTTTGACTTCAGGCATTTTTTGACATGGTTGCACTATTTCCTCATTAACCGAGGCTAATTCTTGAAGACACCTATGCAATTTGTCTGCTCATAAATATGAAATGAGGAAAAAAGATCACATGGTTGGCCGTTCGCATCTTGTAATGGTCAATTTGCATCCATTATTTCCCCTGCTAGAGTCACTTCTCAAATCAGCACTTCCCTTCACCACTTGGACTATCTGCTTGCTCCATGCTTGGCACTTTATCTTTTTCCTATCTTGTTTCTTCTAGCTCCTTCAGCCCTCAGGGGTAATCTTCTAGTGGGTCGTTGCATTTTTGGGCTTCCTTTTAGTTGGTGTCCTTTTAGTTTGAAAATAAATGACTATTTCATTGTGCTAATTTTGATGTTCATGTGGCCATCATCGCTTTGAAAACCAATGGCTAATTTGCTTTCTTAAGGTTGATGGCTTTCTGGATGTCACTGTCCCCAACAAAATGTCATCGGTCCTTCGTGGGATTTTCTGCTTGAAGTCCCTTCTTAGCACCTTCCCTGAAGGGAAGGTGACCCTTCGGCCTTTGCTTTGAACTACGGGCCAAATTCCTTTAGACTTTTTGTCTGAAGGAATTCCTTCAGACAAAAATCCTAAAGGAATTCAAGACTTTTCCTTAATCAAAACTCCAAAAGTTAAAACGTAGCTTTTGTGATCCCTTTTA
Source organism: Torreya grandis (assembly GCA_037957365.1). Classification (NCBI taxonomy): domain Eukaryota; kingdom Viridiplantae; phylum Streptophyta; class Pinopsida; order Cupressales; family Taxaceae; genus Torreya; species Torreya grandis. Next base: position 2,418,693 of record JARHVA010000154.1, read on the forward strand.
AGTGTTCCATGCCCTTTGACTTTGGGGGTGCCTTATTGAACCAACCCATTGAACCAAATTGGTTCAATGATTTAATGTTGCATTCCAAGCCAATTAAACCAAGGTAGTTGAACCATTCACTTTAAACCACTACTTTGAACCACTCATTGAATCAGTTCAACAATTCAACGTTGCACGCTGATAAACTTGCCAATGAGCTAACTGATCGAACTAGGCTAATTTAACCAAGGCTAATGAACAAAGTGGTCTTAACCAGGCACTGAACCAATGTGTTAAACCAAGCTAAATAACTATGACATTAAACTTGTGTAACCTAAAATTGACTGTCTTTGAAAATCAAGGGAAGAAGGGAACTAATTTTAGCCTATTAGGCAAAAATGGTCAATAAATTGGTGACTCCCAGGGGAAGCATGCCTGCTATGCTTAATGACCAGTTGCCTTGTAGTCCATTGGGTATGGAGTCAGATGGTAACCCTTTTTTAAAAAACAAAAATAGCTCTGATAAATCTAGAACTAGTCACACAGATTTACCTCCAAGGAAACAAAAACACACACAAAGCTAAGAAAACTACTACATGTGCAACATCACTTAGGGAAAATAGGGAAAGAAAATTGAAAGCAACCTATTATATACAGTTAACTAGGTATTTTTTGATTCCCTCCTGGATCAAATGGAAAGCTTCTAACGTCTCCTTCCTGGCAAGAAGACTTATGGTGCCAGGCAAGTAGCTGAATGAAAAGGAGAGCTGGTGACCTACTCCTCTTACATGTCACCTAATTTGGCTTGTACCTGAGTGGAGATTCAAACATGCTTCCAACATATACGTACTCTATTTTTTCTTGAAAGCTTGCCTCCTATTGGTTCTTTAGGCTGGTGTATCTCATCAAGAAATCAATTGCTGCCAGCTCATCACCATAAGCCCCTTGATACGCACCCTTGATTGGCTTGCTCTCTTCTACCTCATGCTCAGGTTCCATGGTATGACCATCTTCCTTGATGATTTCAAAGAAAATATATTTAGATTCACCAACCTCTTAAAGGGATAAATCTAAAAAACTGTAGCCTCTTTGCATGCTTGTTTAAACCCTAATGCTACCTTCTCTGCTCTTATCTAGCTCATAGCCTCCTTAAAGAACAGTGTAGCCTACCTCAATGACTTCAAATGAATCATTCAAAACATTAACAAGAGATTTTCCATGCTCCTCTATGTCACCTAAGGTGATCCTCTCCTCATTCATACTCATGAAGTCTCCCTAATCAGTCATAAACTGAGCATAATCTATATCAGGGAAGGCCTGATAGCTTTCTTGGAGGTGTATGGATGGAGTGTATTTAGACACATAATTTGTTATTTGGTCTGAAATGTCCATCACATGTTCATTGAGGAGACCTGATCTAGACTCCAACTCTACAATCTGCCTATCCATATCTTCCTAGAAAAGCCTTTCCTAGAAGTCACAATCATCATCGAGAGTAGGAGCAGCCCCATCTTCTTCAAGGTTTTGAGCAAAACCTTTCTCTTCTTCTTCCTTTCTACCCCAAGATTCTACTTTTTGTTTCCAACTCATGATCTTGGGATTGGAATCTTGCTCCTGTGAATAGGTAATAACTTTATACTCTTCAAGGTCCTGAGTTGGTTCATGATGTTCCTTCTTCTAGCTTGGAATTTGGAGATCATGTTGAAAGACTTGAGGAGGTTGGGGAGGATTTGGGAGGTTTTGCTCGTGTACAAGAAGAGATGTCTAAAAAGAGGCATGCTAAAAAGGTAGGTGAATGAGATTGAGGGTAGGATTGATTGATGCATCAGATGAGCTAGAAAGATCAAGTGCCATCTGATAGAAAGGATTTGGCATACAAGAGGGAGTTTTCTCTATAATAGGAGGGGGCAGACCTTGGGCCAAAATTTCTTGATTTTTGTCCCTCCACTTTACCAACATTTCATCAATATTGAAATTAGCTTGTGGATTGGTGGAAGGGGTGTCCTTTGGCATCAGCTCCTATACGAGGTCTGAAAACTCCATCTCTCTCTCTCTAAGTAGTCTCATCTTAGCCTCTAATTCCTCAATCTGCTTAGCTATATTATCCTCATTTTGTACCTCTTAGAGCTCATAGGAGTCATTATAGAGATGGGGTGTACATGAAGGTTGCCATGAAATGCAAGAAGCTTCCTGAGGAAGGGTGGGAGGGACTTGAAAAGGATTGACCTCATTTTGTGCCTCACACTCTTGGACAATGCCTTTCTCCTCCTTGTTGTTCCATGACTTGACCACTTTATTCCAGCTCAAGACATTTAGACTAGGCACCTCCCTTTGGGGTGATGGGACCACAATGTGAGAGGGTAGTGAGGGTTTGGATTCCACTTCCCTTGCTAGCAAAATGGACTGTTTCATCTGAAGATTTTCTAATTCAATCTATCTATCAAGATTAGCCTTAAACATAAGGTTTATTGTTTCAGAACTCTCCTCAACATAATTGGGGAAAGGACTTTGATAGGCTTGACTTGGCTTATAAGCAGGGGCTGTATATGACTGATATGATGCTTGGGGTAGTGAGTATGTAGGTTGATAGACTTGGTAAGGCTGCCTCTCATGAATACTCAGCTTCTCTTCCAAAGATGCAATCAAACCACCCACATCTAGCATCTCACTCGTAAGCCTATGCCAATTGGCTCTTTCAATGGGAGTCCATTCCTTCTTAATCTGATTCAGTGCATTTCTCAATTGATGGATGACATGAACAAGAATTTCTTGGCCACATCCCCTTCTAGTATCAAGATCTATTACATATTTTTTGTATCCCAGTAGTGCTCGTTTGAAGGTGGAAACAGGTTGATTGGCAAAGAGACTGGGTTGAGTGGGAGAAGTGATGTAATGAGAAGACTAGGCATAAGGTTGATATAGCTCATGATAGGGCCGAGACTAGTCATATTGGACTTGATAAGGATCAACATAAGGTTAGTGATGATCATAGCCATGCTAGCCAATGAAAATAGGGTCTATGGCTTTAACGATGGGGGTATACATACCAAAATATTATTTCTTGATGGTACGGTACCAAAACTGCTTAACAAGTTGATTTAACTTAGTCACCAAATGCTAAAAATATTTGATTTTCTATAATAGGACCAGTGTCAATCTTGAAACCTTACTGAGTGTAAGACTAGGTCCCACCAGGTGTGCTAAAATTGTTGATGCAGAAGATTGCACCCTTGGTAGGAGGCTGAGCTCTTACCTTCTTCATGCAACTATGGAAACTCCCCTCTTGCCTGTGGGACTAGCGAAGCTAGAGGGGAGAGTCTCTAGATAAGGGATAGTTCCCTTTGATGCATCATGTTCATTCTAGTAATCGCTAACACACACAAACACACACACACACACACACATAAATAAAAGGGGGGATGCAAAGAGAGAGAGACTATAGGAAAACAAACTACTCTAAAGAGATGATGCACCAAAATAAGTCGACCTTCTCACATCCACACTTTAAATCAAACATACACATTCATACAGTTCAGACATTGGCAGAAGGACCAAGTTGCAAGGGACTTGATAGGGAGGCTTTAATGGAAAAATACAAAAAGAGATTCACCAAAGGTGCTGTGAAATGTATGCTACAAGTGACTTCTTCTATTTTTGCACTTTCAGATACTGCTCTCCTTGTCAGCTACAAGAATGGCACCTTGTAGACAATAGATATGCTGGTGTTGGACCTATGAAAGCATCAAGAAACAATGACTAAACACAAACTAACACTTGAGACATACACAAAAATATCTATCCAAGATAGAGGTAAAAATGCATTTATTGATTCAAGTGAAATTTTGCTAGGGCTATGCCTTACAAATGTGGAAGATGATCTCTCAAAATGACAAGTCCTCAATATATAGGAGAAGAAAGGAGGCCTTTTGGCACCCGTTTTTACAAGTGGCCCATTTGCATCCCCTCATTGGGAAGAGTGAGCTGCCTAAAAAATAAATGTTGTGTCGACCCTGGCTTTGACTTCAGGCATTTTTTAACATGGCCGTTTTGTTTCCTCATTAACTAAGGCTACTTCTTGAAGACACCTATGCAGTTTGTCTACTCATAAATATGAAATGAGGAAAAAGGATCACATGGTTGGACGTTCGTGTCTTGTAATGGTCAATTTATAGCCATTATTTCACCTGCTGGAGTCACTTCTCGAATCAACGCTTCCCTTTGCCACTTAGACTATCTACCTGTTCCATGCTTGGCACTTTGTCTTTTTCCTATCTTGTCTCTTTTGGCTCCTTCGGCCCTCAAGGGAGATCTTCCAGTGGGTCACTGCATTTTTGGGCTTCCTTTCAGTTGGCATCCTTTTAGTTTGAAAACAAATGACTATTTCATTGTGTTAATTTTGATGTTCATGTGGCTGTCATCGCTTTGAAAACCAATGGCTAATTTGCTTTCTTAAGGTTGACAACTTTCTAGATGTCACCATCCCTGATAAAATGTCATCGGTCCTTTGTGGGCTTTTCTACTTGAAGTCCCTTCTTAGCACCTTCCCCGAAGGGAAGGTGACCCTTCGGCCTTTACTTTGAACTGTGGCCTGTGAATTCCTTTGGAATTTTTGTCTGAAGGAATTCAAGACTTTGCCTTAATCAAAACTCTAAAAGTTAAAACATCATTTTTTTTATCCCTTTGAATTGTTGCATGCCCTTCAAATTTTGGGGCACCTCATTGACCAACCCATTGAACCAAATTGGTTCAATGGTTCAATGTTGTGCACTGAGCCGATTGAACCAAGGTGGTTAAACCATTAGCTTTGAACCACTCAATGAACTAGTTCAACGGTTTAATGTTGTGCACTGATGAACTTGCCAATGAGCTAACTGATTGAACTAGGTTGATTGAACCAAGGCTGATGAACCAAGTGGTCTATTGAACTAGGTGCTGAACCAATGTGTTGAACTAAGTCGAAGAACTATGGCATTGAATTTGTGTAACCTAAAATTGACTGGCTTCAAATAACAAGGGAAGAAGGGGACCAATTTTAGCCTATTGGGAAAAAATGGTCAACACATACTCAACCTAAGTATAACCTAATTTAATCATAATACATACTTTAACTCTAAAAAACCAATTACTATAAAAATAAATCCTTTGAATACTAATCATGATCCCTTATATATTGTCCCTTTATTTTTGGCATGTCTCCTTATGACTTCAATATAGTAAAGTGGTCATTCAATTCTATAACTTCAGAAAACTAATCTAGAAAGCATATAACTAATCTAAGAAAAGAAAAATATATAAAGAAAGGAAAACTGATTATAGAAAGTAACAAAACCAATCTAGAAAGCTATAAATATAACCTAGAAAGTATGAAATCTAATCTAGAAAGTAGGAAATCTAATCTACTCATAGTATAAATATCCACTTATAGTTTACTTACATGTGTCTCCAATTTGAGCATCCATGACTTCAAAAAATATGCATTGACTAGAAAGGCAAGTTAATTACCATTGAGGTCTTTTAATTGAAAGGCATGCTTACCTAGGATCTCTGATATGATATGGTACAATCCATAAAGGAGTGAACTTACCATGTTTTCCCTTATTCTTATGTGTTTTATCTCATAAAAATTCCAAGTTTGATATTGTGAAGACCTTAATCTTGAATCTTTTGTCAAACTATCTTTTGAAAATACCTTAATGTTTACTAAAGATGTGTAATTCTTCATTTATTACATCCTCCATTTAGACTGTCTAATATTCTAGATGTTACTCTTTCATATTCTCCCATGTACTCTTTCATGAATTGGTATTTTGGTATCTTGAATATTTTAGGATAGTATTATCTCATCCTCATAATCTTATGAGTTTTTTTGTTTCCTGAGGGATTCCCACTACCTATTTTTTGAAGCAGGTTATTCAAGATGTTTGTAACCTCTTCTTTTGAAACACATCTTCAATAGATGCCTTCATAGTTCCTTTTATATAATACTTATTTCTTGATCATGTAATGAGATAATTTTAGCCTAAGTTCTCATTTATACTCCTTATTTATTCCATAAGGACATGTACCTATGAGCAATTAATGGATGATTTGAGTGTACTACTCACCACCAGTTAGCACTAGTTACCTGAGTCTCATTAATGTGTTTAATATTGATTTATGGATCTAATTAGTCATCAATTACATAATACCCTCACCTCTTACCATCTTATCTCACCTAATTTCAAGGTTAAAATACTAGACTTTGGCCATCCATTTGCCTCTTTTTTTGCCTAGTTCATTCTCCCCAAGCTTGAGCTTGACAATAATATCTAGAATAATGGCATATGTTTCATCTCATAAAATATAGTCCTTGAAGTTTTTTAAAACCTTAATTAGGAAATAAATATGATTTTATATCATAGGGTACTTTAACTCAACATCTTTTAGATTGGTACTTATGAAGGTAATGGGATGTTATTTATCTTCTACTTTTTGGGTAAGCACAATAGCCATAATATGTTCTAAAGTAAATAAATAGAGATAGAAATACTTACTAAAATCTAGACTAATTAGAATTAGAGCTTGAGAAATGGTAGTTTTTATGTCTTGGAAATATCTCTAAGCTTCAATCATCCACTCTATCTCATCATCTTTCTTTAGCATAACATTTAATGGATTGACAATCTATATAAACCTAGAAATGAATTTTTATACAAAGTTTATCTTACCAAAGAAGGAATTTAGTTCCTTCTTACTACTAAGAGGTGTTGACTTGGTTATGGATTGCACCCAATCTAGATCAATGGAGATTCTATCTTTGGTTATGATATGGCCTAATAGTTTCCCTTCAATAACTCTAAAGATAATTGTTTCATGTGAAGTGACACTCCATACCTTCTGCATCTATCAAACACCTTTTAGAGATGGTCTACATAATTATCTCTATTTTAGGAGAACATAGTGAGGTCATCCATATATATGATGATTCACTTTCCAACCAACCCATGGAAAGTGAAGTCCATGGATCTTTTAAAGGTTCATCCTACATTAATTAGGTCGAATGACATCCTCTTATACACAATAGTTCCCCACTTTTTTTAAAATGTAGTCTTCATATGATCCTTTGCCTCTACTAGTACCTGATTGTATCTAGACAATCCATCCAAGAAGGACATCATCTATGATCTAATTACTATTTGAATTACCTCATCTAGTGAGGGTAATGAGTAATTATTTTTCTTTGATGCTTTCAAAAATGGTAGTTTTGATGTCTTCAAAATATCTCTAAGCTTATATCTTCCACTCTATCTTAGCATATTTTTTAAACATATAATTTAATGGCTTGACAATATATAAAAACCTATAAATGAATTTTTGTACAAAGTTTATCTTACAAAAGAAGGAATTTAGTTCCTTCTTGCTATTAAGAGGTGTCAACTTGGATATGGCTTGCACCTAATCCAAATCAATGGAGATCCCATATTTGATGATGATACAGCCTAATATTTTCCCTTTAGTAACTCTAAAGATAATTTTATTTAGGTTAAGTGATACTCCATACCTTTTGCATCTGTCAAACACCTTTCAAAGATGGTTTACGTGATTAGCTCTATTTTTGGATAACATAGTGAGGTCATCCATGTATATAATGATGCACTTTCTAACCAACCCATATAAATAAAAGTACATGGATATTAAAAAGGTTTTTCCTACATTAATTAGGTTGAATGACATACTTTTATATACAATAATTCCTCACTTTGTTGTAAATGTAGTCTTCATCTGATCCTTTGCCTATATTAGGACTTGATTATAGCTAGATAATCCATCTAAGAAGGACATCATCTATGATCTAATTACCTCATCTAGTGAGGGTAAGGAGTAATTATCTTTCTCTGATTCTTTGTTCAAGTTCCTAAAATTGACATAGAGTCTAATTTATTTGCTCTTTTTCATGAGTGGTACCAAATTGGCTACCCAAGTAAAGTGCCTAATTGAGATACAATTCTGGCCTCAAGTAAATTTTATACTTTCACTTGAATTAGAGGTTATAAAAATGAATTTAATGGACTTTGTCTATACTTATAAGGTTTATTATCTTGATTCAATATGATAGTATGAGAAATGAATCTAGGGTTGAAGACTTTCACGTCTTCATATATATAGACTATCACATATTTATATTCTTTCATTAAGTATTTCAAATTTTATTTCTCAATTTGAATGCAACTTAGGCCTACATTCACCTACTACGGGTGTTAGTTGGTGCCCATTTTTTCTTTGGTAAAATTTTATTCAATTACTCTTGGTGGTTTTTGCTTCCAAGCTTAGGGGTATATATCAAAAGGTTGATCTAAAGAGACCCTACCTAGAAGGATGTAGTTCTCCTTTAATTAGAAAAAAACCATCTTTTCATAGGTCCTCACCATGCATGGTTTTGGTGTACTTTTCATCTATTATCTGATCTTAAAAATATATAGAGTTGTTCATGAATTATACTATCTATTTATTGGTCATCCATGAACACCTAGAAGTTGTCTACATTATCTAGGATGGAGGGGAAAGGGATCAAATCCACTGAAAAATTATTCATATTTGACTCTTGGAGTGATGCCATATTAGTAGCTGAGGATGCTAGCAAATTAACCATTTGGATTTTCTCTCTGGGAATTAATTTGATGTTGAATCCTTTAAATGACTCAATCAAGTCCCAAGTTCTATGCTTTTAATTATTTAAGTAAGCAAGATTACACAGATATATTCCTTATCTAATTGACAACTAGTTTAGAGTTTTCAAAGATATGTAATAATTTCACATTGTGATTGAGATCAAACTACAAGATAAGGATTAGAGATTCATATTTAAATTTTTTATTGGTATAGGGGAACTATAACCTATAAGTATAAAGGTAATTATTTCCATCTTGATTTGTTAAATCCATGCTAACACCAAAACCTTGTTTCAACCTAGTTTCATTAAAATGAAGAGTCCACAATTAATATTGATGTAGGGGAATCTTAGGAATTCCCAAAAAGTGAACTTGGATGCATTTTAGAGTCATAAATGTGAGTGAAATTTGAATTTGAGTCATTTAGAGGCTTTCTTGCCTTTTTTATAATTTGAATTTTCAAATGTGTAATGAGGGATTGAGAGTGCTCTAGGTGGGTTAAGTGAGTAATGATGATATGTAATGGTAAAAAAATGATGTAATAGACCTTTATGGTCTTATGAAAGGTCTTAAGAGTATATTTAGTCTTGTGTTTAGTGGAAAATGTGAGGTGGTAGTCATAATAGCCATTACCCTACATGGGTCTTGAGGAATTAGAAGAGGTTCTTGATCAAGAAATAGTTATGAAACATGTTTTACGAGTAAATTTCATAGTATAAATGAGATAGAGTGTTTATTTGTTTATAGGAAGGAGGACATGTAAAGAAATAAGGCATGCAAGATAAGAAAGAAAGAAGATCTACCAAGTTGGTATAATGGACTATGTAAGTCTTCATTTATTTTGAACTAAAGATTAAAATGAGTATAATAGTGATGGGATTTTTTTTCTAGTGGATATTTGGTATTATTTACATGATAATATTTTAATCTTAGAATTGAGAACAAGAGTATTCATTAATGAATTTGCTTACCCTGCATTATTATATGTTTTGTGTTACATGAGTTGTTTATTATAGATTGTATTTGTCCTTTTGATACCTAAAAGGTATGGAAGGTTGTTTAAATTATGGTGAATGACATTGAAGGTTTACTCTTGTGAACTTAAGATTCAAGAAATAAGAAATGACACCCTACTTTATGTATGGTAAGCAGAGACCCTATTTTGTGCATTTTGCTTAGAATACAGGCTGTATGTTAATTGTTATGAGGTAAAGGGAATTGAAGTGGTTTATACACAAGTATTTGAAAGTATATGAAGATTTTATTGAAGAGAAAATGTCCTTTAACCATTAATAATTACTTGATTCATAAGACAATCTGTGATAACCCTATTTTTTTGTAGTAGGCTTACTATTTGATATTGTGCATACATTTTAAGTAGAAGAAATAACTTTGAATTGATGTAAAATAGCCTTGAGTTATCAAGGTAAATGATATTTAATGTGTTTTAAGGTTTATTTATCCTCTTATTGGAATTTGATTGCTATTTTTTCAATTTCTTAGAGCACAAGCCTATAGATAATTAATTTCTTGACACAGTCAAGGATATTTGGAATTAGAAGTCGACGATAGATGAGTGATAGGAAATAAAAAATGATTTAGAAAAATTTCCAAGGTCAATATAGACCTAATTTAAATTATTTGGGTTTTTGAAACCTGATACATAAAAAATTATTCCTTTTAGAAGGTTCTCAACCTATACAGTGGCTTAAAAGCTCTAGATCTAGGGTTTGGTGTAAATAATGAGTTTTAACTATCCAAATCTCACAAAAATTTGTATTCTTGTAAATATTCATGTGTTATAAGTGATTTATAGAGTTATGTGTCCATATGAATATTTTAGTATGTATTTTAAAGGACTAAGCTGGAATAGGCCTAGAAGAAGGGCTAGTTGAATAGGACAAAAAAGGAAATGGTATGTTTGTTGAGAGTGAGAGTGAAATAAGAGTTGATTAAGCTAGAGGAGGATAATGGGTACAAAAGAGGTTTGTCCATTAAGAGGGCTAATTATGGAATTAGGTAAGCCTATAGGTACTAAAATTTACAAAGGAACCTAACCTAAAATTTTATGTGATGTAAAAAAATGATAAAGGGTACTCAAAAACCTATTTGGTTATCCTAGATGAGATGGTGTATAAAACCAGTGGATTTGCATGTAAAGAGGGTTAGTAGCATTTGAAAGTAAGAAAGTGACTATTGGGTGAAATGAAAGATGTGGATGATAAAAATAGTTTGATTTAGTGTGATAGAATTTTTTAAGTGTTGTGGAACTTTTTTTAATAAGGTGAGTTTTTGTCCTTTTGGATAAGGTAAGCTTAGTGTTGGCTAAGGAAGCTTTGCAAGATTAAAAGTAAGAGTAAGAATAATTATAGGCTAAGGGAATTTTCTCTACATTATTTGGTATCATATCCTTCTAGATGATCTATGAATAGGTTGGTGTAGGTATGAATTTGGTAATTAATGCATGTTGCATGATTGATAAAAAATTACAAGTAGACAAGAAGGTAGTGCATGGAGTATTGTTGAGAGATAGTAGATAAGAGAGAAGGTATGAGTTATTTATAGTTGATTTACTGGTCTAAATGTAGAAATGATGATATTTGATAGGTGAATAGATAAAATAATGAATGGTGTGGTGGTATGCTCGAATTAGGAGAGCTATTAATAAGATCAAATGAGATAAGCTCATAAATAGAGCTTAGAAAAGAGAAGAGAAAAGTCCAAGTGTGAAGGACAAGTGTGTGAAAGGCCCAAGTGAGGTTTGAGATAGAGAGAGTGAGGGGTTCCATGTGTGAACCAAGAGGAAGTGGTCCAAGTGAGGCCAATAAAATGAGAGACAATATGTACCCAAGTGAGGTACTTAATATGAAGATGAAAGGAGAGGTAGAAATGAAAGTGAGAGATGGGGTTAAGTATGAAAGACACAAAGAGAAAATGATGGAAATAGAGATAAAGGAGATTAATAATGCATTGGAAAGGATGGTAAGAGAGTTATTGAGGATATGGAATGTATATATTTTGTAATGTAGATTCAAGATCAAGAAAAGAGTCAAGTGTATTTTTAAAGAAAGAATGCAAGAGAGAGAGAATCAAAAAGTGATGGAATATTTGGAGAGGCATTTGGGGAAGATAGCAACACAACTTTTAATGGAAGAGGAGAGAGTGAAAATAGAGCCTTAAAATTTTGAATCTAACATTGATTTGTCATGGTTGAATGCAGGTAAAGAAGTGGAAGGTAAAGTGCATGGTTGGGAAGAAGAAGATGATGCATGGAAGAATGAAGATGTAGCTGAAGGTGAAGTATTTTTTCACCTTGAATATGGTGAAATAATTGATAGAGAAGAGTGGAAATATGAAAAAAAATAACAAGTGATAAATAAAGCAAAGGCATAATAGGTAATGAAGTGCATGTAATCTTTGATGAGTATTTAGAAGAGGAAGATGAAGTGTTGTACAAGGACACCATAGGTTTTTTTGAAGCGTTAATTGGATCAACTAAGAAGAAAGAAGCACATAAAGTGATTGAGGAAAGTATTAAATAGGTAAGAGAAGATGAGATTAAAGAAATAATACATGAACAAAAGATGCAAGGTGGTGAGTTGGCTAATTGGATAGTTAAAAAAGGAACAATTGTAATAGAGGACAATAGGATAAAATATGTGGATGAAAAGCTTATGAAAAAGTAAGAGAAATTAGAATGGTAAAAAGAGGAAGAGAGTATGATGTGGATTAGGTATGATGATGAAGAGGTATAAATAGCATTGTTAGAAGAGGAAGAAATAGAAAGAAAATGGCAATTAATGCTCACTACCATGAAGATTGAAGAATATCATGAGAGAAAGAAAATAAAAAAGAGTGAATATAGGTACAAATAGTAGTATTATCAGTAGTAGGAGAGAGAGCAAAGGAGCACTTGAATGAGGAAGTAGAGGCATATGTGTGGTAGCAAGGAGCACACACATTTATATGAGAACCTGAATGAAGAAGAACATTGGAGTCAAGTTATTTTATCCCCTTGGGAGTATGATGTAGGATAATCTTAGGAATGCCAAAAAAGTGAACTTGGATGTGTTTTGGAGTCATAAATGTGAGTGAAATTTGAATTTGAGTCTTTTAGAGGTTTTCTTGCCTTTTTCCTAATTTAAATTTTCAAATGCGTAATGAGGGATTAAGAGTGATTTAGGTGGGTTAAGTGATTAAATATGATATGTAATGGTAAAAAAATGATGTAATATACCTTTATGGTATTATGAAACATCTCAAGAGTGGATTGAGTATTGTGTCTAGTCGAAAATGTGAGGTGGCAGTCATAATAGCCATCACCCTATATGGGTCTTGAGGAATGTAGAAGAGATTATTGATCAAGAAATGGTTATGAATAATGTTTTAGGAGTATATTTCATAGTATAAAGGAGATATAATGTTTATTATTCTATATAAAGGAGGACATGTAAACAAACAGGGTAGACGAGATAATAAAGAAAGAAGATCTGCCAAGTTGGTATAATAGACTATATAAGTCTTCATTTATTTTGAAATAAAGATTAAAATTAATATAATAGTGATGGGATTGTTGTATAGTGGATATTTTGTAGTATTTACATGATAATATTTTACTCTCAAAACTAAGAACAAGTGTATTCATTGATGAATCTGCTTACCTTGCATTATTATATGTTTTGTGTTACATGAGTTATTTGTTACAAATTGTATTTGTCCTTTTGATATCTAAAATATGTGGATGGTTGTTTAAAATATGGTGAATGACATTTAATGTTTACTATTGTGAACTTAATCTTCAAGAAATAATAAATGACACCCTGCTTTAGGTATGACAAGTACAAACCCTATTTTGTACATTTTGCTTAGTATGCAAGATGTATGTTAATTGTTATAAGGTAAATGGATTTGAATTGGTTTATAAAAAAGTATTTGAAATAATATTAGTATTTTTTTTAGATAAAATTTCCTTAAACCATAAATAATTCACTGACTCATAAGACATTTTATGACAACCCTATTTTCCTATAGCAAGCTTACTATTTGATAATGTGCATACATTTTAAGAAAAAGAAATAAATTTATATTTATATCCAAGAGAATTATATTATAAAGGTAAGTGATATTTAATGTGTTTAAATGTTTATTTATCCTCTTGTTGTATTTTTATTGCTATTTTTTCAATTTCTTAGAGTATAGACCTATAGACAGTCAATTTCTTGACACAGCTAAGGATATTTGGAATTAGAAGTCAATGATAGATGAGTGATATGGAATAAATAATGATTTAAGAATGTTAATATATTTAATATATACCTAATTCAAGTGATTTTTGGTTTTAAACCCAATACATACAAATTTATCCCTTTTAGAAGGCTCTTGGCCTATATAGTGGCCTAAAAACCCTAAATGTAGGGTTTGGTGTAAATAATGAGTTTTAACCATCAAAATATCAAAAAAAATTGTATTATTGTAAATATTCATGTTATATAAATTATTTTAAGGTTTATAGTAATGTATAGATATTTTAGTATGGATTTTAAATGACTGAGGTGGAATAGACTGAGAAGAAGGGCTAGTTGAATAGGCCAAAGAAGGAAAGGGTATGTTTGTTAAGATTGAGAGTGAAAAAAGAGTTTATTAATATATATAAGGATAATTGGTACCCAAAAAGGTCAATATTTCTAATAGGTTGGCCATACATTGCTCAGACCAAGGAGGTTTGTCTATTAGGATGATTAATTATGGAGTCAAGTAAGCCTATAGGTATAGAACTTTAAAAAGGAACATAACCTAAAATTTTATGTGAAGAAATGGCATGATAAAGGGTAAAAAAAAACATAATTTTTTTTCAAAGGTGATATGGTTTATGAAATACGCCAGTGGATTTGCATGGAAAGAGGGCTAGTAACATTTGAAGGCAAGAAAGTGACTATTGTGTGAAATGCAAGATGTGGATGATAAAAATGGTTTGATATGGTTTTATGTAGTGTGATATAATTTTTTAAGTGTCTTGTAACTTTATTTAAGTAGGTTTTTATTTTTTGGTCCTTTTGGATAAGGTAAGCCTAGTGTTAATTAAGGAAGCTTTACAAGATTGCAAGCAAGAGTAAGAAGAATTACAGGCTAAGGGAATTTGATTTGCATAAAATATGGATCTTCAAATTATTATTCATGAAATGAATGTGATTTTATAGTATTAAATGTATATATTTATGCATGCAAAGATATGAAGTCTACCGTTTCATTCATGGCATTTTACTTAGTGATCAGATGTCTCATATTTGGTTCATGTTCCACTCAAATCTAGTTAACTACCCCCTTCTATGGAAAATACATTTTCAATAAGTCAATATAAATATACCTATTAAATTTATTATACCAATCACATCTCAACAAAAAATTGTAGGATTTTGATGGTCTACTACACATGTGGATTATATGCCAATTGAATGCACACATTCCTTAATTCTTCTACACATAGGACCAAAGACTTGTCCAATTATAATACCACTATATTTTACTTATTATAATTTAAACCTAAACTTTGGCATATAAATATTGGTAGTACATTGGCCAAGGTTCCTGATTAAACTAAGCAGTTGTGCACATTCTTTCCAAACATTTGGATAGTTAAGAGAAATAATGGTTCTTCAAGTTTATCTTTAAATACCATCACATTGGTATACGTAGATTTAAAATTATTTGATTTATAGGATCTTATGGTTAGGTATTTTATTAATAATTCCATTTGTTTAGTGATGTAGGTCAATTCATATAAGGTTATATTGGTGTTATTATTTTTCATGTCTTTGAGAACATTGTATCCAACCCTGCTTTAAGGTTATGGGATCTACAACTTCTCATCATTCCTGAGGGGAGGTGGGTTGTTGCTAGCCTGAGATTTTATAGGAGTAGTAGCATTATTTTTTAGAGATGTTGAAGTATTAATTGTCTACTCTCTCCTCAAATTGTATTTTTTTCTCTAAAACTAAAATCACCTTTTAGAGGTCAGGTTGGTGATTCATGGATAGATCTCACTTCTCTATTTTCCTAAGATCATCCATATAAAATGTTCCATTGACATCACCTCTAGGAGATCAAGATGAATTATACTTAAAATTGGTGATTTACATGAACAGAAAGATTATGTGTGTCAAGGGTGAACTTTGGGATGGTTTAATAAATTCATAAGAGCATTATATTCTATTTAAGGAACAATGTAGACAATAAAAACCCTCTTCTAGCAAAACACATCAACCTAGTTAGTCATATAACCATAAAATGAACCAAAAACTTAAGTGTTTTAAATAAAATCAAAGGTGAAGAGTAAATTTTTAGTATGGCTTAATCACAACTTTAATTCCTTTTAATTTTAAAAACACCCTAAAAATAGTGAGAAAAAACTTACGGGTTACGCTAAAAAAAAACCAAAAACCAAACTAATCAAACAAATTTCTCAAGAATCAGATAAACTCATTGAATTCCTTCCTTCAAAGAATTCTATATCATATTCTTCTACTTCAAAACACATAAAAAGGATGTTTAATTCATATTGGGCCCTTATTTAAATTTTTTTAAATGGGTTATGTGTGTGTTAGGGCACAAAAAATGGCGATTCACAGGGGAAAATACCCATGAGCATTTTGAGAATCTAGAATTTTAGTAATGCATCTAGACAAAAATTTAGCTCCAACAAAGAAAAAATAAGAAAATTAAACTCTGAAATAGACTCATAATTCCTCATGCAACATACTAATCATTTACATTCCTTGGATTTATGTGTGAGATCTAGTGAAATCAATTCCTCTTCGTTATGAAATTTTTAAGAGACATAAATAAACATAATAGGTTTCATTTTGACTTCTGATTTTGTAACCAAATAGTAAGGAAAGCTTGGGTATTTCTCTACTTTCATTTAATCTATAGCCATGGTATAGATTACTTGAATCACCCACCTTATATCAGTTTGTATGATTATTTTTTTGAAAAACGCATATAAAAGGAAGGTTGGTAACCACTAGTAACTAGGTGTATGTATAAAAAAACTTGTTTTGATCAATACATCCATGTCAATGTGCCTCTAGTTATATGTTTATTATCTTTCAACAAAGTTTTAACATAAAAGAGTGAAATTAATATTTGTAAATAGAAAGTCTTTTTAAAATTTTCATGAGTATATCAAAATAAATATAAAAAATTTGAAGAACATACTCAAGCTATTTATAACCTAATTTAATCACAATACATACCTTAACTCTAGAAAGTCTAGTAATATCAAAATAAATCCTTGTGAAACCAATTGTGATCCCTTATATATTGTCCCCTTATTTCTGGCATGTCTCCTTATGACTTAAATATAGTAAAGTGGTCATTCAATTCTATAACTTTAAAAAACTAATCTAGAAATCATATATCTAGTCTACTAAAATCAAAACATAGAAAGTAAGGGAAACTAATTTTGGAAAGGAACAAATCCAATCTAAAAAGTTGGAAATATAATATAGAAAGTATGAAATATAATATATAAAGTAGGAAATATAATCTAATTTTAGTCTAAATATCCACTTACAGTTTACTTAGATGCATCTATAGTTGGAACATCCATGACTACAAAAAAATACATTGACTGGAAAGGTGAGGTTATTACCTTGGAGGTATATCAATCAAAAGGCATTCTTACTTAGGATCTTTTATATATAATATGGTCTAATCCATAAAGGATCAAAATTATCATCTTGTCCCTTCTTCTTATGTGTTTTATCCCATATAAATACCAAGCTTGATACAAAAAATGGGAAATTTTCTAAGGACTTTGAAATGCCCTAAAACTATGGAATATAAAAATATACTTATCAATATTCTATATATCCTAGATCACTATACCTATTCTCTATAATTTATAAAGTGGAATAGAGGTAGTTTGATTAGTAAATAACTTCTCAATATATATAAGGTGACAAGGAGATGGAGGAGGTGTCCCTATAACTACTATAGTCATCTATGCTAGAATAAGAGTCATTAATATTAGAGGTGTGTTCATGCTTAGAAATTTAATAAAGTTTAGGTGAGTCCAAAGAATAAAAATATAAAATAGAGTTAGGAGAAAAGTATGAGAAGTTAAATAGTTTATTATGATGATTTAAAATTCTAACTACTAATATAGTATCAATATGCATCTCTTTAACATACACAAAATTTGGAGTAAACTCAACTCACATGCTCAGACCAAGGTGAGTGATCTTATAAACTAATAAGAGATTATTTGAAAGTGGAGGAACACTTATATCATTATTTAATGTTCCACAACTCACTTTAATAGTCCCTCTCCTAACAACATTTTTATAAGTGTCATCAACCATTTTTATATAGGACATGTTAGATGGTTCCAAGAAACTAAACTCTATATTTAAAGAGGCCACCTGATGTGAAGCACCAAAGTCAATGACCCATGTAGGAGTTAAAAGTACAATTATAAATAGGGAATTTCCCTTTACTTTTCCCTTACCATTATATTTTGCCTTTTATTTACCATTGTCATTTTCCTTAGAGGATTCATGGGTTGATGAAATATTAATAAATAATCAAGGATATTGATATTATGCTTCTTGGTCATCTTATTCAATTGGTCAATCTACTTCTTCAAACATTTTATTTCATCATGATTTTTGATATGGGTTTTATGCACACTAAATAAAATTTTACGATGTAGCCTCTAATATTTTAGTATCAATGAGAATGTATTCACTCCAAGGCATGAGTTGTGGGGTATTAGGTTTTATAAACATGTTAGTGGGATAGTAGTTAATGAGGTAGATTATTTACCAAGGGTGAATTGGAGATGGGTTAACCTAGATATAATTGAGATGGGTGGACTAATTATGGTTCTAACTAAGGTGCATAGGACTTCAAAATAAACTCAAAAAGGAGGGAAAGATAGGGTAGGAAAGGAGGCTTGTGGACTACATTAGATGAAAATTTTCAAGACTGGTACTTGAACTTAAGTTAGACCAGAGATCACATACCAATATTTACTACAAGCTAAAAAACAAACCAATAATAAAACATGGTTAGGATTAAAAGGGACCAAAATAAAAAATAATTAAACACATGAAATCAAAGAATGCCACGTTTATTAGACTGCAATATCACATCCATAATGGGGGATTGTGATTTATATACAAAAGGTATTTAAATTAGCCATAACTTAATATGAATGACTATAAATAAATTATAACTCATACACAACCAAAGACTGATAAAATAAAATGATAACACTTCTTACATAATCCAAAAGTTGGAGGATAATTAATATTTTTACATAAATACCAACTAAGCATAACTTCTCAAAATTTCCTATTAATCTCAACAACCAAAATTATCCTCCTTATGAAATAGGAGGATACAAGTATAAATAATCTTGTGATGTGGAAAGCCTCATTTATCAATCAAAGTCTAGTAATATAATTAAAAAAATAACACTATATGTAATCTCATGCAAAACATCCATTTAAAACATTACTCATTCAAAATATAATTCTTCATCTAAAAATATAACATATACATGCTAAATAAATTTGGAAATAAAGGTTCTATTTCAACTAAACCATGCAAGTACATATTTATAATTAGGAGGTGATTATGTGGCACCACTAGAATAATTTAACCTATGACAAAGTAGATTAAAAATTTGATGTGGATTAATTTGAAGTTGCAAATAGAGATACAATTGAAATAGGTACTGGAACTGATGATGAGTTTGAAGTGTATATTAAAAGTGGGACATAACTTGATCTAATATGAATGTGAAATAGTGTATAATTAGGAAGTTGAGTACCCTAAGGTAGGGTTGGTATAATCCCTACTAGCATACTTAATTATTTAGTTACCTCCATCTAAAGGTAAAATTCATGACTCATCTGGAAGTTGATCTCTATGGTCTTAAAATTGATCGAAGCAATTTTAAATAACTAGGGGAGTTTAATAATTAGTTTCTTGTATATATCTAATGTATCTGTAACCCCAATGTATAGTGACTCAGTTCCAATAATATTATCTCTTGATAAGTTGACTAGATACATTATCTCATCACTGGTTCCATAAATAATCCCCTTGATCTCTACTATAAAGCTATCCAATGTTGCTTGTACAAGATTCTCAAAATTGGGCTTGGGCACCAATTACCCTTTTGGAATGATTATTTGATCAACTCTTAACTTTATTAGGATAAGAATAACTTCCCTATCTTGGTTTGAAAATTATTGGACTAAATCATACATTTCTTGATGTTATTCAAGTATATTATCCCTCTTTGCAATAACATAATTCTATGCCCACGCAACCTCAGATGTTGTCATCAAATTGAGGTGGGCATAATCATTATTTCTTATGTCTTGGCTCATTGTTTTTGGAAATTCCTTGGTAAAAAAAGGTCAAAGGTAGAAAGTGAAATAAATTGATTTTTTTTAAATAAATTTCTCATAAAAAATCAAGAATAAAAAACTCTTAATTTAGATTGTTTCTTTTATAGATTTTTTTTTAACTTTTGAAATAAATTATAAAAAACTTGGATAAAAGATGCCTTTTTATAAAGGCAAAGCGCTACCCTGAGATTAATTTTTTTTAACATAAATGAATTTAAAATAAATTTATATGCCTCTTATTTTATTTTATCAAAGCTTATTATATATTTTTTGAAATACAGGAGAGTTAAACTAAAAAAAGGTGACTAGGTTGGAAATAAGAAACTTAGTGCTTAGAATAGAAAAGTTGATAAAAATGTACTTATTATAATAATGATGCCTAGGCTATTATAAAATTCAAATTTTTTTTCAAATAAACCACTAGGGAGGTCACCAAGAATAGGGAGGATAAGAAATTCAAAAACTATAAAAAAAGAGTTGAATAGCCCTCAGAAAATGACAAAAAAAAGTAGGAGTTGATGCCTTGAAAGATTATACCACAATAGGAGGCATTGGATGGAGTAAAAGAGATAAAAAAATAGGACAAAGGATGGATCATATAAATGTACTAGAAAGGAAAAGTGTTTCTATAAAGAGGTCATACAGCCTTGTATGGACGTCGTACAATCAATGCAGGTAAGGAAAAAAACCAATAACAGTAGGGGTGATGCCTATTTTGGAGGTATCTAGAAAAAAAAGAGAAGAAATATAGAAAAATAGGAAGAAGGGTGATGAATTAAAAGGAATATAATACCTAGAAAAAATATTCTTACAAGATCTTGACAAGAAGATTAGTTTTTTTTTATATTAAAAAAAAACAATAAGGAACAAAAAAAAACTTAGAAAGAGAACAAGCAGATTTTTAAAAAAAAAATGTTCTCATAAGATTAATTAAAAGATTATGAATGAATATGATTTTTAAATACTAATCATTGGAAAAACAAAATTTTCTTGGTAGCACTTCCTTATTCTCTACAAAAAACTAGAGTTAGAAGAAATAACAGGATAAAATCTATATCAAAGAATTCTAAATTTTTTTTGGTTAAACTATGTGTTTTTTTTTTGTTGATAAAACTCAAAAAAAAAAAAAAAAAAAACTATGGTGGCTAAAAAAGGCCTGCATAAAAAAGGTTATGAGCCACAAAAAAAATGATAAGAAAAAAATATTTTATAAAAAAAATGGAGCAAGGGTTAGATCCCTTACAAAAAAAATTAAATTCTCCTTATAAAATCTGCACAGTTTTCAAGAAAATGTCATTAAAATGATAATGAATCTGATTACCATGAAAGGATTTTAACCCAAGAAATATCATTAATGATAATAATGAAAGTGAGAGAAACATGAATGCATAAAAAATTAGGTTACTTCTCAAAATCAAATCACAGAGACAAGATTTTATAAGTGGGGAAAACCATCAAATGGTTAAAAAAGCCCACAATATATTAGAAGGCTTGCAAAAAATATCTTCACAAGTACAAGATTGATCACAAGCACAAGATAATAATAAAGAGATCTAGAGTGATTCTTAGTGAACAAAAGAGGAGAGGAAGAGCTCTTTTATAGAGCTTGAGGAGGAAAAAGGGTGTTACATATAACCCCATTATGACCTTACAATCCCTCCAAGTGTGTATCACTTATATATTAATACCTTACAAAGGGAAGTGAGGTTTGTGACATGTGGGGAAAGGAGTTACTAATGCAAGTAACTCCGAAATCCTAAGGGAGAACAAAGAGGTGAGTAACACCTCAAGCAATCCAAATTTATGTGAATTAAAAATTCACATAAATATAAATTTTTAACACATGGAAAAGAGACTTAGGATAAAATAAATTATCTTAAATAAAGGGTAATTATAATAATTCATATCTCTTATTTTATTAAATAGTTTAAGAATGTCTCCCCATTTGGGTTAATATGTGGCATTTATGGACCTTATTGAAGCAATGGTATCAAATAGCTTCCTTGTTTTCCCCTATAAATTATCCACTATTTACTTTGGGGCTTAGATGGTGCTTACCTCTAGTTGCCTCTACACTACTTGATTAAAACACTTAAACATTTCCTTGATCACCCATCTTGTTGTGTCTAAAAAATTGTAAGGTTATTACCTTATCCTATCTAGGTCTAAAGGATTCAACTTTCTTCTTTTAGTTAGAGAGAATATATATTCTCTATGTTCTAGTTCTATATTTTTGTCCATAAAAACCATAAGTTTCCTCTTAAATTTTCTCAAAGTTCTTGTCTACCTATCAAAATGGAATTTAACTATAGGTTTTTTATCTATCACCAAGTTCTATCTTCTAATTTCCTCTTCTTGTTGCAATTATCTGATCCATGAAGGAATAATCAGGATAACTTATTTCTCTATTTATTCTATTTACCATGCATGTGATATTTATTGATCTTGGTGTCTATGTTGATCTCCTTGAGTAAACAAAAGGAATTTCCCTAAAGGTAGCATATGCTTATCAGAGTATGTCCCTATTAAAAAACATAAAGGAATAGATTTATTCCATCTAATAACCTATTTGTAAACTGATGTGTCTATGATGTGTGTAACCTTCCCTTATACCTTGTGCATCAAAATTATAGGTGTCTTTGTTTGTGTAGCTTAGATAATGGTCATTTATATTTATGTATATATCCTTGTATGAGTTACTTGAGTAGAAAAAATTGAGGTCAACATAAGGTTTTCAAAATGTACCACTTTTATTAGACTAGGGGATTGAGGGTTAGTTCCACTAAAGAAGGAATAGGTCACTAAGGTGCCTACTATACTTTTCAAATAATCAACAATGAAATTATAAGCAACCCCAACACTCATAATAGTAGTGGCCATATTATTCACAATAATAGTTTGGGATATCATGGGAAAAATTGGTAGTGAAATAGTAGCTTGGGGATAGGTTATTTTAATTAAAGAATCTAAAGAATGTGTTACACCAACAAACATTGCATAAGTAGAATTAATTATAGAATGAGAACTGGTAGGAATTACAACCAAAGAAGCAATAATTGGAATAACCATCACTAAAGTATGAGTGACTTGAGGTGGAGAACCTAAACGTGTGGTTGATGCTAACTCTTGCATAGATATCTACATGCCACATCTTTCTAGGTTATATTTAAAATTTACAAGGTAGTTTTGAAGGCATTGATGTGTTATTTTGTAGTCCTTCCTCTTGAGGGATAAAATGAAGGCAAACATTTCTATGAGTTCTTGGGTAGGTCATGGACAACTCTTGGAGCATTGATTATAGAACCAGTCAACTAGGTTTGATCTTGAAATAGAGTTATGGGTTGTGCAATAGAGAGTAATGGAAGACATGATTGTTTTCTTGGAGAGAATTATTGAGCCTAGGGTTATCTCTTAACTCCTTTATCAGACCTAACTTTTATATGTATTTTTAAAGGTGGGAACAATAAGTTAGTGTCTTAAGTTAACCCTCTAAGTCTTTTGGGTGCTTCAAGTGTAACTCAAGTGATTATTTTCAAAGAAAATAGAGGTATAGGTTCAAGCCCTCCTTTTAGCCCCAACATTTTGTTACTCTTTTGATGTGGGTTTTATGCACACTACATAAACTTTGTGGGTTACATTCAAGATTCCAAAGGAAGTTTTGAAGGCCTTGATATGTTATTTTTCACTCATTTCTCTTAAGGGAGAAAATGAAGGCAAATATTTCTCTAGGTTCTTGGGAAGCTCATGGACAACTCCTAGAATATTAATTGAATAAGCAATCAACTAGGTTGGAGCCTGAACTAGAGCTACAGGTTATGACATCGAGAGTAATGGAAGATAAGGTTATTTTCTTGGAGAAAATTATTGAGCATAGGGTTATCTCCTAACTCATTTATCAAACCTAACTTTTATATCTATTTACAAAGGTGAGAACAATAAGTTAGTGTCTTAATTTGACCCTATAAGTCTTTTAGGTGTTTCTAGTGCAACTCAAGCGATTATTTTCAAATAAAATATAGGTAGAGGTACAAGACCTCCTTATATCCCCAAATTTTTATTTATTTTTTGATGTGGGTTTTATGCACACCAAATAATATTTTATGAGGTATCCTTAAATTTTTTAGGATCAATGAAAATTTATTCACTCCAAAGCATTTACAAGGTATTGGGTTTTATAAACAACCTATTGGTGGAATAGTAGTGAGCAAGGAATATTATTTACCATGGGTGAATTGGATATGGGTGAACCTGGATCTAATTAAGATGAGTGTACTGATGATTTTTCTAACTAAGGTGGTTAGGATTTTAAAATAAACTCATAAAAGAGGGAAAGGTAGGGCAGAAGAGGAGGCTTGTGGACCACACTAGATGAAACTTTTCAAGATTGGTGCTTGAATTTGAGTTGGAGAAGAGATAAAATATTGGTATTTATTGAAATATAGTGTAACACACCAATAATAAAAAATGGTTAGGATTCAATGTGAACCATAATACAACATACTTAAACACATTAAATCAAAATTTGCTACATTTTTAAGAAGGCAATGACACATCCACAAGGTGGATTATGGTTTATATGTAAAATATATTCATATAAAATATAAATTAATATGGATGATTGTAAATAAGAGATAACTCATACAAAATAAAATAATAACTAACCAAAATGATATCACTTCTTAACATAATCCACAAGTTGGGGAAGAATCAAGATTTACACATTAAGACCAAATTAGTAGAACTAAGAATTTCCTATTAATCTCAAAACAAATTTATCCTTCTTGTGAACTAGGAGGATACAAGTATAAATAATATTGGGATGGGGAAATCCTCATATCTCAAGTTAATTCAAATAATACAATTACAAAAATAGCATTGTATGTTAATCTCATGTAAAACATGCATGTACAACATTTCAAATTAAAAATTAAATTCTTCATCTAAAAAAATAATGTATACATGTTAAATACACTTGAAACTAACATTATATTTCAATTAAACCATACAATTACATATGTATAATTATGAGGTGATTATGTGGCACTAACGCAAGTATTTAACCTATGATAAATTAGTTTTAGAAGCTGGCATGGATGAAATTGAAGTTATAACTAGAGTTACAATTAAAATAGGTATTGGAACTAATGATGAGACCAAAGTGGTTTTTAGAAGTGGGACATAAGTTTGAAAATTTTGAGTATACACCAGTGTATACTTGGTAATTTTAGTAACCTAAGGTGGGGTTAAAACAACCCATACTACCCCTTTTGCTTGTTTATTTACCTCCATCTAAAGGTAAAATTCATGACTGACTTGAAAGTTAATCTTTATGGTCTCAAAATCAAGTAGAGATATTTTGAATAATTGAGGGAGTTTATCCATCAGTTTATTTTGTATATATAATGCAAATATAACCTTAATGTGTAGTGACTCATTCTTAATAATATTATCTCTTGTAAAATTGTCTAGTTGCATTAGCTCATCACCGGTCGTGTAAACAATCCCCTCAATATCTACCCTAAAGTTATCCAATGTTTCTTATAGAATATTTTCAAAAATTGGCTTGGGAACCAATTTCCCTTATGGAGTGATTATTTGATCAACTCTTAATTTTTTTAGGATATCAATAACTTTCCTCTCCTGATTGGAAAATTGTTAGGCTAAAGCCCACATCTCTTAATGACATTCAAGTATATTATCCCTCTTTTCAACAATGTAGTTTTGTGCCCAATCAACCTTGGATGTTGTCATCAAATTGAGGTGGGAGTAATCCTTATTTCTTATGGCTTGACATATAAAACATAGTTTTCTATCAATACATTTTATTTTATTAAATAATTGAAGAATGTCTCCCCATTTGGGTTATGGGGTGGCATTTGTGAACCTTATTAAAGCAATGGTATAGAATAACTTCCTTGATATCCCCTAAAAATTATCCCCTATTTATTTTGGGGCCTAGATGGTAATTACCTATGGCTGTCTTTACACTAATTGATAAAAACTCTTATACATTTACTTGGTCACCCCTCCTATCACATATACAAAATTATAAGGCTCTTCCCTTATCCTATATGGGTTTATAGGATTCAACTTCATTCTCTTCATTAGAGAGAACATATCTTTTCTTTTCTCTAGTTTTAACTTTTGGACCTTAGAAACCACCAAAATTTTCCTCTTAAATTTTCTCAAAGTGCTTATCTACCTATCAAAATGAAATTTAACTATAGGCTACTTAGTTGTCATCAAGTCATATCTTCTAGTTTCTTCTTTTTATTTCAATTTTTTTATCCATGAAAGAGTATTCAGGGTAACTTATTGATCTATTTGTTATGTTTACCTTGCATTTGATGTTTGTTAAGCTCATTTTACTTGTTGAAATCCTTGAGTATTCAAAATTGATTGGCTTAGAGGTAGCACAGGGTTTGAGGAGGATGTCCCTATTTCAAAAAATAGAGGAATTACTTCCCTCTAAAAAATATCATACTTTTAGACTAGTGTGTCTATGATATACTAAGCCTTCACTTATGCCTTGTGCACCAAAATTATAGGTGTCTCCATCTATGTAGCTCGACTAATGGAAATTTTATATCTGTGTTGATGGCCAAGGAGGGGTGACTTATGTTCAAAAATAGAGGTGTACACTAGGTTTTTAATATGTACCCCTTGGCTTGGACTAGGGGATTGAGATTTGTTTCCTCTAAAGAAGGAATAGGTCACTAGAGTGTTTACTAGATTTTTTAAATAATCAATAATGGAAGTATATGCAACCCCAACACTCATAACATTAGTGGATATATACTCTATAGCATTAGGATGGGTTATGATTGTAAAAATTAGCAATGCAATAGTAGATTGGGGATGGGTTATTTAACTTATAAAATCCATGTAAAGAATGTGTTACACTAATAGACATTATAGAATTAGAATAAGTAATTACAAAATGAGAACTAGTAAGACTTACAACCAAGGGAGAAAAACTAGAATAACTTTAACTGAAGTATGACTAATTTTAGGTGGAGAAACTAAAGGTTTGGTTGATGCTACCTATTACAAAGATGTATGCATTTTAAATCATGCATTCCCTTCCACATATTCTTTGTTTGAGGATGAATTAGTTTCTTTTGGTTTAATACTCTTTTCAGATAACCATTCATCCTCTAGGTCTGATTTAGTTATCTCACTGATAGACCATGATTATTTAATATTACACCCTTATGCCCATTCATCCTTTGAATTCCATATCTTATCCTATTACTTACTATCATAGATTATGATAAGGTTTGATATTTGTGTTCCTCTTCTTTTATCTTCCATATGCTACATGAATTTTACTTGTTATTCTTTCACTTCCACATTTTGGGGTGAAAAAGGAAGGGTTTTTGACTTCCTTTTATAGGTAAGTATTAGCTCAGTTAGAATAGAGGCTAGCCCAATTGAAGGTGGAATGAGAGATGGAGGGGATTTATTGGTAAAACATGGTGATGGAGTGGGAATGGTAATCACCATTAGTGGAATAATAAGTGGTGATGATTATTTCCTAGGAGACTAGGGAATTGCCAATAGTGGTGATAAAGGAGGAAAAGTAATATAAACATGAGATAAGAATGCAAGGAGAGTTACTTAATATTGTATAGTCATTGGAGGCAAATGCAACATATAATTTATATTAGCTACTCCACTTGGACTGTTCAGCCTCTCTTTTTTAACAATGTGTTGTGAAGAAGCAACAATGATCTTATGTGTAGGGGAAGTTAAAAGACTATCCACTCTTTCTTTAATAAAAACTTCCCTAGATTAGCTAACTTATGTCTTCACATCTTATTATATTTGAGGAGGAAGTCCATAGATAGGTTGGGAAACCCATTTCTAGTTCTCAATCATCTTAGTGTCATCCCTAGTGATGGTAGGATCATACTGGATACTTTGCACAACAATCATAGATATGTTTACCATGCACATATTTATGGTTACTTTAGAATCATATTTTTAATTCATGAATATGTTGTCATGTTCAGAAGTGTGGTGCCCATAATTGATCCTAATTTTCCTTTCATACCTTTTGAGGTGCCCCTTAAATTTTCTTTTAGGATCCCTGTGTTTGTAGGGTGCCCATTTAAAACCAAGTGTGTCTTGATCTTGAATACAAATTGAAGATGTTCCCATCTAATGTATTGAATTATACCAATGATGAGAGGGGTTAGATGGAGGGATGATTTCTTCACCTTTCTCAACTTGATATCAACACTATCAACTAATTGAGTAATAATTTACTATTCATCAACCTTATCTATCATAATCTTTAGAAGGTACAAAGGATGTGCTCTTGTGTATTTAGTTATAATTATTGTGTATTTTGGGTATGGATAGTAGTCACCCATTTTTTGAATGATATTTTGAATGGTATCTAACAATCTAGGCATATTCTTCCCATATACTGTAGGATAAAAGTTCTTATTTATCCTTTTCATATTCTTCCTGAACCTGTACATGTGAAGAATGTTGAATTCATCACATACCTTATTCTTGGAGTATTTAGTGGATAGTTTCTAGGGTTTCTTCATATGATGAATGGAACCTTGTAGTCATTTCATCCACCACATAGGACATCATATAGAATTTACTATTAGATGAATTTTCAATATTTCTGAGTTTAGAAATTAAATTGGAATTAATGATTATCCCAAAGCTATAACCTTGCCAAAATTCAAAATCATGTCTAGTAATGGGACCCATACCTCATTAACATAATTAATAATTGGAAAACTATATAAATTATTTAAAAGGGTTAAATCAATTCTTAACTTTGGTCTGAAGAGCATAATGGAAATAATAGAGGTAGGGCCTTGGATTATGAAGTTGTTCACATTGTAAAACCATTCTTGTAGCTTGTTAATGATTTTTTTTATAAGCCAAGAGTTCACCATTTATTACTTGTATGACATGTATCACATGGTAAGCCTACAATAACTCTCAAAGGTATTTCCATTCATGTATGTGACTAGTGTCATACTCAATCTAAAGTGTAATATCTTCCCAATAATGTTTCCATTTATGAATAAATCATATAATCAGTCAATGTTTGGTCATTATGTTGTGGAGACCAACTAATTTAATTTCCAACAAGTCATCCATGTATCTCCATATGAAAAAGGAAAGCTAGTTTTCTACTTTATATGGCTCAACTTATTTGGCCTTGTCATAAATATTTGAATGATGTTTAAACTCATGGATCAAGGATGTTGAATTAAATATTGTATATATGTATTCCCTTAGCCCTAAAATAGAGTATGTAGAGGGAATTAGAATATTATCTATGGCTACCATTTAACCTTTGGTTTGAAAATCATTTTATCAATGTAAAGTTTGTAGATTCTTCATCGAAAGAGAGTTATAGATTCACAATGTGCACTAAGATGTTTGAGATCAATGTAATTAACTAGATTTGGATAATTTAAGATATATTTATTTAGTTGTTGTGTATATTTTTAGAATTCAATTTATTATTTAATTGCTTCATGCAAATTAATGGATAAAACAACATTTACTACTTAGTCTTTTCATTTTAAATTCATAAAATCATCTTTCCATGGCTTTTTAATGTCACGTGGCTTTTTCCACTTTTTATTGAATGCTTAGTCATCATGAGCTGATAAATGTCTATTTTTTTCTCTTTTAGCCATGACCTTGGTGTCTTTTTATTTACTTTTATGGTTTTGAAGGACACATGTATACATGTTGTTATTTCACTTGTATCAGTGTCAAGGTTTATTTTACTTTTTTCCTTTAGTCCATGGGTTAGCGAGATGTTGACAAGTGGTAGGATCTCACTATTTCACTAAATAGTTAGGCTTTAAACACTGCCTAGATTGAATGCCTTTTGATGAGTGGGATGATAATTCATGGATGGATCTGACTTACCTACTTACCTAATATCATTTATATAAAATGATCCACTGACATCACCTCTATGAGTCTAGGATGGTGACATGTGGATAGTTCTCATTACTTAACTTTCCTAGGATTATCTATATAAAATTATTTATTTACATCACCTCTAGGAGGTTAGGATGGTGACACATGGATGTATCTCACTACTTTAATTTCTTAGTATCATGCATATAAAATTATCTATTGATTTCATCTTTAGGGGGTCAGGATGGTGACATGTGGATGACTCTCACTACTCTACTTACTCGAGATTATTTGTACAGATTTCTTCATTGAAATCACCTCCAAGAGGATGGGATGGTGACAGGTGGAGGGATATCACTACTCTTCTTATACAAGATCATCTATTCAAAATCCACTATTGAAATCACCTTTTATAGGTTGGGTTGGTGACACATGGATGTATCTCACTACTCTATTTTCCCAAGATTATCTGTATAAAATGTTCCATTAGCATCACCTCTAGGAAGTCAAGATGACTTATACTTTAAACTTAGTGCTTCACATGAGCAAAAAGAAACAATGTGGTAAGGGTGAATTTTGGTATGGTCTGGTAAATTCTTAAGTGTAATATATTATATTTAAGAAATAATGTAGACAAGAAAAATCCACTGCTAGTAAAACATGTTAGCCTAGTTAATTCTATAACCATAAAATAAACCACATACATAAGTATTTTAAAGAAAATTGAAGGAAAAGAGTAAAGTGTATAGTATATCTTAATCATATCTTCAATTCCTTTTAATTTACAAAACACCCTAAAAATAGTGAGAGGAAAATTATGGGTTACGCTAACCAAACAACAAAAAACCAAACTAGTCAAGCAAATTCCCCAAGCATCAGATAAATTGATTGAATTCCCTCCTTCTAATAATTATATATCATATTATTATACTTCAAAATACCTAAAAAGGATGTTTAATTCATATTAAGCCCCTATTTGAAAATTTTAAAATGGGTGTGTGTGTTAGGGCATAACAAATGGTGACTCACATGGGAAAATACTCCTGAGTATTTTGAGAATCCATAATTTTAGTAATGCATCATGACAAAAATTCGGCTCCAAAAAATAAATAATAATAAAAACAAAATCTAAAATAGACTCATAATTCCTCATAAAACATATTGATCCTTTCCATTCCTTGGATTTATGTGTGAGATCTAGTGAAATCAATTCCTCATGGTTATAAATTTTTTAACATATACCTAATTAAAAATTGTAGGTTTCATTTTGACTTATGATTTTATAACCAAATAGTAAGTAAATCTTGGGAATTTATCTACTACCATCCAAGAATCCATAACCTTGATAGAGATTAGATCTAATTTCACTTAAAGATTTACTCTAGTTCCATCTAGGCACCCATAGCCCTAGTATAGATTACTTGAATCATCCATCTTCTATCAGTTTATATGATTTTAAAAAAAAAAAAACATATATAAGGAAGGTTGAGAACCACTACTAACTAGGTGTATGTATTAAATAACTTATTTCGATCAATACATCCATGTTAATGTGCCTCTTGTTTTATGTTTATTATCTTTCACCAAAGTTTTAGCATGAAATAGTGCAATTAGTCTTTGTAAATGTAAATTCCTTTTAAAATTTGCATGAGTATATTATAATAAATCTCAAAAATTTGATGAACATACTCAACCTAATTAGAACCTAATTTAATCAAAATACATACCTTAACTCCAAAAAGTCTAGTACTATCAAAATAAATCCTTGTGAATACTAATTGTGATCCCTTATATATTGTCCCCTTATTTTTGGCATGGCTCCTTATGAATTTAATATATTAAAGTGGTTGTTCAATTCTATAACTTTAGAAAACTAATCTAGAAATCATATAACTAATATACTAAAATAAAAATATAGAAATAAAGGAAAAATAATTCTATAAAGTAGTAAATCCAATCTAGAAAGCTAAAAATATAATATAGAAAGTATAAAATATAATATATAAAGTAGGAAATATAATCTAATCCTAGTCTAAATATCCACTTACAATTACTTAGATGTATCTCCAGTTGGAGCATCCATGACTTCAAAAAATATCCATTGACTAGAAAGTCAAGGTCTTTTAATTAGAAAGCATTTTTATTTAGGATCTATGATATCTGATATGGTATAATCCATAGATGAGTTAAATTATAATGTTTTCCCTTCTTCTTATGTCCTTTATCCAATAAAAATACCAATTTTGATATCCTGAAGGCCTCAATCTTGGATCTTTTTTCAAACCATCTTTTGACAATACCTTGATTTTTACTAAAGTTATGTAGTTCTTCAGTTATTCCATCCTCCATCTAGAATATGTCTAATGGTTTGGATTTTACTCCTTTATATTCTCCCATGTACTCTTGCATGAATTGGTATGTTGGTATCTTGATAGTAGTAGGGATGACTGGTTGTTGTGTATACACTGATGAGCTCAAAATATGGCTCATTATTAATATGGTATTTCCTTCTGGTCTCTTTAAGGATATAATATTATGTAAATCTTATACTTTTAGGTAACTTGGGCATGTAAAATCGATACTTTATCTCATTTATATCAAACCAAAGTTTGAGTCACTATTTTATCATTAATGTCTAACAAGCAACATGTTTTAGTGTTTGAGTTTTGAAGAACATACAAGAAAGATGATAGAAGTAGTATTTTGTAGAAACTCCAATTTTGATCCAAGTTTTGTGAAGCTATGGACTCACTCAATCCATATATATGGACTCACTCAATCCATATCTATAGACTCACTTAGTTCATATCTATAGACTCACTCAGTCCATATCTATATACTTGGGTAGAGGCTATGTATGTATACTGAAGGATGATTCGAAGTGGAAAGCAGCAAAGAAGTCAACATCATCACCAACAACTCAAAGACAATATAAATATATCTATGGAATCTATAGGACCACATATATGGACTCTATATATTTATTTATATGGACTCTATATGTTTGAAATCTAAGAATTAGGTGAGTTTACAACTAGTCCAAAAGAGGAAGATTGCTTCAACTAGAATCACATCAAAGAAATACTCGCTTCGTATTTTAAAGGATTCAATCTTGATATATTTTGTATATATTTGAACCTTAAAACAATTATAGGTATAATACAATTATCTCATCAAAGTATATACATTTTTTAGGATCTTGATCAATCCAAATCTCGTATCTTAGGGATAAATGGATTGACTAATTAGTTCTATTTTTATGCATACTATTTTTAGTTTGATTGTATTAACATAAATATATAAATATTTTTTCTTAGAGGGAGAATGAGTATAGTTATTATACCAAAATTTTAGATATATTGTAAATGTTCAAGCTTTCCATTAATTAATGCAATATTATTCTAGCTTTCAGTACTGAGTAGACTTCATTCCTGAATCTATGAAGAGCAAGGGCCCACTCTCCTTGGAACCAAGAACTTCTATATGGTATTTATGTTTATGTTAGTTGATTTCATGATATTAGATAATCTGAATATTTCACATACATACATGAGGGAGTGATTTATAAGAAGTAGATTTAAGATTTACATTTCAATAGTTATTTCCTTTTAGAGAAGTGTGCTTTAGCATAATATTTCTTGTTAAAAAACTCAAGTTGAGTTTTTACATTTTGAATAAGGCGTGAAGTAGATTAAATTGTTTTATTTGAAGTAAAAAGATTAAAGTTGTGAAGTAGATTAAGTGTGTTTTGATTTGAATTAAAAGGATTGAATTAGTTTAGATTGATAATTAATTGATTCTTTTGGCAAGTGTGAAATAACTAGTGTAGAAGCATCCTTTCATTGGTAAAATTTAGATCAAGGTTATCAAACACCCCCCCCCCCCCCCCCCCCAACAAAGACCAATCTATAGATCTACCACTATAAACATTGTTGCAAATAGCTTTAGACACTTTCCCTAGTTTGATAGACATCAATATGAGAGATTGATTAAATGAAGAGTTAAACAATAGTCATCATACACTAGTATAAAATTTTAAGCCTTGAGGGCTTTTTTTTACTTTGTTTTATCTTTTGGTAGAGCATATTTTAATACGAGGTGTCATTCTCTAGGTTTTTATTATGCCAAGTTATTAATGACATCCATCATATTTTTATTGGTAGACTCAATAAATACATTTATTTTCGGGTAGTAGTTTGAATAAAACTTGATTGTGATGTAATTTTCTTATGCTCACTCTATAAATTTAAAAGATTGAAAATCTAGACCATTATCACAAACTAGGGATATGAGAGTGTCAGACCCAGTCAATATATTTTCTTCTAAAAACTTGATGACATCAATTTATCTAGAATTATTTGTTGTTATAGCTTTAGTCCACCTAGTATAGTAGTTATTAAATATGATAAAAACTTGTGTCCTACTAAATAATATGTATTTAGCACCCCAATAAAATTAAAGCCCCATTGGGGAAAGGGACATCCCTAAATGACTAGTTTCAAGGTTATGGTAGCCTTTAATTATCTCTTCTCAAATACCTGGTAGTATTGGTAGGCCCTACCATGATTTTGGGTGTCCTTTAATATTTTAGGCTAGTATTATCCCATCCTCATAATGTTATGAGTTGTGTTTCCTGAGGGATTCCCACTACCTAGTTTTTGATGCAAGTTGTTTAGGATGTTTGTAACCTCTTCTTTTGAAATGCATCTTAGATAGATGCCTTCATAGTTCCTTTTATATAAGACTTATTTATTGATCATGTAATGAGATAATTTGAGCCTAAGTGCTCATATTTACTCCCTATTTAATTTAGGAGGACATGTACCTATGAGCAAGTAATGGATTATTTGAGTCTACTACTCACCACCATTTACCTAAGTCTCATTAATGTGTTCAATATTGATTCATGGATCAATCTTAGTCATCAATTGAATAATACCTTGGCCTCTTACCATATTAGCTCACCTAATTTCAAGGTCAAAATATTAGACTTTGGCCATCCATTTGCCTCTCTTTTTGCCTAGTTCATTCTACCCAAGCATGAGCTTGACAACAGGATCTATAACAATGACATATGTTTTGTTTCATATAATATAGTACCTGAAGGATTTGAAAACTTTAATTAGAGAATAAATATGCTTTTCTATCATATGGTACTTTAACTCAACATATTTTAGATTCGTATTCATGAAGATAATGGGATGTTCATTATCTTCTACTTTTTGGGTAATCACAATATCCACAATATGTTATAAAGTAAATGAATAGAGATAGAAACACTTACTAAAATTTAGACTAATCAAAATTAGAGATTAAGTAATTGTATTTTTTATGTCTTATAAATATTTCTAAGATTCTATCATCCACTCTATATTATCATCTTTCTTTAGCATAACATTTAATGGCTTGACAATCTCTACAAACCCAAAAATGAATTTTTGTACAAAGTTTATCTTACCAAAGAAGGAACATAGTTCCTTCTTACTACTGGGAGGTGTCAATTTGGATATGGATTAAACCCAATCCAGATCAATGGAGATCCCATATATGGTGATGATATGGTCTAATAGTTCCCTTATTAACTCTAAAGATAATTTTCTTTAGGTTAAGTGAGACTCCATACCTTATGCATTTGTCAAACACCTTTCAGATATGGTCTATGTGATTAACTCTATTTTTGGAGAACATAGTGAGATCATCCATGTATACGATGATGGAATTTATAACCAACCCATGGAAATTGATGTCCTTGGATATTTTAAAGGTTACAGGTTACTCCAACATTAATTAGGTTGAATTCCATCCTCTTATATACAATAGTTCCCCACTTTTTTGTGAAGGTAGTCTTCATCTGATCATTTGCCTCTAATATTAATTGATTGTAGCTAGATAATCTATCAAAGAAGTACATCATCTATTATCTAATTACCATTTTAATTACTTAATATAATGAGGGTAAGGAGTAATTATTTTTCTCTTATTCTTTGTTTAGGTTCTTGAAATTGGCATAGAGTCTGATTTATTTTCTCTTTTTCATGATTGGTACCAAATTAGCTACCTAAGTAAAGTGCCTAATTGGGAAAAAAATTCTAGCCTCAATCAAATTTTATACTTTTTTTTGAATCAGAGGTTCTAGAATTGAATTTAGTGGCCTGTCTCTACCTATAAGGCTTATGATATTTCTTCAACATGATAGTATGAGTAATGACTATGGGGTTGAAGACTTACATGTCATCATACATTTAGACTATCACATATTTATATTCTACCAATAAGTATTTCAAATTTTATTTCTCAATTTGAATGCAACTTAGGCTTACATTCACCTATTGAGGGTGTTTTTTGGTGCCAAAATTTTCTTTATCAAAATTTGATTCAGTTGATCTTGGTGGTGTCTACTTCTAAACTTAGGGGTCTATATCAAAATTTTACTCTAAGGAGACCCTACCCAAAGGGATTTAGTTTTCCTTTAATTGGAAAAAACCATCTTTTGTCACATCCTCACTATGCATGTGTTTTATGGACTTTTCATCTATTATATGAGGTTAAAAATATCTAGATTTGTTCATGAATTTTACTATCTATTGGTCATCCTTGAACACCTAAAATTTGTCCACATTATCTAGGATATAGGGGCAAGGTAGGAACTCCATGAATAACATATTCATCTTTGAATCTTGGAGTGGTGCCATATTAGCATCTAAGGTTGCTATCAAATCAACCATCTAGTTTTTCTCTGGGAAATGATTTGATGTTGAATATTTCAAAGGACTCAATCAAGTCCCAAGATATATTCTTGTAATTTTTTAAGTAAGTCAGCTTACACTAATATATTTCTGATCTGATCGACAATTAGTTTAGAGTTGCCAAAGATATGTAATAATTTCACAATGTGCTTGAGAGCAAATTTCAAGCTAAGGACCAAAGCTTTATATTAAACTTTATTGTTTGTGTAGGGGAACTACAACCTGTAAGTATCAAGATAATTATTTCCATCTTGATCTATTAAATCCATGTTAACACCAAAACCTTGTTTTGACCTAGTTTCATCAAAATGAAGATTCCCCAATTAAAATAGATCTTAAAATTATTATTCATGTAATGCATGTTATTTTTTAGTGGTAAATGTATATATGCCTACATGCCAAGATATGAATTCTACCTTTCTATTCATGGAATTTTACTCAGTGATCAAATATCTCATATTTGGTTCATGGTCCACTCGATTTTGGTTGGCTACCCCCTTATAGGGAAACTACATGTTCCAAAATTCAATGGCCATATACGTATTCAAATTATTATACCAATCAAATCTCAACAAAAAACTATAAGATTTTGATGGTCTACTACACATATGGATTATATGCCAACTGAATGGACATGTATATTAATTCTTTGACACATGGAACCAAAGACTTGTCCAATTGTATGACAAATATATTTTACATATCAAGAGTCAAACCTAAATTTTGGCATATAACTATTATCATTACATTGGCCAAGGTGCCTGATTCAACCAAGTAGTTATGCACATTCTTTCCAAACATTTGGAAAGTTAGGAGAAATAATGGTACTTTAGGTTTATCTTTAAATACCATCACATTAGTATTTATAGATTTATATTTCTTTGATGTATAAGACATTATAGTTATGGATTGTATCAATAATTTAGTTTTTTGGTGATCTAGGCCAATTCATGTAGGGTTATATTGACCTAATTCTTCTTCATGTTTTTGATAACATTGTATCCAACCCTAATTTGAAGTTCTATGATCTACAACTTCTCATCTTTCCTAAGGGGAGGTGGGTTGTTCTTAGCTTGAGATTGTGGAGGAGTAATAAAATTATTTTTTAGAGGTGTTGAACTAACAATTGGATACTTAATTCTCAAATTGTAGTTTTCTTCATTAGAATTGCTGAAATGCATGTATATCAACTATATTATCCTCTAGTTCATTATCATATTATTTTATAAATGGGATATCATAGGTCTCAAAGACCATTATTGTGATGGAGTTTCTAGGATAAGTAGAAGAAGAAGGTTATATTTTTTTCCATCTCCTTCTGAAATATCTCTAAGGTTGTGCAAAATTTGATGTAATCGAGCTCATCATGTTGTACAGTGTCATGAACCCTAAACCAATTAGGAAGGGATAATTCCATAATGTCAATCTCTGGCATCTAATTATATGGAAATTATTATTTTCCATTATTTATAGATTTTTTGAAATTCATGTTGTATCTATATAATCTAAAGCCTTGATTAGTCTTCTAGCCTCCAACATTACCCATGCATTTTTACATGTTTAGAAACTCATTTTTCAAGTTTTGGACCATCCTCTAGATTGATTTGAAATATATTTTTATTGAATAATAATTAATTTCCTATGTTTTATTAGTATTAACTATTATCAATGATTGATTTAGAATTATTTGGTTAGACACAACTTTATTTAGGACGCCAAGGTATTGATTGGGTATAGCCTAGGTTAAGGACAACTGATTATAAACTATGTTCTAGTTTTGGACCACAGTGTTTTGATTCACATTTAAATTTGGTCTGAATGTTAGAAAAATAATACCAAGGGTAAATGGGGCCAAATACTACATTTGAGGGTTCAATTATTTTTTTACATTGATAGCTTTGATATAAGCTAGTTAATATATCAATACTGATATCTCTATGTATAAAACTAATAGTTATAAGGTCCTGAACATTATTATACATCTTTATGGACAAATCCTCATTGGGTGTGTAATCAGTCTCTAGTATATTATACATCTTATGAAATATCATATTTAAGAATTGGATTGGCTCATTGGGCTCTTGCCTCATACTGGAAAGGTGTTGATAAATAATACTTGCACTAGTGAACTTGTCAAATTATGCCAAGAAGGTATCCTATAAATTAGTCCAAGATTTAATAGAACCTTCTACAATATTTATAAACTAATCATAGACCACATATTTCAATGTGAATGGAAATAGTCTACATGTCACGTCTTTGTGAGTTATATTCAAGATTCCCAAGGCAATTTTGAAGGCCTTGATGTGTTGTTTTATAGTACTTCCTCATGAGGGAGAAAAGGAGGGAAAATATTTTTACAAGTTCTTGGGTAGGTCATGGATAGCTCTTGGAACACTATTGTAGAACTAGTCAATGAGGTTAAATCCTGAACTAGAGCTATGGGTTGATCCATCAAGAGTAATGGAAGATAAGTTTGTTTTCTTGGAAAGAATGATTGAGCTTGGGGTTCTCTCCCATATATTTTACCAAAATTATCTTTTATATGGACTTAAAAAGGTGGGAAAAATAATTTAGTGTATTAACTTGACCATATAAGTTTTTTGGATGCTTCCAATGTAACTCAAGTGATTATTTGCAAAGAAAATAGAGGCATAGGTTCAATCCCTCTTTCTAGCACCAATTTTTTTACTCTGTTTATGTGGGTTTT
Source organism: Torreya grandis (assembly GCA_037957365.1). NCBI lineage: Eukaryota > Viridiplantae > Streptophyta > Pinopsida > Cupressales > Taxaceae > Torreya > Torreya grandis. Next base: position 2,458,111 of record JARHVA010000154.1, read on the forward strand.
ATGCACACTACAATAAATTTTGTGAGGTATCCTTAAATTTTTTTAGATCATTGAAAAGGTATTCACTCCAAGGCACAAGTTTTATGGTATTGGGTTTTCTACACAACTTATCGGTAGAATAACAGTGAGTGAGGTAGATTATTTACCATGTGTTCATTGGAGATGGTTGAATCTACATCTAATTTATATGGGTGGATTGAAGATGGTTGTAACTAAGGTGGTTACAATTTTAAAAATAAACTAAAAAAAGAGGGAAAGGTAGGGTAGTAAAGGAGGCTTGTAGACCACACTAGATGAAACTTTTCAAGACTGGTACTTGAACTTAAGTTGAACAAGATATCATAAACCAGTATTTATTTCAAGATAATATAACATACCAACAAAAAACATAGTTAGGAGTTAAGGTGAACCAAAACACAACATTATTAAACACATGAAATCAAAGGTTCCCATGTTTTTTAGATTGTAATAACACATCCACAAGGGGGATTATGATTTATATGAAAAACATATTCATATAAGTTCTAACTTAATATGAATGATAGTAAATAAAATATAAATCATACACAAACAAATACTAATAAACTATAATGATATCACTTCTTAACACAATCCACAAGTTTGAGAAGAATAAATATTTACACATCAAGACTAAATTATTAGAACTTAAAATTTCCTATTAATATTAACAAACAAAATTCTCCTCCTTGTGAAATAAGAAGATACGAGTATAAATAATCTTGGGATGTGTAAAACCTTATCTCTCAATTGAATTATAATAATAAAATTAAAAAATATCATTGTATGCCAATCTAATACAAAATATGCATGTACAACATTGCTTGCTAAAAATATAATTCTTCATCAAAAAATACAATATATATATATATATATATATATATATATATATATATATATATATATATATATATGTTAAATAAATTTAGAACTAACATCTCTATTTAAACTAAACCATGCAAGTACATATGTATAATTACGAGGTGATTATGTGGCATCAATGGATGTATTTAACCTATGACAAAGTAGTTGTATAAGATAACATGGATGAAATTGAAGTTGTAACTAGAGTTACAACTACAATAGCTAATATAATTGATGATGATCCCAAAGTGGTTGTTGGAAGTGGGACATAAGTTGGCCAAGTCTAAATGTGAACTAGTGTATACTTAGGAAGTTTAATAACATGATGGGGGTTACAATAACACATACTACCATATTTGATTGTTTAGTTTCCTCCATCTAAAGGTAAAATTCATGACTAATTTGTAATTCAATCTCTATGGTCTCAAAATCAATAAAATCTCTTTTGAATAAACAAGGGAGTTTATCCATCAGTTTTTTATGTATATATAATGCAGCTTTAACTCTAATATGTAGTGACTCAGTCCCAATAATATTATCTCTTGAAAAATTAACTATATACATTAGCTCATCATTGGTTCTATAAATAGTCCCCTTGATCTCTACCCAAAATCTATCCAATGATGCTTGTAGTTGATTTTTAAAAATGGGCTTGGATACCAATTTTCCCTATGGAATGATTATTTTAACAACTCTTAATTTTGTTAGGATATAAATAAATGTTCTCTCCTAGTTGTAAAATTTTTGGACCAAAGCCCACATATTTTGATATTATTCAAGTATATTATCTCTATTTAAAAATATGTAATTTTGTGCCCAGTCAGCCTTGGATGTTGTCATCAAATTGAGGTTGGCATAAGCCTTATTTCTTGTGGCTTGGCATATGAAACACAATTTTATATCAATAAATTTATTTTATTAAATAGTTGAATAATGTCTCCCCATTTGGGTTAGGAGGTGGCCTTTGTGAACCTTATTGAGTCAATGAACTTTATTGAGTCAATGGTATCAAATAGCTTCCTTTATATCCTCTATAAATTATCCACTATTTCTTTTAGGGCCTAGATGGTATTTACCTATGGTTGCCTCTACACTACTTGATCAAAAATCCTAGACATTTATTTGATCACCCCTCCTATTACATCTAAAAAACTATGAAGGTCCTCCCTTATCCTATATGGGTTTGAAGGATTCAACTTCCTTCTCTTAGTTAGAGATAATATATCTTATCTCTACTCTAATTCTATATTTTTGCCCTTGGAAACCACAATTTGACTCTTAAATTTTCTCAAACTAATTATCTACCTATCAAAATGAAATTTATTTGTAGGTTTCTCAATTTTCACCAATTTTTGTCTTCCAATTTATTCTTCTTGTTGTAATTTCCTAATCCATGAAGGAATATTCAGGGCAACTTGTAACACTATTTGTTCTATTTACCTTGCATGTGATGTTTGTTGAGATAGTTTTGCCTATTGATATCCTTAAGTAATTAAAATGGATTACCATAGAGGTATCATCAGATTTGAAGAGGATGTCCCTATTGCAATAAATAAATGATTAATTTTCCTTCAACTAGTATCTTGCTTCTAGACTAGTGTGTCTATGATGTACTTAGCCTTCCCTTATACCTTATACACCAAAACTATAGGTGTCTCCTATTGATACTTGAATATGTATCATAGGTGCCCAAAGTGTTCAAGAACACTTCTCATTTAATAATTATAAGAATTCAATTCATGAGTTGTAGTTTGTGATAATCTTGTTATCTATCAATGAAATAGAGGCAAAGCAAGTGGATTAGTTCACAATATTTATGATATTTTGTGGTTGAGAGCCACCGTGGCCAAAATTTAGTCTATTCAAAATATGAAGTATGTTATGCTAATAATGGTGAATTATGATCAATAAATAATCTAAAGATTAATCTAAGATGGGTATTTACAATAAAATCAATATAGGGTGATTTAGTTAAAAAGGGAGTAAAAGGAAAGGTAAGGTATAGAAGAGATGTTGTTGACATTCATTCCAAATATCATGACAAGGTTCAAATATCATCCAGGCATGTACTTAACCAATGTATGACATGAAGTAGCATAATATTAAATCCTATCAAACATTAGTTAAAAATCTAAGGATGGTGTGAAATAAGGAAAATAAAAACAAGGTTCACTTTAAAGATTTAACCCTACAAGAAAACATCATCAACCCAAATGCAATGAGAGTAAGAAAACAAAATGAACCTAAAGACTTTTAATTAACCTAGCATTGGCACAAGTTAACAAATTTGAATTTAAATGTACATATTAGGATTTTATGAGAACCATTTGAATCTAAAAATTAGAATAAACAAGTGAGAGAGAAGCCAAGATAACAAAAAGACATAAATAAATTTGGACAAACTTTGTAGAATTCCTTGTTTATATTAATTGCTCAAAAGTTATAATTAGATCTTGGATCTAAAAAATCTCCCCCTTTTTATAGTTGAAAATTATCCTTTTATAGGATGCAAGGAAGCATGTTGGTCAATTGTATCCAATTCTAAAATTACAAGTGTTAGGATAGCTATCCTTTCCACAAATGTTCTACAATACACTAGACTTTCCCCAATGGACTAACCTATAAGCAATGTTCTTTACAAGTTGTACATGCCTTTACAAAATAATATTCCTTTTTCAAAAGTATACAAGCTTAATTACAAAAGAATATTCCTATCTTAACTAACTTGGAGATCATTTTGTTGCTACAATCTTTTGCTTTCCCTATATGATCTTCATTCTATAATGTTGTTCACTGATGAGTTGGAGATCAATGATAGGTCTCATGAACAACTCTTTTTATTGGTTTAATAGGACCTTGAGATCCTTTTTATCCCTTTCCAAATATTTCTTGATTCCCTTAGCATTTCCCATCTTCTCCTCTGATGACAAAAGTAAGCCCATGACCTTCTTATTATCAACCACTATTTGCCCATATCCTTAGTTCCTTAATTCTTTCATGAATTGAGTAGTTTTGTGCTTGAACTCATCATCAGTTATTAGACTCAAGGGACTAAGTGTGGTAGGATATTTGATCAATCTATCCAAAATGTTTAACATTTTATCTTCTTATTGATTTAGGTCCATGAAAATGTCCTCCATCTAATTGGACCAGCTTCTCAGGGCCTTGATCTTTTCAATTAATATGGCCATAGCCATATTCAGGTGGGCTAGGAAAACTATCTTGAATTTATGGATTTTATTTGTAGTCAAGACCTTGATTAAATACTTTACTTGGTATCTCAAATCCCACCATTGGCCAACTTGGCATGTAGCCTTAGTGCTTTGCTTATTTATTGCATCTTGCTTATTTCTGATTGACTTTAAAGAATTAAATAAATTGGGCATGGTGTCTTCAAATTTATTGAACCTATCTTCTTGAATTGACAAGATGTCTTATTCTTTCAAGATCTTATTCTATTATATCATGCCTTTAATCATTATCTATAATTGATCTAACTAAGCCTAAGCCACTTCAAGGACATTTTATTCAAACATTATATCTTTTTCAAGCTTCTATCCTCCAACTAGAGTCAATCCCATAAAAGGTTATACTTTTTGGAAAGTGAATTCCTCTCCACCAATCATGTATTTCTTCTCAGTCACCCTCTATGAACTTGTAGTGGCTAGGTTAAATTTGACACCAACTAAAGATTCTATTACTTTGGGAGTTAGGGTATTTATTTGTGCTCCACTTAATTCTCTTAGAGTAGTCATTATTTTTGCTTCCTCCTTATATAGTGTAACTATCCATGGTTTGGCTTTCTCATACACTAGAATATTGATTGCTTGCATTGATGCCCAAGGATGGTGCATGGTAGGTAACATTTGTAATTCTCTATAGATGAACCATTTAAGAATAGTTGGTCCTTAAATCAAGTTTTCCTCACTAAAGATATTAAATTCACTCAAGGGATGAGTGAAGGTCACCTTGGGCTTCTTAGCCTTCATTAGGATAATGGTCAATTCATATTTTATTTTAGGGGGGTATATCAGAGCTATATACAATACTTCATTCCCTTTTTATTCTTTGGATACCTCCATTTCTTTATCCTCAGACTCATAAGCTGATGATAGCAATTTTATAGCATCTTCAATTGTTTCACTAGGGTCTATTTCTACCACATGGATTTCCTCCACTGGTGATCCTTGCTCCTCTACTTGAGTTCAAGAAGATGTAATTTCATTAGGCCTTCTCTCCTTTGGCCTTTGCTCAAGTTGTGCCTCAGGTCTAGATTTTATCTATAACAAGGTTGGTGGAGGTCTAGAAGGTACACTACTCAAGTAATGGCATTATATTGGCCCCAATTACCATTTGTCATCATCCCCTTTCTATTCCCTCTAAATTATGGACTATGGTTTGATGTTTTGATTTTTCAACCTAAGGTTGACCTCAAAGAATGAAGAGGCCTTTGTATATATAGGGTCAAGATCACTAGGTTGATGATCATAAGGTACATTTATTCCCTTGGCCTTCAAGTGTTATTTAACTTTTCCTTGTGAATCCTACTACCTTAGATCACCCACTTAGATATTAAAGGATGTCTTGTGTTTGGAAGCAGCCTCAATGTTGTCCCATTATGAAACAATAGTCCTTCTAATGGTTAAGGGGAATCTATGAAGAAATCCCTTACTCTTGGTTTTGTAAAAACCATTTATTTCATTGCATAATTGGTAAGCCACCTCTTATTCAGCTAAAATTTTTGGCACATGGATGGGTAATTTGAGGGTAGTGCATTATGTTCCCTCGATCCTAATTATTATGTAATTTGGATATAAATATATGTCTCCCATGGCCTCAATTGAATTTTTGGTCAAGGGGATAACTCTTGACATTAGATTCCTAGTTATGGCCTTGAATAAGGCTAGATAAACAAAATCACATATGAATTGGATGTGGTCCTTATATTTGAATATGTGAAATTTTGAATAGTATTAGGAGAATATCTATGTCTCATCAGGTGACCATTCCTTTAGGTTAGGGATCTTTGTGGTAGCAAGCAAGGTATCTAAAATGTATGACATCATGTATAACTAGTTCCTAGTTTTCTTCATAACTAAAAATATTTGCCTACTCAAAAAAATGATGACCACTTTACCAAGGGCAGGGGTGAGTTTCTTATCAACCATAAAATAGAATAAGGGAACCCAAATCCTATCTACATATATGGTGGCTAGATTTACACATAACCTATTCATCAAAGATATGATCATTCTTATCCCAGGTCTAAACTAACTAATGGGAATGTTGCCATTGAAATATGAAAATACCTAATTTCTAGAATATAATCATAGGGAAAGGATATTATTCAAGTCATTTTCCTTGGCCTAATTGTTGATTGTGGATTGGTTTGTTTAGGGTTTAGGTAACTTATAATAGTTTTCAAATGCTATGGAAGAGATATAATCTATATTCTTATGAGTACACTAATTGACTAACATGCCCATATCAATTTTAGCATCTCTAAAAATAGGAGAGAAAATGTCTATACAAGAAATACCTCAGGTTTTGTTGTGGCATAATGGAGAACCATAATTTGAATGGCAACTATGTCATATTAGAGCCTTCTCGCTGACACATTCTTATCCTCTTCTCTCATGATGGATTGTTGGTTCTCAATGGTCAAAAATAAGCTCAACCAATTATTGTCCCTAGTATGTCAAGTTAAGTAATTAAATTATGTATCCTTGAAAACTTGTCCTTTTACATATGAGGTTAGATATATCTCTAAATCTTCTATGGAGACACTTTTTTAGGCTATCACGATTGTATCTCTAAATTTATTACTAATTGTCTATAATTAAATTATAGATCAAATTATCCTTTCTCATACGACAATCTAATTTCCTTATCTCAATTATAAGGATCATACGGTCAAACTAGGGCTCCCAAATGTGTTAGGGTTTTTCTAAAGGTTCCTTATAGTGCTTTAATGGTGGTATTTGTTTGAACCTATGAAATATTCATGATTTAGATTGTGTTTGGATCTTTGAATTTATATCTTTGTATTTTCTAGGTCCCAAAATATTTAACTTGGCACATCAAGCTTATATGGATCTGATGTGGCATCACCATGGCATCTTGCTTATTAAATTTCAAAAGGTGACCCCACAAAAGTCTTAATCTAAGTTTTAAAACATGTTAAAGGGGACCCTATAAAATAAAATACCTAGCTTAAAGTCTTAGCCTAAGGTTTGTATTAATAAATATGATAAACTTAGGGTAAGATTTAGGCTAAGATTTATAATAAACGTACCATGTGCTAGTTAGATCATGGAACATAGAGGGACCAAGCATAAGATTTTTAGCCTAAGGTCTGATCATGTTGAAAAATATGACTAAGCCTTAGGATAAAAATTGAAATAAGTCCATGGAATAATTGAAATGTTCCCACATAAAATGTTCTTACCAAATTTGAATTCAATTCAAAGGGCATGAGCTAGGGTAATTAGAGTTAGGGTTTTAAGTTGATTAGACATAAATTTAACTTGATTTCAACATACCAAAGGCTAGTAAAATATCAAATCATTATTAAATCATAAAACCTAGACATTGCTCATTTTAAATTGACTCCATTAAAGTTTTGACCTAAAACATAAAGATGAAATGTTAGCAACTTCATAAGGGGTGAAACCATGATCATCTAATAGCATGTCCATTAATCCAAATGAGAGTTATGACCAATGTGTAAACATGTTATATATATTTTGATCAAGTGAATTTTCAATTTTAAAGTAAAAATTTGCATAATTTGACACAAGGGTCCCCATTTTTCAAAAATGACGGTATGTTGACTTCAACAAATGGTGACTTCTGGGGGAAACATAACAATATGTTAGATATCAAAAAATCTTGTTTAGACTAATAATTAAGCTAATTATTCTATTTTATAAAAACCATTATTAATATCACTTCATAGTTATAAAAAATCTTGCAAATGAAAAATTAGGAACAAACATCAAGACATAGCCATGTTGTGTGTGATTTGATTCCACTTACTGATTTCCATAGGATTTGGAGAATAACTTCTAGGTTCATAACTTTAATCATTAACACTAAATTTTAGCATGTTTAAATATACATTAAGAACCATTATTTAGCTTAGGGGAGGCTTAGGCATTGCTTTGCTTCCAAATAGGCATCCATAGCCCTGATAGAGATGCCTTTATCTCTATTAAAGGCATTTCTCTACTATCATCTAGGTGTCTATAGCCTTGGTGAAGATTACCAGAATCACCTTTGCTCAGAAAGCTCTCGAATTTTGTAACAAGGTTCTTATTTTTTTCCTTTTCAAGTCATTTTGACTTTTTGGCAAAGGTTAGGAACCAAGTTAGCTAGGTTTAGATATTTGGTCAAGTGTTTGGTATTTAGACAATCTTCCTTAGTTGTAAACCTTATCCCAAGCAATTAATTTTTTGTAAGTGCAAGCATGATTGTATCCTAATAATATAATATTTCACCCTAAATGTTAAATCCTTCTTAGAACCAAACTCTGATTATAAAAAAAATTATAATCTCAAGGATAAATTAACATATTCATTATTCTTGACTAGTTTCTTTAAATTGTAACATTAAGCTCATATCTCAATAATCCATGATCAACCAATGCTAAGAGAAGACACCTAAATTTATTAAATGTGAGGTTTATTTGAGTAATCATATGAATATTGAGCTAAGGGCTTGTCCAAAATGACTCATTGGGAGCAAGGAAAAAATAATAGAAAGCAAACACACCACATAGAAAGCAAGCAAATAGAAAGAAAGGAAATAAACAAACAAATATATACAAACATATGTACAAATAAGGGACAAGAAGGAAAGAACAAAAAGAAACTGATTTAGCCAACCTACACTAATTTTAACTAATCTTATAGTCATTCCATGAAGACCCTAGGTGAGATAGAAAAGAATTAGTGCTTGAGGTATTTCTCATTGGTGGGTAGTGTGAACTATGTTCCCTATAAGTCTCTCAGCTTAAAGGTATTATCTCCAAGTATCTCTACTATCTAGTAGGGACCTATCCACAAAGGTTTGAACTTCCCATGTTTACCCTTAGGCTCAAATTCCTTGTCCCAAAGAAGAACTAAGTCTCCTTTCTTGAACACCTTTATTTTTAAACATTTATCAAACCACCTCTTCATTGTGTTTGGTGTCTACTAAAATTGGCAAAAGCCTCTTCTCTCACATATTTTATCTATATGATGTCCAACCACCTTGAACTTGAAAACTCTTGGTCCTTCTCCATGTACTCTTGCATGAACCTATATGTTGGTAGCTTGAGGGTAATGGGGAAGATGGGTTTTTGGCCATAAACTAGCAAGAATGGTGATGTTTTAAGAGCTTGTTTGATCCTAGTTCTATCTACCCAAAAGGCATACTTAAGAAACTTATGTCATGTTGTAGGTTTATCAGATGAAGACTTCTTTATAGCCTTCATCAAGTTCTTATTTTTTGATTCAGATACTCCATTACCTTGAGGATAATGGTTTGATAAGAAATTAAGGATGATGTTATTATCATATGCCCATTTTATCATCTCTATGGATATAAAAGTATATCCATTATTAGAGACTAAAGATACAGGTGTCCCAAACTTGGTACATATGTTTTATTTTAAAAATTTGATCACCTCTTCGGTCCTTCACTATTTAGTCACTACTACTTCAGTCCATATGGTGTAGTAGTTAGTAGTAGTTAGAATATACTTATGACCATCAGAGGAATTGGGGTTAATGACCCCTACAAAATCTAGCCTCCATTAGGTAAAAGGTTTATCAATCATTAATGGTCTTAGTGGTATGGCTATCTTAGGCTCTTTAGTGTTGAAGACTTAACATAAGTGGAACTTTCTCACATATTTGTGAGCATCCTTGAAGATTTTAGGATAGTAATAATTATCCCTTAATATTTTATGTTTTATAGTCCTTCCAGATGGATGTTCACTTCCTAACTTCTCATGGAAGGTGCTCATGATCTCAACTAATTCACTCTTGGAGACACATCTCAAGTAAATTCCTTTCAATTTATTCATGTAAAACAATCCATCCTTGATCATAAAGTGAGATTCCTTGAGCCTTAGAGCTCTCCTTTATTCTTTACTTAACTTTATAGGACAATAACCATTGATTATTAAGTGGACAATGGGATCATACCAATCATTGGGTCTAAAAATTTGTTGCTCTACCTACATAACACTTATCTTGGGGTTAGTATTAATAATCAATTGAATTTAACCCTAACACCTTACTAGTTTAGCAGTCTTTATTTTAGTGTCATATTATTGGAGTACAGACATCCACTTAGCTCTCCTTTCTCCTAGTTCATTTTTAATTAGCATGAGCTTGGTGGTAGGGTCTAGTAGAATGACATGCACCTTATTCCTAAGGATATAATGCTTGAAATTTTTCACTACCTTGACCAAATCACATGTTTTATTATCAATCAAAGAGTCTTTTAACTGATAATTTTTAAGGTTAGTACTCATAAAATCTATTATATGATCACATCCATCTATCTTCTGAGTTAGAACTACAACTATTGTATGATCTAAAGAAAAGCAATAAAGATAAAAATATTTGGTAAAGTCTAGACTTATCAATACAGGGCTTATCATTGTCCTCCTTGATGTCTTTGAAAGCCTTCTTTGTCTCTTCATTCAAAGTGACCTTAGCCTCTTTCTTTAACATGTCATTCAAAGGTTTCACTATTTATGCAAAACCAAAAATAAACTTCCTTACAAAATTTATCTTACCAAAGAATGACTTCAATTCCTTCCTACTATTAGGGGGATCTATATTATATATTACATTTACTCTTTCAGGGTCTATAGAGATTCCCTCCTTAGTGGTAATATGTCCTAATAATTTCCCTCTATAACATAGAAAATAATTTTTTTGGGTTGAGAGAAATCCCATACCTTATGCATATTTCAAATACTTGTTATAGGTACATAATATGATCCTCCATATTTTTATAAAAGATAGTCATATCATCCATGCATATGATAATTCACTTACCTACAAGACCCTAGAAAGCCTGATCTATAGCCCTTCAAAAAGTGGCTCCTACATTTACAATTCTAAAAGGCATTCTCTTGTAAGCAAATGTGCCCCACTTAGTAGTAAAATTAGTCTTCATCCTACCTTCTTGGTTTACTATCATTTGGTTATACCCTAAAAAACCATCAAGAAAGGACATCATGGTAGAAATAGAAATAACTTGTATTACTTGGTCAAGGGAAAGTAGGGGTGATTATCTTTCTTAGATTCTCTATTTAGATTTATAAAATCAATGCATAGTCTTATTTCACCATTTTTCTTCTTGACTAGGACTAAATTAGCAACCCAAGTGGAATGCCTAATGGGAAATAATATAGTGGCATCTAAGAACTTCTTAACCTCTTTGTATATCAATGGTACTAAGACTAGGTTGATATGCCTTTGCTTTTGTCTGAAAGGTTTGCAATATTATTTTAAAGGTATGCTATGAGTTATGACCTTTGGGTCAAAGATATTTAGGTCATCATAGGACCATGCTATGATATCTTTATATTTGTTCAACATTTATTTGGATCTTTTTGACTCAATGCTTGTACATGCTCTACCAATATTAACCATCTGAGGTTGACCTAAAAATCCAAGATCAATTGCATTATAATCCTTCCCACTTACTTTCAGAATCTTGGTAGCCTCAACTAGTTTGTAAAAATCAAAGAGTCTCTCTAAGGATATCATGCCTTTGGAGATATTATTATTATTTAATTTAATGACGTTGTCATCAAGTTTGCTTTCACTATTATCATCATCAAGAAGATTGTCTTCATCAATAACGTGACCCTTAAACACTCTTGAATTAGTCATGAAGTCTATGATCTATTGATCATAACTAAATGTTTGTCAGTGTTTGATGTTATTTGGCACTAAGGGACATGGGATTAATTCAATTTTAATGTTTTTAAACTAATTTTGATTTGTCATGAGGTTGGCTACATATGAATTGAGTTCATTAGCAACCTTTTTTTCTTCCCTAGGGATTGGCATAATGTTGAAAATGTCAAAATATTAAATTAAGTCCCACACCCTAAATTTATAATTATTGAGATAGGATAACTTGTATTGATATTTACTCTTGACCTAATTTACCACTAGTTTAGAATCACCAAAAACTAATAGTTCCTTGGCCTCATTCTTGATTGCAAACTATAATCCAAGAATAAGTGCTTCATACTCAGATAAATTATTGGTACATGAGAACTAAAGTTTGTAAGAGGAATTGTATTTTTTCTTGATGGGATTGATAATACTACTCCCACTCTAGAATCTAATTTGCATCTAGCACCATAAAAATAAATTTTCCATAATCCAGGTAAAGCATGAAATTTTTTAGAGTTGCATACCTTTGTGTTATCAAGAGTGTAAACACCAAGATCAGAGTTAACCATGTTGAACCTCTCATTTATTACATGATACTCAGTGATAATATGATTCATTATAGGCTCCCTTTCTATCCTAATTTGGTTAGGCACTCCCTTCTAAGGTAACCACATATGTGAACAATCTATTGACATAGAACTATTCAAGATCTTAATCTAGTCTCTTCTCAATATCATCCCATAAGCATCAGGGATGTCCACCACTTAGATATCAATAAAATATTGGATCCTTTACTTTGAGGTAGTCTACATGTGAGAATTCAATAATTCACCAATCACTTTGACTCGTAATTTATCCAATTGAGTAATAACTCTATCAAATTCAATGGGAGTCAAATATAATTATTCATAAATACCCTTAGGAATTATATTTGTATATGCACCAAAATCTAAAAAAAATTATGTAGGTTCTTACTAAAGACCCTGACTTTAAGTAGGAAAGGAGGAACATCTTCCTTATTTTTGTGTATTACAACATTAACATGTGCATACTTTTGAGACTCACTAAAAATTTTAGGTAAATATTCCAATAATATATCTCTCTATTCAATAATATGTGTCAAATCATGCAAGGTAATGTTAGCTTTGATCTTTTTCATGTACTTTACTATGTTATACCTAGTCTTATTGGAAGAATTAGATGTATCAACATTAGGTTTAGAATTAATTCCTTTAGGAGGTTATGGATTATTATCTGAGGTAGTATTAGGAGGGGTCTCAAAGTTATCTAGAGGATTTAAAGTGGTCAATGGTTGCTTCTACTCTTGATTTCTTAGATGATAAGTATTCTTTACATATTTATGAAAAACATGAATCTCTTTAGGAATATCCTCAAGCTCATTGTCCCCTTGGAAAGGAAATTCAAATGTCTCCACCATGAGAGTTGAATCAATAGATTTAGATGAACTTGAGGAATAAAATATACCTACATCAAAATCTTTATTAGGGAAAACTTCAAAAGTATCAAATTTTTCTTGGAAGGATTCAAACCATTATAAAATTCAACATAGTCTATTTACCCATGCTTAAAAGTGCAATCAAGTCTACAATAATTAGGTAAAACAACATCAATAAGATTTATATTAGGTACATTCTTTCTAGAAGATGGATAATTATTCTTGTTATTATGGTAACTATCATTTTTAAATATGTTAGTGGGCCTATTAAACCTTTGAAAAGAGAAATTCCAACTAGATCTCTCTCCAGTATTGCTTACTTGCTTTTACAACTGAAGAAAGTAAGTGCTAAGCTTTTAAACCATATTGAGGATATAGTCACTCTCATTCTTTGGGGCCTTAAAATTATTAACTTGAGTATTAGCATTAGTTGTAGGCATTAAATCTTTTTGATCCTATGGATGAGATCCATTAGCAGTATTTTTTAGGAATCCTAGGTTTTGAGTAGGATGAATTTGTCTCAAAGGTAGTTGATTCAAGACTAGAATTTGGTTTAGCGTAGGCATATTTTGGTTGGAATTGGGAATAAAATTCATAATGGGTAAATGTTTATTGTCATTAGGAATAGATTTTTCCAATTTTCCTTGGGGTTGCATCTAGTCATTACTGATCAAAACCTTAGCATGAGCTAAAACTAATGTGTTTATGGGCCCAATAGCTCTCTTTATAAACATAAAAGTCATAGGATCCAACGTATCCTTATATATTTCCAAGGCTAAAGCCTCATCAAGTATATAAATATATATGGTCCTATTGAATATTTTTTAGAACCTAGCATTGAAGGCTCTTATGGCCTCATTTTCATCCCTTTTCACTATGGTGAAATGTTGGTATAAAACACAAGGACTAATGATCTTACCAAATTGGTCAATGAAAACATTGTTAAAATCAACCCAACTAGTAATGTAATTTTTAGGGAGGTTTACAAACCATCCATATACAACATATTTAAAATTAAAAGGAAATAGTCTACATGTTACATCTTCATGATTCACATTCAATAGTCCTAATGTAACTTTGAAACTCTTAATGTGTTCTTCAATAGTTATAATTCCACCAAGACTAAATGTTGAAAAATATTTTTTTGGATTAAAAGGAAGGTCATATATCACACTTGACACATTGATTGATGAACCGGTTACCTAGCCAAGCCATACATTGATAGGGATCAAACATAGGAACACTCTGGATTGGTGAAGTTGGCAAAGATTGTGAAAGTTTATGATTACCTTTTTCCCACATAGTTCTCCTATGAACTTCTAATGAAAGAAGAGGTTCTCTATTTTCTCAACATTACCTTGTCCTAATTATTGATAATTCTAGATTATAGTATTTGATTCCTATTGGAAATATGATGTGTCAGTCTTATCTTTATGGGAGACAATGATCAGACTTGCACATTAAACAAGTTTTGCAAAGATTTATATAAAGGATGACAAATGATAGAAATATTTAACTAAGTTAGTTCAACTATGTATCCAAATACATAAGTATGATTTATATTTACATGTTTAATCTCAAATAAACTCAAATTAGTAAAGGATCTATCAATCTTTGATCAAAACAACATTACTAGCCTGAAACCTATTGAATTGATAAATCTTAATCCATATTTACCATAATTAAACATATACCTTCAAATAGCATCAATATTTATCTAAAGGAAGTGTAAATATGGGTCTATGACCATAAAGATCAATGGTATTTACATAATTGAACAAATAATGACACAATTGTGCAAAGGTTATACCAATCCTTAAACACAATTCACAAAAAATAGAAAAGATACTTTAAATCTACAAATATACTTTAAATATATAAAAAATAGTAATCAAATGGAGTACTCAACATCTATCAGTATATGGATATTCACATCTATTAATAAAGGAAGTCAAGGATTAATATCAAGCTTAAAATGAAAACCTCAACCCGTACAAGAGGATGGTTAACATTTTGAAATTATAATTCAAGCATATCTAGTTTAATTAGGTTTATTTTACTTATCATAAATCATCACATGCCATGTCCATAATTAGTTTGCTTCTTAAAATGTAAAAAGACATCATAAAAATCCAATTCTTTATCAAAAAACTAATGATTCATGTTTGTGAAGTTTCTAAATTTGAGATGGTTTGTGAAATTTTTGGTCCTAACTACCCATGGTATCAATACATCTAAACCTACCTTCATGATAAAATAATCTCCCTAAACCTCTCACATAACCATGATAAATCATTTATCCAACACACTTAATGTTTTACCCTTCTTGGTAACACTTTATATCATAGAGGTTATGATAGAACTTTGTTATAATGTTTAAATTTAGATAAGGTCAAATTAGCCATAAATTATATCCATGATGGAGTATTTGGTTCAAATACTAGTGGTATATTTGTTTCTAATAAGATATTAAGAACATGGTAATATTTCCCCACAATGGAAAAAAATTGTCAAAAGTATGTTAAAAAGTGCATTTCATGTCAAAAACATGGGGACTTGATTCATGTGCCATCTCAAACTCTATCGCATATTAAAACTCTATGGACCTTAACTATATGGGGGATCAATCTCATTATAAAAACTAACCCTAACTCATCCAATGACCACAAACATATAATCACCACCATCAAGCACTTCAAAAATGGGTGGAGGTAATCCCTCTCACATATGTAATGGGAAAAAAATAAAAATTGATTCTCAATCATATAATTTTCCATTTTTCATCATTTAATTTAATTGTAAGTCATTTAATAACATGGACGTTAATACCCTTTGTACCCATTTTCATATTATACATAAATGGTCCATACCTTATTTCCTACAAGTTAATGGCCAAGCAGAAGCATCCAATAAGAATATCCTAATAATCCTTAATCAAATCATAAATTATGTTGGCCATGACTAATATTTAAATATTTATCATACTTTGTAGGTTTACCATATAAGAATTTACACACCCACAAAATAAAACATTTATTCACTTGTCTATGAAACTAAAGCTATCCTTCCAATTGAGATATAATTACCATCCTTACGTAATTTATTAAAAAACCTAATTGATGATGAGTAATTTTGAGTTTAAAAGTTGTAAGAGTTAGATATTTTGGATGAGAAATGGATCAATGCACTTAATTATTTAAAAGCATATCATAACAGACTACATCACAGTTTTGAAAATAAGATTAAATCCATTGAATTTGTGATTATCTTTTCCTCAAGGAAAATAAGAAGAAGACTAATGTACAGTAGGAAAATAAAGGAAAGTTTGAGTCCAACTAGTTTTGTCCTTATGTTTTCATATAAAATATGGATCAAGCACCTATAAATTAGCTACTAAATATGGATAAGATCTTTATGATCCCATGAACATTATGTATCTCAAGTGTTTCCACACTTAATGACTCTAATGTTATTTTCAAAAAATAAAAAAAGAAAAAAAATAAAAAGAAAAAGATAAATAAACATCCAAAAATGAAAACCATTCTAAATGGTGCTTTGGGAAATTACCATGGTGAAAACTATTTTTTGGCATCTATTTTATATAATTACTTGGAGACATCATCATTCTATATCATTTTCACTCCACCTCATCTTACATTATCCACATTCACCAAAACCTAATTCATCCTAACCATCCCTTTTATTAAGTCATCCCATCCTTGACAATGTACCCCTCTATTATATTGTTTGACCTTGAATACCATATAAAAGTGGCCTTGAACCATGTTTTTTAAAATATTGCTACACCGACATTCCTATGCAAACAACTACAACACATTTTCCTTAGAATCCTTCTAACATTATATCCACTTAATGTATCCATTCCTAGTGCTAAAACCAAATTTCCATATATTTTTAGTTTAAGTGTCAATTCAAATATCCATAGAAAAGCCAAAAAAATATAAATACCATAAAATCATAATAACATTAGAAAATAAAATAAAATAAAACCAAAAAAATAATAGGAACTTCCAAAATCTTGAATAAAATGCCATTTTTTCTTGTCCATAGTTTAGATATAAATATTTATCTCACCTTAAATAGATCATTGAAACCTCATTGAGATATATCATTCCAAAATCTACCCCCTTCATGTATATCATTTCTTATAAAAAATAAATCTATCAATATCATTATCATCATCGCTCACAACCTAAGGTTTCTATCTTAACAAAGGATTTAAACAAAATTAGTTTATTTACTTGTTTTTGTGTTTATTGCTTGTTTTTAATTTGTTAAGTGTTTTATATTTTTGTAATTATTATGTTGAGTTAGTCCATATGCTTATTAAAAGAGTCTCATCATGATCTTACGTATAATTATGAAACATGTCATATATAATATTGAGAGTAATGTTACTCAAAATATTTGATAATGTTATACAAGAATATCAATAAATAATTTATATACATTTACATCATCACATTTTTATATGATCATTCATTCATAAAAAACTATTTGTTGAACACAACCATTCTCAAGTTATTCAATGATAACTAACATCCATTCTAATTATCCATAACAAACTAACTAAACATTCATTCCAATCACTAAGTGTGAGTAAAAATAAAATAACATGAGGGATAACCATTCATTACATCATAATAAACCATGCATAAAACTATGAGACACATGCTATATCCCAAAATGAATCACTATATATCAAAAAAAAAAAATCATGTACACATATAAATCTCATATCATTATATACATCTCTTCAGATACATCAAAATCCAATTAAAAAATAAGGGGTTAACTATTATCGTGACCCTCTAAATATAGATTCTAAGGAGGTGATATATAAGGTGTGATCTAAGGTGGACCCATGGTATACTGATGGATTTCCCACTAAATACTAATATGTCTCAACCCTCATAGTCCTCATTGATTATCCTTATATACGGCCAAAGTCCTCCACATAGGAATGTGCCCTCTGATCAACTATCACCACCTGTTCATATAAGATCTTATAATAGGATGTTAGTCAATATTTATCATGCTATGTATATTATAACATGTAACCTATTAAAATACCCACACATTTCATCTCCTTCAATGTCTATATTATGTAACTATACATCCATAGATACTAAGGTGTCATCCCTCCTCTATAACTATATTGTAAATTGATTTATCTCGATCTAAAGTTGAACAATATCTATTACCCTCATCTAGTTGTCTACCCTACTAGCCTCCTTAACCCATAAATCTAGCTATCTCATTATCCCTAGATAAAATCTCTCATTAGAGGATATCTTTGAAAGAATCATCCTCCACTATTCTGATTAGCCCTAATGTCACTGCTTTATTTCTCCCTACTACTATCACAATTAGTGGTCCCAGTGGTTGAGAAACATCTCCTCCATATCCTCCATATCCTCTTATATCTCCTCAATCACTAATCATATCTATCATAGGAGCCTCCCCACCCTTTCCTCTATCCCCTCTTAATGCAACTTCCTCACTTGTTTCCCTAGGAATCTTTCCCCTCATCCTTTATTGTATTACCCTCAAATACTATGCCCTTATAACCTCTAAATCTAATCTTTTAGAGACTTGGGCCTCTAATGTAGAATATTTAACTTCACTAGCTGATTCTAACCCCAGCATGATATATATGCATCTATAATACCTGCATCAATGACATTGTGTTGATTACAAAATGTCACATAGTATAAATAGATCCAAATTATAGTGGTTGTTTTAATATCTACTACTATCCCCCTAATATCACTTCTCCTTAGCTGATCAATATAATTTGTGAAGACCTACCGAAATATCTTACCAAATACCAAAATATCTCAATACCATATATGGCATATACCTCTCAATAATCTACTCATGCTAA
This sequence comes from Torreya grandis, assembly GCA_037957365.1. Taxonomy (NCBI): domain Eukaryota; kingdom Viridiplantae; phylum Streptophyta; class Pinopsida; order Cupressales; family Taxaceae; genus Torreya; species Torreya grandis. The sequence goes on from JARHVA010000154.1 coordinate 2,477,267, forward strand.
CCCACAATATCACAAGTTGTAGTCACATAATCTAAATATAAAAATTCTTGCACCCATATTAGGTATGTCTCCCTATAGGGTCCCCATGTGATGTCATGTGGAATCAAATCATCTACTGATCTCCTATAATATGCTAAATCCCCTAAGTGCCACCACTAGCTACCCACTATCACATGCCATATGTAATAAAAAGGCTCCTTATTTTCCATCATCCATAACTATCCTACTAGTCTCTTTATGGTTAAATGATCCCATTCTCATACATGTAGTAGTGTGGATTCCCTAATAATATTTCTACCATTATATACCACTACATGCAAATCTCTGTATAAGTGTGGTATCATGTAGGGACCCCAAACAAAATTTATGTAAAACTCAAACATATCACCCATAATCTATGCTAACCAACTTAGAAATAACCTCCCACTCTTTTTAGGTAATAATATACTGCTAACAAAAGTCATCAAAACCAAAAGGTAGTGGATTTATCTCTCTTCTTACAAAACATGCATCTAAATTAGTACCCAAACCTATCATTGAGATGATATCCTCATCAAACAATCTATCTAGTGATACAATATGTAGTCTCCTTCTAATATACCATTGTACCTATACATGAATACATAAAATACTCTAAACATCCTTTAGTGTAACTATTATCTCCCCTATTAACAAATGAAATGTACTCATATCTGAGTTCCAACACTCTACCAATTCCATCAAAATACCCCTATCTACATGAATCTTTGTCATCTTATCTATGTAAGATAACACAACCTCTAAAATCTTGTACTCATAATCTATGTGTTGAGTATGATTCTAATGTGAAAATTTGATTGTTAATGTAGATTTATTTTATTTTTTATTTTTATTTTATGAAGGCCATTTTATTGATTTTTGGTCCTATATTAATTGTTTGGAGAATTTTGAACACTTGTTTGGAACTTCCTAAACAATAGTTAGAAGTGCCATCTATAGTCAAGTTCACTAAATGTGTAATTAACTAAACTAAAATCTTTATCCATTCATCCTAAAAATTTAGGGCACACTTTTAAGAGTTGAATTAACTAAATTTAATATTTTTTTAATCAATTTTTTACTTTATAAGGATTTGGGGCACCTAGCTTGTCTAGTATGCATATTTGTCCTTACTTATTGAGAAACACATCTTACATGTTGACCTTATCTTATCATTGAGTCAAACTTGTTTTATTGAGTCAAATTTTAGTTATATTATATTTTATTTTTAGTTTGCTTAATTTTTAATTAAGTTCTTAATTTAACATTAACTTGTCATACAAGTTACTTGTAATTGGTTAGATTTAGCCTTTTTTGTTAATAAAAGATTATTCATAAATATGATGCAATAGTTATTGTTGGAAAATATTTTTGCATATTTTAACATATGATTTTTATTGTATTTATTCACAAAATAAAACCAAAAATATTAATAATATTAATTTGAATATATTTAATGTATATTTTGTCATTAATCACACTTATAACAATACTTGATTAATAACTAGTAATTTTGTGATAGATTGAATGATATATATCTTCATTTTAGATTAAATCAAAGATGATTTTCACTCCCTCCACACATTCAAAAAATTTATTTATTATTTAATTATCATTCAATAAATTTTTAAAAGGGTTTTAAGCCATTATCAAGAACATCATGGCTTCTATGAATTCTACTTCTATGAATATTCCCATTTTCAAAGGTAACAACTTTGAATATTGGAGAGATAATTTTAAGAGGATACTTTTTAGGAAGGTAGTTTGGGATAATTTTATCCATGGATGCACTTCACTTAGAGATTGTAATATTTTGATTCAATATCAAAAAATAATGAAAAATGATGAAAAAAATGGATGCACAAGCTTTCTTCTATACTAAGAGTGACATGTACCCAAACATCTATCCAAGAAGTGTAGGATGAAAAAATGTCCATGAGGCATGGAATTATTTATAAAATTCATATCAATGATTCATTAAGATAAGATAATTAAAATTACCAACTCTTTAAAATATTTTTTTAAATTCAAGAATGTCAGATAATGAAGGAATTAGAGATTATTATATAATGATAAATGAGGGTTTATGGATAAACTATAGAATATAGTGTTATATTAAGGAAAATTTTGAGATACTTAAATAAAAAATGGTTACATATTGTGATTTATCTTGAGTGTAAGGACATCAATACTATAAGTGTGTATAAGTTAGTGGGTTCTCTCTTATCCAATGAATATAAGATGAGACTATATGCAAGGGACCAAGAACATGCACTTGAAACCAAGGTAAGAGTTTCAAATATCAAAGAAAAAAATAAAAATAGATATGAAATTAACTACATAGGTAAAATAAAAAAATACATTACTTTTCATTACTAAAAAAATAGGACATTTTATAAAAGATTTCAAGAAATTGCTAACTAAAAATCAATATAATCAAGAAGGTGAAAAGAAGGCATTATAATATAAAAAAGTAAGCTTAAAATGCCCTCAAATTATTATCTCAAATTTATTATGGTAATATAAGTATCAAATCATTTTTTTGGCTTCTTGATTCAGGTTTCTCAAATCACATGACAAATCACAAAGATAGTTTCAACAATTTATATGACTCCTTCAAATCCAAGTGCAATTTCGAGATGGAAAGTACACCCAAGTTAAAGGAAAGATAAGCATGAAAATTTAAAAAAATAAAATGTAAGGGTGAATTAAATTATGTTTTTTTTCTCCAAATATGTATTCTAAGAGTATGGATCACAATATCATAGGATATAGAGATGAAAATGAAACATAAAAGTTTTACAATCCTACTAGTAAATCTATCATTATTTATAAGGATTATAATTTTTTTGAAAATGAGATATATGATGATTCTTATATATATATATATATATATATATATATATATATATATATATATATAGGGAGAGAGAGAGAGAGAGGTGGATCATATTTAATTTAATTTTGAGGTATTATTGGGTCCTACACATGTTTCTGGTTCAATAGGAACCAATACTATTTCTTCCTAAAAAATTAGTCATCCATCTTCATCAACTCCAACCAAGCACAAGAATTTATTAAATACACATAAATATAATAAAATTTTATATAATAAATATTATATGAGTATAAAAATGATTCAACATAATTAAGGTAAATTTTTATCATTCTTATGATGAAAATATTATGTTTGCATTGTCATATGTGGCTAGGGAACCTAGAAGTTATGCAAAAGATAGACAAAAAAAGATGGGTTGATGTTATGAAATTTGAGATGGATTAAATTGATAGGAATGAAAAATGGAATATTAATTATCATATATTAAATAAATATGTCATTGTAATCAATTGGTTTTACAATACTAAAGGTAAGAGTGATGGTACAATTGACAAGTTAAAATCTAGACTAGTTGCAAAAGGGTTTGCACAAAATATAGGGTTTACTATGAGGAAAATTATGCACTTATAGCACATAAAGATAACATAAGAATAAAATTTATTGAATTTACCAAAAAATTATATAAAATACATAAAATTTATGTCAAAAGTGTATTCCTAAATGTAATGATCGAAGAATAAGTATATGTAGAGCATCCACAAGGTTTTGAGATAAAGGGTAAATAATTTTGGGTATGTATTTGAAGAATGATATTTATGGGATGAATAAAGATCCATGATCTAGGTAATAAATAATTTAAAACTTTTCATTATATCTAGGATTTATAATAAGTCAAAATAAACCAACTCTTTACGTACAAATATTAGGTTTTAATGTGTTATATGTATGTATCTATGTAAATGACTTGATATTTATAGGTAGCTTTATGGAGATGGTAAATAGCTTACACAAAGGTATAAAATAATAAGTTGAGAATAATGATATTAGAATTATTAATTAATTTATTTTCATTTAATTCCATAAAATAAAGAGGAAGTATTCATTTCTCAATCCAAATATGTCCAAGACATGTTAAATAAGTACAATCTTCAAGATTTTAAGCTCAAAGACACTCCAATTGTAAGTGGAGAATAAATAGTAAGAGAGGATGGGATTAATTTATCTAATGAGAATAATTTTAAGATCATGGTGAGAGGCTTTGTGTATCTCACTATGACAAGACCCATTATCAATTATGAGGTTTCACTATATTCTAGATTTATGGCCACACTGTCACTCAAACATTTACAAGTAGTGAAAAGAATTTTTAGATATGTAAGAGGAACTTATAATCATGGTATTATTTTAGACCAACATGTTTAATATGTATAATTGTATACATATATTTATATTTGGGAGTATATTTTATGACATGAAATCAACTTCAAGTTATCGATTTACAATAAGGAGTGGGTTTATTTCATGGTCATCAAAGAGATACGTTATAGTTGTATTATCCTCTACTAAAGCTGAATATACAACACTTAAATTATATTGAACATTTTTTATTATGGTTGATAATTTTATAATTTTATTTTAAATAGGTTTAGATTGAGCCAAAATATATATTTTTTGATAACAATGGGGCAATACATTTGTCTAAAAATCCAATTTTCCATGCTAGAACCAATCATAGTGAACTCAAACATAATTTTGTGAGAGATTTGGTCAATGATATATGTTTTCTATAATTTAGTATATGATATGTGAAGATAAATTTTATTATATTTTCACTAAGGGATTATTTAATAATATGCATGTAATACTTAAGGAGATGATAGGTATTTCTACTTTTGCATCAAAGGGGGGAATGTTGAGTATGATGCTAATGTCAGTCTTTGAATGTTAATTTTATTTGGAATTTTATTAGTTTATGAATATTATTTAATTAATTTGTGTCCTAAATTAATTATTTAGTCAAATTTGAATTTTTTTTAGAACTTCCTAAAAAATAGCTAAAAATGCTAAGTAAAGTCCAATTCATTGAATATGTACTTAACTAAGCTTAAATATTTATCCATTCATACCTAAGAGGTGAGAAAAAATTTCAATATATGATTTAACTTTTTTTTTTATAGTAATTTAGCTACTTTATATGGATTTAAGGCACCTATCTTGTCTAATGTACATGTTTTTACCTACTTTTTAGAAAGACATCTTGCATGTTGACTGTATCTTATCATTGAGTAAAACTTGTTTTATTACATTAAATTTGAGTTATATCAGATTATATTTTTATGGGTATATTTTTATTTAACTTATTTTTTAAGTAAGGTTTTAATTTAGCATTAATTTTTCATGCAAGTTACTTTTAATTGGCTAGTTTTAGCCTTTTGTTTTTAATAAATGATTGTGCACAAGTGTGGAATAATAGTTATTCTTGGAATATATTTTTTGTATATTAATATCTCTGATTTTTATTTCAATCATTCACAAATGAAAGATAACAATCTTAAGAAACTTAATTGTAAGTTATTCAATGCATATTTTATCATCAACCAGGCTTATTATAATATTAGATTAACAACTGGTAATTATAGGACATATTAGATGATAAATAAACTCATTTTTAGATTAAATCAAAGTTGATTTTCACTCCCTCCACACATTCAAAGACTTCACTATGAAGTTAGACATAAATTGTATCATTACAGACCACCTCTCTCATGAAATATGATTAGCAATCTCTCCTACAAAATACCCCAAAAAAACATACTTATTCTAGTTTTCCCTCAAATTCTAAAATGCATCACCAATATTACCTAACAATCCCAAAAACCTCATTAAACTAAACAAATTCATCACGAATTTCCATCATAGATGAGTTTTTTGTTCCTCAAAATGAATTTATCATGGCTTTGATGAAATCACTATGGTCATTGAATCCATTATAGTAATTTAGAAATTGTTTCTCAAGAAAAAAAATTGTTGTTAACATGAACTAATTCATTGTTTTCAAATATGAAATCACCACTAGGACATTATTGAATTCATATTTTCCTAATTTTAAGTGCATTTATTAATTTAAAAAATCAAATTTCATAAACCAAAAATGATACTTATTAGTTCCCTGCTCCCCTCTAGACGCTAATGCTCTCTCACTCGCTCGCTATGGTGCTTGTTATCTAGAATAGAATCCATTTTATCTCAAGGTCTTCTACAAATCCAAAGCACAAAAATCCTAGGTGGAAAGGGTTAAAATGATTTTAAACTCACCCTACCTCCTATTTATTTACCTCAACCCCCTAAACCCACCCCCTCACACCTTTCATTCATCTATTTTTCATCATATATCTTATTTTAAGAGCCCATCCACTTTGTTTATCCTCACATGTCCTCTTGCAGGGGAATCTACTTATCAAATTAACTAGCCTAGCCACTTTGTTTATCTTTTCACACTCATATCCCTTATAATATTCTTCATTATTTAAAAAATTTATGCTTCTTATAGTTGTAACACCCTTTCGAAGAGGGGGAAATGTAGACACATAAATTCTACCACTATGGTGTCACAATTATTTCACTAATTATCAATATTCAATACATCCTTCATAACCTATCCATCATAAAAAATCTATAATTTTATCCTAATAACGACACAATCCTATATTATTCCATCTGACATTAACCCTTTTATTAATTACCTAATTAATTCATATTAGTTAGGTTAATTAATCACTAATTACATAATGTACCAATAATTTCAAATAAACAATTACAAATATATGAAAAATTAGCCAAGCCACGTCATCATCCTACATAACCAACCTCATTTGATCCCTATAACCTCTTCATTTATCTATTAACCAACTTATTTAAACATCATTAAAACATTTAAACACCCTAATTAAGACATTAAACCTTCCAACAAATCTTATTTAATATATTATTGCATATTCCAACAAACTTATTTAAGATGTTCAACTCTTAAATATCAATTTAACTCATTAAAAGACTATTTGACCTCTTCTTCCTACCAAATGATATATTCTTCACTAATCCATTGAATGCATTTTATCCATACACTCAATAGCCACCATTCAAATTAAAAAATAATAAATAAATTTGAATTAAATTTGACCATCCATTTTTCATCTAAAAAATATATAAATTAATGTCCCTTATTTCATTATGAGAGGAATCCATCATCAATCTATCAAAATTATCATCATGTATCCACTTGAGATCAAATCTATCAATCAACTTATCATCACACTACTGAAATCTTTAACATAGGATTTTCATTTGAGTCACCACATATCAAGTGATCAAGATAAAATCCAAGGTAACGAAGGAGATGTATCTTTATTCTTGGAAATTTAAATTACATCTTGTGTTTTTATCTTTCAAAATCTATCTAAAGTTTATGCTAAGTTTATAATAGGTGTTAATTGTCATTCTTAATTCCTTGTTTTAATTCTAAATTTTATCATTCACATTTAATCAAATAACTTTCTTTCATGATATATTATTTATTTTGATGGAATCGTGAATTAGTCTCACACATACATGCATTATGATTAAATGTCATACCATTGTATGGATTTAAATACTCAAATGGCAGAGACATATCCTCCACCTCCAACACCACCATAATTAGTCATTACACCTATTAAACATTATTATATATATAGTGGTTACACATATGCAATATCATTTTATACAAATTATCTGAGTATAGATTTTAGAGATTTAAAAAGGTTTAGATATCAGATGGTTTAGTCACATGATAAATATTATCACATCTATATAAATTATGGGGGCATATGCCATGCCTGTTATTTCAATTTATAGATATTTGAGTGTATATTCATACAAATTTGAGTGCATATGCATGGGCATATGTACATGTTTTATAAGAACATGAACTGCATGTTTCCACATATACATACATTTGAGATAAAGGTTCTTATATTTATCCTATAGATGAATAACATTCAATTTTAGTGGGTACAGATTCATGGGGCATGATGTTAGTTCATGTAGATATACAAACCATTAGATTCATGAGGCATGATATTGGTTCACACACATATACACATTTTAATTTTCATGGGGTATTTACTAGTTCATGCACATATACTCACTTTCATATTCCTGAGGTATGACATTGATTCATGCACATATATAATAGTATAGTTTACAAGTTAAATTAAAAATGGTAATCATTCCATTTCACACTTGTTGACACTGAGGTCATGATGGGGGAATGAATATTATTCATTATCTTTTGATCATGAATTTATTCTACATTGAGAAAACTTGAAAAAAATATACAATTAAATCTGAGGTCATGATGGGGAAATGGACATTGTTTATTTTATTTTTATCATGCATTTATTCTAAATTAATCAAAATTTATATAAATTAAGTTAAACTAGACATTTGAATATTTAAGCCATATGTAGTGGTTGATTTAGTATTACTTCTAACAAACCCATCATGTGTTTCGCATATAGTTTCTATTTGTTTGGGTTATTACATCACATACTTTTCCATATATTTTTGAGGGTTTTGTCATGTTGTCTTCTCAACTTAGGGGTTTGTATAACTACACAAATTTAGGGTACCATCACCCCAACTCTCCATGTTATTTATAAAGGAAGCACCATTTATCCATGGTCTAATAATAGGAACCAATATCTAAGTTATTTAGTTTAAATCACTTTTATCCAATGATTCAAGAAGGGACCATGATATCCAACAAGTTTAAAGGGAAAAATGGGTTTCACTAACACATGTTTACTCTTTAATTTTTTATTTTTAAATTTCAAGTTCTAATTTAAAATTTCAATATATGGCCTTTGAATACAACATTTTCTCTATAGGTTTTAATTTTGAGTGACTTAAAGATAAATTAGATACAATAAACTAAAAGTAAGAGAAGAAATACTAACAAAATATTTAATAATTTGGCTATATAGTCTAGTAGCATGTAAATCATGGAAAATATATAGAATATTAGAAATATCCCACTTTTTGAACACTTTTGATAGGCTCCACATGGATATACTTAAACAAATAAGGGTAGTTATGCCAATTTGGTTTTTGCATCAAGAAAATTTATCTTAATTTTAAATCTTTGTTAGTGAATCAATAATGTTCTCATAAATGTCCACCTTCTTAAACAATATATTCTTTTCTTCCACCATTTCCCATACAAAATGGTATTATATATCAATGTGTTTCATTATAGATTGATACTTAAGGTTACTCACTATAAAAATTGTAATTTGAGAGTTAAAATATATCCTTACAACCTTTTGAACAAACCCAATAATGGATATTAGCCTTTGAATCCAAAATGCTTCCTTCCTTGATTGAGTAGTTATCATATACTAAACCTCTATGGTGGATATTAAAACACTATCCTACCATTTTATCATCAAAATTATATCTCCACCAATAAAATTATCACATACCCACTAGTATATCTTTAGCAATAAGGATCTCCACCCTAGTTTGGATCCAAAAAACCTTGTAGATTCAATCTTTTACTTTTATTAGGATTACCTTGATAACATATTGCATAGTCAAACATCTCATAAACATATCTAAATATCATATTAAATGTAGTCCAATTTTTATTTCCCATATTTAACAAAAATCTTATCACTTTTACCACTGCATAATCAATTTCAAGTCTAGTAATACCATTGCCTACAACAAGCTACTAATAACCCTAGCATATAATATTAGATACATGTTATCAATTTATTCTTCTATATTAGGACATGTTTTAGCATATGATTTTTGACCAAGAGGAAAGGGAGTATTGATGGGATTAATTTATTATATCTTAAACCTTTACAATATTATTTCAACATACTTATTTTGATTTATCCACATTTTCATGTTTATCCAATCTCTTTTAATTTCCATTCCAAAAATATATTTTATAGCACTGAGATCCTTCATATCAAATTGAGATGATAATTGAGACTTAACTTGGTTAATTATTTTCTTACTATTACCAATTAACAACATTTCATCCACATACAGTATTATGATAATAAAATTTTCACCTTCCTATTTATAATAAACATAAGGATCAACTTTGATTATTTCAATCCCAAGTCATAACACATGTAAATTTTTTGGTTCCACATTCTTGATGATTTATTCAATCCATATAAATATTTTCTCATCCTACACACAAAATTATTCTTTCTTTTTATCTTAAATCTTTTTGGCTACATCATTTAGATTTCCTTACCAAGTTCACCATGTATATAAGTTGTCTTTACATCCATATATTCTATTTCTAGATTGAAATCATTATAATAGATAGAATAAATTTAATTTAATGTAAGGAAATAAATTTCCTCTACCTAAGAGAATCCCTTTGATACAAAGTGAGATTTATACTTCTCCATTTTCCCATTTGCATTGTACTTCTTAAATACCCATTTTTAGCCAATAGATTTTACTATAGGAGGTAATTTTACTAAGTTTGATGTATAATATTTATCTAGGGACTCTATTTATTCTTCCATATCCTTCTTCCAAGATTTAGTTTCTTCTGAGGTGAAAACCTCATTTACAATCTTAGGGTCTTCATCAATAACATTCAAAACTGATAAAAGGATAAAAAATGGAAATAATGAGGAATATAATTATTAGGTGTCCCCCTCACCCAATCTAGTCTTCTCAAGATTGGAATTTCTAGTTCTCCATCTTATGGTTCCTCCGTCTTAGCTTTAACTAAATTTTCCTCTTAAAACTCCTACTTTGGTTCATCTTTTATAGTTGCTTCGAATTCAAACACTTATTCTCCCTCTTCTTCTTCAAACTAAATCTATTTAGGTTCATCCTTTGGCTTTCCTTCCTATTTTAGAACCATTTTTACTTATATGAAGATAACATTGTGATTACAATCATTCTTCTTCATTTTAATATTCCATAGTTTATGTCCCTTTACACTAGTACCATATCCAATAAAGATAAAATTTACTGATTTGATGTCTAGATTAGTAATTTTTTCCTTTGGAGTATACATATAAGCATCAAAACCAAAAAAATTAATATTTTTGAGATATTTTTTCTTACCAATCCATGATTTTTATGAATTTTTATCAACTGGGAATGATATGAATGATATATCGATTAAATAAGTATTCATGATTGCTTTTACCTAAAAAATTATTTTCAATCCTACACCACTAAGTATGTTTGTCACCTTATCCATCAACATATTATTCATTCTTTATACAAATCCATTCTATTTAGTTGTATATGAATTTATAGTTTGTCATTCTATTCCATTGTCTTAAGAAAACTACTCAAAAAAAATTGAAGCAATATTCTCCACCATTATCACTCCTCAAGACTATAATACTATTCTCTATTTGGTTTTAAATAAGATCTCTAAACTCTTTAAACTTATTAAAAACCTCAAATTTAGACTTAATACAATAAATCCAAGTTTTTATTACTTTTATTATTATTTATTTATTTTATTTTATTTATTTATTTATTTTTGTGTGTGTGTGTTAAATACACACTCACACACATATATATTACATATTATATATATACATATATATAGTGATGGAACCTTCCCAAGTCCAAACACATCACTATGAAATAAAATCCCTTGTGATCTTATAACATTACTTGGGAACTTTATTGTTATTTGTTTACCAAACATATAAATGCTCACATTAATTAAAGCCTATGGGAAATCAAACATTTATTAAACCATACCTTTATATTTTAATTTTTTAATGCATTTATTTCCAATGTGTCCCATCCTCTAATTCTATTAAATTATATTCTTTATAGGAGATATAGAAGCTCGATCTGAAATATTATTCACCTTAGGAACCATAGAGCTAATAAAATCATCACTTACATTTCTTGCCTTAATCTTGTAAAATGATCATGTAAATAATCATTTTTCATTACTATTTATCCACAAACCATCTTTCAACTATCATTATTAAATATCACATACACACACATCATTCATATTAATTACATATATTAGTATTCTAGTCTAGCCTGGAATGTGCATAACACTAGGGAATGTTTTAATCCTTCCATATTTAAATATTCCTATGATATTATAGGTTAATTTTTATTCTATTAAGACATTAACTTCATTTATATTTTCAAATTCATAAAACTACTCCCCATGAGAGGCCATATGAAAGGCACCCAAGTCAATCAACCATGCACTATCATATTCATGTGAGCTTAACATTTACAAGAATATATCCCTTAATTAATCATTAGATGAATTTTATTATTTAGACTAGAAATTTTTTAATTACTTACCCTTTTCAGCCTTTAAAAATTTATAGTCTTCCTTAAAATGCCTTATTTTACTACAATTCCATCATTTCCTCTTATCTTTTCATGTAGTCTTAGATTTACCTCTAAACTTTGAATTCCTCAAATTTATTTTAGTTATTTCTTGGGAATGAATTATTATAAATAATATATCATTTGTTTGATAATATTCAACATATGTTTGCCTTATTTCTTATGATAATAAGGTTCCTACTATGTCCTCAATTTTTTACTATCAATGTGATAATAGTTATTTCCATAACTAAATTACCCCAAGAGTCAGGTAAAGAACAAATAAAACTAATAAAATTTTCTTCTTCTTCCATTTTAATTTCAATAGACTATAACTAACTTACCACAATATTGAAATCCTCTAGAGGTTTTAGCTTTTTCAATGAATATAACTTCTTTCAAATAAATTATTTGTTTACTAGAAACTTTGTTTGATAAAAAGTCTATAACTTCTCCCATAGATTTTATAAATTTTATCAATCGCTAAATTTGGAAAACTTGAATCTGATAGACATAATACAATTAAAATATATTCCTTCATATCAATATTTTCTAAAATATTGTAACTTCATACTCATAGATTGCACTTCTGATACAAAAACCCATTGATCTCTATCCACAAGAAGATCTTCCATATTGAGCTTCAAAAAGTTACAATGTTGACCATTGAACATTTCAATCTCTATCCTTGTGTTTTCTATCATAATATTTTACTCAAAAAAATCTCACATGTAGATCTACCACTTAAAAAATAGTCTATAACAGGTTAAATAAACCTTAAATTTTCACACTTAGTTGTGATATTAAATAAAGAGAAAATAGATCTGATAAAAATTGAGAGAAGAAATATTATTATAATATTTAATCTAATAGAGTAAGAGAAGTGGAATAAACACAAGAATACATATAACACATAGTTTCACCTGAAAAAACCCTTGTGGGTAAAAAACCTACTACAATAATTCCTTTATTATATTAACTCAATCTATACAGTATAATAATGCACTACCAAGTTCTACTTTTCCCCTACTATATGTTTGAGTATATATAGTCACATCAATAAAAAATAGACAAATAAATATAAAAATACAATGGGTATCAAAACCATGGGATATTTGAAACATGGGCTAAAACCACCTAAATATATACCATGAAGCTACAGTTTAGTAGAGTGTAAATCATGGAAAAAATACAACACATTTCCAACATGACCTGCACAATTGTAACTTCCCACCAAAGAAAAAGTGTGTTGTACATACTCAAGTATACCTTTTAATTTTAATCTATCAATTACATTACTAGAATAAAGGCGGGGCATTTGTAGATATTAAAATGTGTTATGAAGTATTTGATAATGACATGCTTGATATACATTTACCATGAATGAAATTTTCCCACAAATATGTTCATTTTCTCATAATTACATGATACCTTTTGAGTTTGACCCTCTCAATTTTGTATAAAAAACTTAAAATAGCCTTACAATCTATGCCAAACTAGTTTATTATCTCATATAAACATCCTTAAACCTTCAAGTCATCATTCATGTGTCTAGATCACTATTATAAAAATTGGTCAATATTGTCAATGTATATTGACCTATATTTTAATATAATGACTATGTCCTAGAAGAATATTACAATATGTGCCTAAACAACTTATTATCTCCTAAAAACATCCCTAGATATTCAGGTCATCATTTTTATGCCTAGGTCACTATCATCAAACTTGGTCAATATCATCAGTTGATATTATCCTAAATTTTAATATAGTTAACCTCTCTAAAAATAAATGATTTTTAAAATAAAATATTTACTTATGTTTGACCCATCTACCTATCCATATATATCTTAATAAATGAATGAAGAAACTATTTCCTTGTAGTTAACCTAATAATAGTCATATATATAAATCAAAGATTCACTTGATAGGGGACTTATAACTTACCTATTACACATATATACAATATTACATTGATAAAATATACCTTGTTCCTCCCAAATTATAAATCACTCACTAGGATCAGTCACAAGATAATAACGAAAAATAATAAACCCAAGTCAAAGTAAGTTTTACCAAGTATTGAATCCAAATCATTAGCTAAATTTAGAACTTCACATGGCTTTATTTCCCTCATCATGGTATCAAATACATAGGTAGTGATTAATCATAAAATTAGGGAGATTGGGTCAACTCAGCCCATTACACTTTACTAATTTTTATAGATTTTTAGCCCTCATAAGCACACCCAGGGTGTCGAGGTGAAAGAGATTACTTTATAAAGTTGTGTGTATCATAAAATTTTATAATAATAATAATAATAATTATATATATATATATATATATATATATTTCATTGATAGTAAAATTTGACCATATGGTCATAGGCATATATTTTATCACATGTCACTACCAACCATTTAAGTCAGTATCGATAGTTGATACTGACCTAGATCTTGTCGAACAAACCTTGCCTAGATAAAAATACAATTTCAAAACCTAATAAATCATAGGCATTATTCAGTTTATTTTCCATTACAATAACATAATCATAGTCAATTAGTTATTCAAAAAATCTAAGTACTCATCCCTTTATTGTACTTACTATATTTAACAATTGATGCTTGTCAAATCATTACACTCAATTTTAGTATTTTACATTCAGATGTAATCTTAATTTCTATATTTATTAATCTATTTTTTTTTTTTACTTTTTTCTATCCTATTAAGGTTTCTAAAACCAAATTAGGTTAAAACATATGAACATATTCATATATGAAACAACTTTAGCGACTTGAATGAAGTTTGTCCAAAGTAAAAATTTCCTTTAGCCAATTTTTGATATGATTGTAAATTCCTTTATGGATGGTTTTGTTGGATATAAATAAACAAAAATAAATGATGTTTATAATTTTAAGACAAATTTTGATACATCTTAGGGAGTATTTTTTTATGTCATAATGCCTTTTGTAATTAAAAATTCTAATGGTACTCATCAGCATGTGTTGACACACATATTTTACAATTATACACATGACATCATTGAAGATTATGTCAATTTTATTTTTAAAAAATAAAAAATCATGAAGATCATCTTAAAGAGTTTTTTAATATTTTTAAAATAATTTGAAAGTTAATTATCTTATTAAATCCCAAAAATTGTATCTCTAGTATCACATCAGGGAAATTATTGGATTTTATGATATCTTAATGGGGCATTAAAGTGGATGTTAAAAAGTAAAATATATAGTGAATATGTTTCCACTCAAAAACTTAAAGTGGATCATTTTTTAGGGTAAAATATTGGAAATATGAAGATTAGTGGCCTAGTTGGCTAAAAAAACCCATCCTTTTTCTAGACTATTCCAAAAAGGAACAAAATTTAAATGGAATGAACATTTCCAAAGAACTTTCACTGAAATCAAGGATTAGTTAACAAACCCACTAGTTATGATGTCAATTATTTTAGATAGACCATTATTATTATACATATTTTCCATTTATCATGTTTTAAGGAATTTGTTATCACAATATGATAATGAAGGTTGTGAAAAGGAAATATACTACATTAATATTACTTTGGTTGATTATGAAAAGAAGTATAATTCAATGTAAAGACTTTTTTTGGATATAGTTTTTATGATGAAAAATATTCAAAATTAAAAGTTTAATACCAAAACCCATATTATTAAAAAATTGGATCCTTTAAGGTATATCTTATGTAATCCTTATCTATCTGTAAATTGAAGTGGGTCATGTCACTCATGGAATTTAATCTAAAATTTATACCTCAAAAGTCATTTTTATTGACAAGTTATAGAGGACTAGTTAGTTGTAACACCATTTATTAATTATACCCAAATAACTAATACATTTAAGAATGAGTTTGTTATGTAAGCTAAAAGAAATGTCGACAATGTATTTTGATGGATCCAAATATGCCTCTAGTGCTATGTTTGACATTTTACTAATCACTCTCCATGGGTATCCTATGCTATAATGATATTAAAAATTATAAAACTTTAATATTAAGATTACATGTTTCATTAGTTATCAACATAAAATCAATAAAAGTTTATGGTGATTCTTAGTTGGTGATGAACCGAGTGTTAGGTGTTTATAAAACATGGGAAGAAAAATTACAAACTTATTGAGATTTAGTATGTAACCTCATTTCATAATTTTAAAACTTTTAAATCAATAATACTCAAAGAAATAAAAATTGCCATATTGACACTATGGCTAGTGTGCATAACGTATTCCTATAGACATAATTCATAACCAAACTTTAATCACTACAAAATGGTTAAAGGACTCAATAATCTCACTACTTTCCCTATATAAACTAGAAGTTTTTGCTATAGATAGTGAAGCAAATATTATTTAATGGTACATAAATATTTATAAATATCTAGCAGATGAAATGATGCTTGAACATTTTTTTACCAATAAAAAGTGAAAGTTTTGAAGAGATGCTACATGATATGATATCATTGGAGATGTTATTTTTAAATAAAATTACTTAGATGCTTGGGATGTAATGAAGTTGAAATATATTTAAAATAGGTATGCAAAATAGAATTTGGAGGATACTTAAGTGGAAAATCAATCTATTTTAAGGTATTATTAATGGGTTACTATTGGATTTACATGGAAAAAAATGTCTAAAAAAAATTATGAACAATTCTAGTGACTTAGTAATATAACTCATGTTCCATCTTGAGAGTTATAATATAATATATTATCATGGCCATTTTCATTGTGGGTTTTTGAATTAGTTGAAAATTTATTTCCTACATCATCTAAAAGACACATGTTAAACATTAAAACAACTATCATTTTTTTGAAAATATATGATTAGGCATAAATTTTATGTACCTTAGTACCCATAGTGAAATGGTCAAGATGAGGCCACAAATAAAATAATTATTAACAACTTAAAAATTACTATTATCAAACATGGAAAAATTAGCACAATTAGATCATATACACTGTATGGGGATATTTCACTATTGTTCACACAACTAGGGGATAACCCCAAATTATAAAATTTAAGGTTTGGAGGTAGCAATTACAATCAATGTTTAAATCCCTTTGTTATGAGTATCACTTAAGGGAATTATCAATGATAACCAATATAGACAAAAATGGATGCATCAATTGAAAATTCTTAAGGAGACATGCATACATGATCTTGAACATATTTATGAATATCAAAAGTGCATTAAAAAAATTTATAAAAAAAAATAAAAGTCACAATAATTTCATTTGGATGATTTGGTATTGAAATAAAACCAAAGAACACAAATTTTGATAGAGCATAAATGAAAGTTCAAGCCAAATTGGTTAGGTCTTTTCATTATCATATAAAATATGGGTAAAAGTGTTTATCACCTCTCATATTTATAGGTAAAACCTTTAAAAAATCCAATGAATATCATGAAACTATGACAATTTTATACATTACATTTTTTGTCCCCTTTCTTCCCATATTACTATGGGTGGGTCTCCACACTTGTACTATACATTATACATTCTTACTTTTATACATGCTTTGTTTTTTTTTTTAAATTAAATTATTAAAATATAATAACATTTATAAAATATAAAAAATTAGACATGTCTTGGTCATCATTAATGCATATTTACTATACTATAGTCTTGTATATAGCTTTCCTTTTCTATATGTTGTGTTTTACATGTGCCTTTTTGCTAGTGTTTACTTATTTTTTAAAACTTCAAAATCCAAAAAAAATCATAAAGGAAAAACATAAAAAATACATTTGAATTTATCTTGGTCATAGATACACATCACACTTATTATTATATTGTTTACAAATCCTTGTTTTTGTACTTAATTTTTAAAGATGTACCTTAACTTAGGTAAGAGGTAGGATAATCTAATTAGATATGCATAATCGGGTACCTAGTAGTAATTGAATGTACAAAAACAATTACATGAGTTAAGGTATTAACATTAACTCAAGAGAGGATGGTTAGTATGGTGTTAGTTCCAAAATGAAAAAAAATGAAAGAAACACACTAATATAATAACATATATGGGTCTATACACTAGGGAGAGCTTAGTTAACAAAAATAAATGACAAACACAATTAATAGTTATTCATAATTTTAGAGCCAATATATTATGAATGAAGATAATGCTATAAAATGATATGGGATGGAAAATAGTATACCATAGACACCTCCTCCCCCAAGAAACAAAGACTGATATGCGGGAACTAGTCTTAGTATAGGTTATGAAGTTAATCTCATAACCTATATTAACACACTTCTCACAAATCAGAAGAATTATGTGGGATGATGAGATCTATTAACTAAGCTAATATGGGTATCTTAATTGTAACATATAAATATAAATAGTTGGCATCCATGGTAACCATATTAGGTATCTTCATTGTAATATATAAATATAAATAGTTGGCATCCATGGTAAACATATATAGTTGGCATCCATGGTAACCATAAATATAAAATAAATGGTATCTTGATTACAATACAAAATATAAATAGTTGGCATCCATGGTAACCATATTAGGTTTCACTTATGTAAATAAAGGGAAATCAAAAATAAAATATGAATGTAAACCCCTAATAGGAGATAAATATAAAACCCTAATGAAAGTTTAAACCTTAATGCAGGATGAAACCTAGAGTTTGTATGCTCAACTTAATGATTAGTTTCACCAAATGTTTTACTTATTTTTAATTTAGGGGTCCTAAATATTTTAAAACCATGTGCTATCAAATTATGTAAAATATGGAAATCAATACACTAATCTAAATTGAAATTGATAAATAGATTTTGAACTATTTCTCTTTATAATTAATAAATCAAGAAGGTAAAAGTGTGTTTAGTTGATTCTGGTTATTTGTTAATCACAAAATGTGTCCTTATACCTATAAATTATTTGTACCTATGTCATCAATTACCATAGTTCAATTTTTATATAATACAAATGAAATTATTGCCTATTACATCAATAATGAAGTAAGCTCTTCTTCTCTATCATTTCCTTTAATACTCTAGTACCATAAATACCAAAGATAAATCAAGGGCTCACATTCAATCATACCAATGATCTAATAAAGTGCAATAAATGATAGGAAAGTGGGACTAGGGAGATCTTCGGTGCATGTTATCAAATTATAGCCCTTTGAAACTATTACTGATTACTATGTCAAGATGCACATTATCCCATTGATCGCATGATTTGATTGATTTACAATTATATTTTATGAATGTATTATTTTTAATTTTTTATTATAAACATTTGAAACAAATTATTTATTTTTATATTACATTAAATTTAGTTTTTTATTTAAAAAATAAAAAATAAAAGAGTTAATACTATATGAATGAAGATAATGCTATAGAATGATATGGGATGGAAAAATAGTATACCATAGACACCTCCTCCCCCAAGAAAAAATTATTTTTCTGATTGAAAAATAATGACAATTATTTTTCTGATTTGAAATAAATTATTTATTTTTATATTACATTAAATACCAAAGATAAATCAAGGGCTCACATTCAATCATACCAATGATCTAATAAAGTGCAATAAATGATAGGAAAGTGGGACTAGGGAGATCTATGGTGCATGTTATCAAATTATAGCCCTTTGAAACTATTACTGATTACTATGTCAAGATGCACATTATCCCATGGATCGCATGATTTGATTGATTTACAATTATATTTTATGAATGTATTATTTTTAATTTTTTATTATAAACATTTGAAACAAATTATTTATTTTTATATTACATTAAATTTAATTTTTTTATTTAAAAAATAAAAAATAAAAGAGTTAATACTATATGAATGAAGATAATGCTATAGAATGATATGGGATGGAAAAATAGTATACCATAGACACCTCCTCCCCCAAGAAACAATTATTTTTCTGATTGAAAAATAATGACAATTATTTTTCTGATTTGAAACAAATTATTTATTTTTATATTACATTAAATACCAAAGATAAATCAAGGGCTCACATTCAATCATACCAATGATCTAATAAAGTGCAATAAATGATAGGAAAGTGGGACTAGGGAGATCTATGGTGCATGTTATCAAATTATAGCCCTTTGAAACCATTACTGATTACTATGTCAAGATGCACATTATCCCATTGATCGCATGATTTGATTGATTTACAATTATATTTTATGAATGTATTATTTTTAATTTTTATTATAAACATTTGAAACAAATTATTTATTTTTATATTACATTAAATTTAATTTTTTTATTTAAAAAATAAAAAATAAAAGAGTTAATACTATATGAATGAAGATAATGCTATAGAATGATATGGGATGGAAAAATAGTATACCATAGACACCTCCTCCCCCAAGAAACAATTATTTTTCTGATTGAAAAATAATGACAATTATTTTTCTGATTTGAAACAAATTATTTATTTTTATATTACATTAAATACCAAAGATAAATCAAGGGCTCACATTCAATCATACCAATGATCTAATAAAGTGCAATAAATGATAGGAAAGTGGGACTAGGGAGATCTATGGTGCATGTTATCAAATTATAGCCCTTTGAAACTATTACTGATTACTATGTCAAGATGCACATTATCCCATTGATCGCATGATTTGATTGATTTACAATTATATTTTATGATTGTATTATTTTTAATTTTTTATTATAAACATTTGAAACAAATTATTTATTTTTATATTACATTAAATTTAATTTTTTTATTTAAAAAATAATAAATAAAAGAGTTAATACTATATGAATGAAGATAATGCTATAGAATGATATGGGATGGAAAAATAGTATACCATAGACACCTCCTCCCCCAAGAAACAATTATTTTTCTGATTGAAAAATAATGACAATTATTTTTTTGATTTGAAACAAATTATTTATTTTTATATTACATTAAATACCAAAGATAAATCAAGGGCTCACATTCAATCATACCAATGATCTAATAAAGTGCAATAAATGATAGGAAAGTGGGACTAGGGAGATCTATGGTGCATGTTATCAAATTATAGCCCTTTGAAACTATTACTGATTATTATGTCAAGATGCACATTATCCCATTGATCGCATGATTTGATTGATTTACAATTATATTTTATGAATGTATTATTTTTAATTTTTTATTATAAACATTTGAAACAAATTATTTATTTTTATATTACATTATTTGTTGAATGACATGGAACTCAATAGTGCTATAGAATGAAGATAAAAAATTATATTTTTAAATCAAAAAAATATTTGAAAAATAATGACAATAAAAAATAAATAATTTGTTTCAAATCAGAAAAATAATTTTCATTATTTTTCAATCAGAAAAATAATTGTTTTTATATTACATTATTTGTTGAATGACATGGAACTCAATAGTGCTATAGAATGAAGATAAAAAATATTATTTTTCAATCAGAAAAATTACTGTTTCATAAAATTATATTTTATGAATGTATTATTTTTAATTTTTTACTATAAACATTTGAAACAAATTATTTATTTTTATATTACATTAAATTTAATTTTTTAATTTAAAAAATAAAAATTAAAAGAAACAATTATTTTTCTGATAGAAAAATAATGACAATTATTTTTCTGATTTGAAAGAAATTATTTATTTTTATATTACATTAAATTTAATTTTTTTATTTAAAAAATAAAAAATAAAAGAGTTAATACTATATGAATGAAGATAATGCTATAGAATGATATGGGATGGAAAAATAGTATACCATAGACACCTCCTCCCCCAAGAAACAATTATTTTTCTGATGGAAAGTGCTATAGAATGAAGATAAAAAATTATATTTTTAAATCAGAAAAATAATGACAATAAAAAATAAATAATTTGTTTCAAATCAGAAAAATAATTGTCATTATTTTTCAATCAGAAAAATAAATTTTTTTATATTACATTATTTGTTGAATGACATGGAACTCAATAGTGCTATAGAATGAAGATAAAAAATATTATTTTTCAATCAGAAAAATAATTGTTTCATAAAATTATATTTTATGATTGTATTATTTTTAATTTTTTATTATAAACATTTGAAACAAATTATTTATTTTTATATTACATTAAATTTAATTTTTTATTTAAAAAATAAAAAACCCAAGAAACAATTATTTTTTTGATTGAAAAATAATGACAATTATTTTTCTAATTTGAAACAAATTATTTATTTTTATATTACATTAAATTTAATTTTTTTATTTAAAAAATAAAAAATAAAAGAGTTAATACTATATGAATGAAGATAATGCTATAGAATGATATGGGATGGAAAAATAGTATACCATAGACACCTCCTCCCCCAAGAAACAATTATTTTTCTGATGGAAAATGGGTGGGGGTTGAATGTTAATTTTATTAGCAATAAAATTTTCTAAATAGAGTTAATTTTGCATGCATCATGTTTCTTATGAATTAATTTTATGTGGTATACATATCCTTATTGTGTATATGGATCTATTCATGATATTTATTAGTATATTTTTAGATTATAAAAATACATTTTATAGATTATCATAGTCAAATATATGAATTTAAATTATGCCTACTTGGTTTGATTGCATTCTTCTATTTTATATATTTTACATGGCATTTGCCTTGTCTTTATAATAAAAAATTTCTATCCATTTATTTCACATTGATTTCTGTGTTTTGTTGGCCTTGACCATTTTATTGTTGAATCCATTCTTTGTGTAGACACATAAATTTAGTATTTGATACTTTTTAAACATTAAAAATTGAATATTTTGATATATTTAGACAATACACATAGATTTGAATCTTGTGCACACTTTCCATCTATTTGTCTACCCATATATTATCTTAGCCACCTTTATCCTCTAAGTACACATATTTAGGTTTAGCCTAGTATAAATAAGAAAGTCCTAAAATCCTAGACATACCTTATCCATATCTTAGATCATTAATTTACACTCTCATGTAGTATTGGTAAAAACTAGATAATTGTGGTCATCAAATTGGTCTACCTCTATCAATAGTGTTTAGGAGAACTGAATGAATATTTTTCAAATTTATAAGTCTCTAATTTGCTAGCCTAGACATGTTTCATGGGTCAACCATGATGGGAAATAATGAAGATTAATATATAAATATAAATCATTCTTATGGTTATAATCATCTTCACAAGTTTGATAAAACTTGAGAAAACATCTAGAAAACTCATGAGACATTATTAAAAAGGCATAAACATATAAAAAACCACACAAAGGAGTATCCTTATAGCTAATCTTGAATATAATAAAGTCAAAATTGCATGGTGTCAAGTGTCAAAGATCAAAACATTGTATTGCATTTTATATTATCCATGATGTTACACACACACACACATAAGTAGGATAACTATATGTGGTTTGAGCCCATTCCAAAGTATTAAAATGTAGGAAACATTCATCCAATCAATGAGGAGTGGTTGGGGATGTCCTACCTAAAATTCAGACCCATTTTTAAAGTGAATTATTGTTGTCAAAACCATAATCAAGGTTTGAATGAAATACAAGGAGAACATAGATCAAAACATAATATTAAAGGTGAGAAAACACATAAATAATTTTTATTCACATGTATAGGGGTATTAGGAGTTATAGACTCACATATTGCATATTGACATTATTAGTAACCAACAAATAGTGTTGGCTAACAAAAGGGTCAAACACTACTAATAGTGTCTAGAGAAGTTTTCAACCTTTCTTTTTGGTCTAAATAATTGATGACATAGGTACAAATAATTTATAGGTATAAGGACACATTTTGTGATTAACAAATAACCAGAATCAACTAAACACACTTTTACCTTCTTGATTTATTAATTATAAAGAGAAATAGTTCAAAATCTATTTATCAATTTCAATTTAGATTAGTGTATTGATTTCCATATTTTACATAATTTGATAGCACATAGTTTTAAACTATTTAGGACCCCTAAATTAAAAATAAGTAAAACATTTGGTGAAACTAATCATTAAGTTGAGCATATAAACTCTAGGTTTCATCCTGCATCAAGGTTTAAACTTTCATTAGGGTTTTATATTTATCTCCTATTAGGTGTTTACATTCATATTTTATTTTTGATTTCGCTTTATTTACATAAGTGAAACCTAATATGGTTACCATGGATGCCAACTATTTATATTTTGTATTGTAATCCAAGCTATGGTGGTAATAATTTAATGTCTTTTTCATTAATTATATGAGGTATTTATATCTCATGCAATGAAATGGGTTAAATTCAGTTTTAATGAAACTATAATGTTTTATTAGGTAAACCTTAGCTTCATTATATTAATTTATCTCATTATACATTTCATGCATGTAACAAAATTATCCATGAGACATACATATACACATTGATATGGATCATGAACCCTTAAAAAATTGTGCAATGACCTAGGTTATTGAAAATTATATACCCATATACATATGATGAAACCATTTGTGGTTTTTATACCATTAGAGCACATACTAAAAGATAATATTTATACAAATCTTAAATCCCCAACCTATAACTAAATCTACACCATGCAATATTAATAAGTATGATCTAACATAATTACGTAGTTATTCTCAAGAATATGGGCACCACATTATAAAAATTTATATAAATACACCAACATCTACTCAAATAAATTATATTATAGCAAAAATATCATACTTAAAACAATATGGGTTTAGATTAAAACATATGCTAAAACTATGATACATTGGGCAAAGATAGGAAAGTAATAAAATTACATTCTTAATCTTATTTTTCCATTAGATAATATAAGCAAACAAGGGTTACGATATAAAAAGGTCTCCAATATTCCAATAAAAATAAATCATCAATACCTTAATATTATAAATAAGGAAGGTAAGACAAATAAACATTTTATTAATACACATTTCCTTAGATCAAAATTAAACCCTACATAAGAAGTCAATATTGTAGTAACACTAGAGTTAATATATCCTAAGCTCATTGATTATACAGTCTTATGATAAATATAGGCATTAGGTGAATCTATTAATGATGAGTATATCTTAGAATTTTTAGGGGCATATGAGGATCTCCATTCCTTATATCATAAGAAAAAGATTCTTTCTACAATAAATAGTCACACATATTTTGGAGAGACCAAGCCTTCACATGATGATGTAGAATTATATGTCCATGATATAATACATACCAAACCATATGTATAATATTGTTCAACATTGTTAAACTAAGAAAAAAATGAATAATTATGGCACTACTAAAGATCCATGACCCATCCTTCTTGAAATAATGCTAAGGGATAAGGAAGGAAAATCATTTAGATATATATTACATGATTTACCTAAATTATTTGATTGGGATTAAATGGATATTCCATACATAAATCCTTTTATAACATTACATAACCTCTTTTTACACCCTAATTCAAAACCAATTAAGCAAAAAATTATGAATATGTATTAGATAATGGCCCTACTAACTGAATATTAAATTCAAAAGTTTCTTGATTTAGGGTTTACTAAACCCATAGACTATCCTCCTCACATTTTTAATATTATTTATGTTACCAGTCCTAATAAAAAATTAGGATATGTGTGAACTTTCAAGATTTAAATAAGATTATCCTAAGGATGACTTTATGTTACCTAACATTGAAGTTACTTTCAATTTAATATCTAATTATGAAATGATCTCAATTATGGATGGCTTAGTGGGGTTCAATAAAATAAATATTAATCCCAAATTCTAAAACAAAAACAAATTCAATGCCATGGAGGAAATTTCATTATGTGATCATGCCCTTAAGATTGAAAAATATTATAACAACCTATCAAAGGGCCATAACACATTTACTTCATGACATCATACATAAAACCATGGAAGATTATGTTGATGACTCACTTGAAAAATCCAAACATAAAAAATATCACAATATAAATTTAAGGAAAATGTTTGAATTCTTAAGAAAACATAGAGTACACTTAAACCCCAAAAAATGTGTATGTGGGGCATCTTTACGAAATATATTAACCTATATTAATCCCAATAAGGTATAGAGGTTGATCCAAAAAATGTCAAAGATATCATTGAGATTCCTCCACCCAATGGATTAAAACAATTCATACATTTACAACATGTTTTATTTATTTTGTGATCAATGTAATCAAAATAATATAAAATTATTGAAACTTACATTATTCAAGAGAGGAAATTAACTATATGAATCAAAAAGGATAAGGTTGATTGATATTTCAATTATTATATTTATATTTAACCAAGAAAACAAGGAAAAAAATCACTTAATTGATTTCATGATTAATTTTTCTACTTCCTTCATCACAATTTTTTAAATGCTATTAGCTTTGTGACTGCTCATATTAGGAAATATGATCTCAAAACTTGCACAAATATTACTGGTGAAGCTCAAATCCTTAATGAAACTATTATTATATGAGATATACTGATATTTTCTAAGTTAATTATGTCAATTTTTATTATTTTATATTATTTTGCTTGTGTTTATAGATATCTCTTATAAAAATATTGCCTTTAGTCTTGCAAATGGATCACTATTTTCCTAATCTTTGTTTCAAAAACCCTAATTTTCACTTTTAGCACCAATATGACTTTAAAAATGGGTTATAAATTTGGTTTTAACTAATCTTAGCCACTCCCCATTAAACTGTTGAGCATTGCATATGCCCTAATACTTTAAAGAGGACTCAAATTGAGCATAGTTCTCCCATTAGTGTGTATGTGTGTTAAATCATATGAATGCAAGTCTAAATGAAAATTTTATTAGGTCCTATTTTTGTATGAACATGAAATTTATGTGTGAAGTTATATTTATTCCTTTAAAAACTTTAGATCTATGTGAAAGTATAGTATTAGTTAGCTAGATGTTTTTTTATCTCTTTGTATTCCTTTATCTTTCAATGAATGCCCTCCCTTTAAAATGTTCTTAGAGGATTTGTAAATATAATACTCTCAAATTTGAATTAAGTAACTATTGATGCACATAAGTTAACCTGAAAAGACCTAAAAATATGAAATACAATGACCAAAATGGTGCCATGCTCAAAATATACCTATAAATCATGCTAAATTATCCAAAATATGGATGTAGTATATTGTATATGTTTTCTAGTTTATTTCCATTTTGATCAATTTTGTAATTCATGTATGTAAAACACTATATAAAAAACTTATTCAATCTTATTTATGTAAAATTAAATATTTAGTTTAGTTGAATTAGAAAAATAAATGATACAATGGTCTGTGCATTATTGTATAAATGAAGTCATTAAATTGCATCATTTGAAATTAATTATTTCATCAAACATGATCAAACCACAAGTATTTACAAGTGATGGTTACATAACAATTAGTTTGATTACATAATAAATTTCATCACCATCCAAAATGTAGTTAGAGGAGTGATTACAAATGCTTCCCATTCTTAGAAATAGATTGTTTGGAGTCATTGATGGGTTTCAAGGTGGATGGGTATAAATAAAGTATCCATTGAAGGCACATACATCATCAAAAACTTACTAAAAAGCATTAAATCTAAATTCACAATGTAATTTTAAAAATTGGGTCCTTGTTCATGTTGTTTCATTATTTATTAGTTATGAATGGATGTACTAATTTGTGTTAGAATATTATGAAGTGCCTAAAAAGTGTAGAGCAGACATGAGTGAAAGCTTTGGATAGTGTATTAATGAAATCTCTATCAATGAAGGTCATGTTTGGAAGTAATTTATATTTTTTTTGAATTACATAGTGGAAGGGGAGAGAAATTGCATCACCCACTAAAGTTTTCCCCACATCGGGTTTATCTAGGTCATATAGTGTGTTCACCTTATGATTTATCTTATCTTATGCTTATTTATTATGTTAAATATGTTTTAAAATAATTTCTAACACTTGTTTATTTTTGTTTTAGAATTGAAGTAGTCAATAATAGTCACTTATCAATCATATGTTGATCTAGGAATATATGATATGTGTTGGTGAAGCTTAGAGTGGAACACCCACCTAATTTAAGTATTAGAATTAGTATTATAACATTTTTTAGTATTAGTTTTAGTCATTTTGTGTGCTTGTGACTACACTATAGTATACACTCATCACTTAAGTAAGAAGTGATTGTTGTCAATGTATGTTAGTTCTCTTTGTATAATAAATTTACACAAGGAAGTAGAAGCAAGATATCATAAGTATGGTTCATTATAATGAATAATATAACATGTAATAGAAGATTTATCTCACAAGATTGAAGAAGGAATGGATAAAATCTATCTTTATATGAGAAATATTGATAGGTTAGAGTCCATCATAGGGATTATCATGGAAAATATTTGTGTTTCTATGGATATATATAAATTATATAAGGAGGATTCTCCCAAGCATGGTAATATGGAAAGACAACACCATACTAACCATGTTCCACCTTCATTAAAGGATGGGTCAAAGATATGTATTCAACCATATGATGGATATGTGAATGTGGATAGGCGAGACCATTGGCTTACCAAACTAGATGTATATTTAAGTTTTCATTAGATTAATGAGATCCAAAATATTTATTTTAAAAGGATAAAGTTAACCAATCATGATTTAACCTAATTTGAGAATAATGTTCATATCTTCCTTATTAATAATCTTTCTCATTTTACTAAGTGGGATGAGTTTAAGATGGTAATAAAGAAGTAGTTTATCCTATTTTTTATGAGGAAGAGAGGTCCATGTATTTTAACTATCTTAGATAAAATAAAGGTTAAAGTTTTTATTAGTACACAAGTGAGTTCCATAAGAAGGATGTCATAGTGAGAAAAAATACAATAGATGGTCACATATTGATGAAGTATGTTGGTGGAATCCATATACATTTGAGGAGATTTATGTTGAGGTATTTTCAATGATGTCTCCAAGGTTTCCAAGGGTGTTCATGAGGTGTCAAGTATGCTATTATTTCAATGACAAAGTGTGCCTTAGTGATCATACATGGACCTTGTAGTGTTTGATTGGTTAGGCAAGATGGTGGATGTTGATGATGTGTTGACCATGTTTGAGGGGTCATATGGAGTGTAAGGAGTGATTATTATAATTTTTAAAGTGAAATGAATTCATATAAGTAGTCTTTTGAAGGTCTAGGTTATCCTAGTCATCTTGGAAGAATTTTTCAAGTAAGCATATTAATGATGTCAATAATCACACGTGTGAAGGTGTTAGAAGAAAGTGGTCACATGGGTTTGTTAAAATTTGTTCCTAGAGAATGTGTTTAAAATTTAAGATATTTAAATGGTGTATATAAAAATTTATGATTGTTCAAAGTTTCTCTCCCAAGTAGATTTCATTATTTTCCATAGGCAAATCAGCATTAAAAAGTGATTGTTGGAATTGAAATATTTGAATTTACAAAGGAAAACTAGTCTAAAATGTTTTGCCTATAACATTTTATAATGGATGAATTTTATGATGTAGTAAAAACAAAAGTGGTATATGAATTCAAGGACAATACAATAAAATTGATTAGAGGTTTGAATGGTTGTATATTTTCATTTATTGTAGTTCAAAGTTGACTGAGGGTTTGACTTTCTTCTGAAAGTGACCTAAGAAGGATGTTTGAGTTTTTATTGATGGTGTTTGGATGTTTCATGGTGATTATATATTATAGAGTGTTGTAGAATCATTAAGGATAATTTTTAAGGATTTTGGATGTTTGACCAATCCATATTCAGTATGAACCATTGCTTGGAAGTTGACTATTTGTTCATTCGTGGTGTTTTCATGCACAAGGCAATTGATTGAAAGGTTTTTCATAGGTAGAGGAGTGTAGTGATGAATGGAGTAAATTGAGGGTGTCTTAGGGGTCATTTGGAATGGAAATATGTGATTTGAAGTGGTCTTGTTTTTCTATTTTAGCTTGGTGAAGTGTTAAAGGGGTGAATAGGTCTCCATGGACCTAAAAGGGATACTTAGGCCTATTTGAAAGGTGTTGTTGCTTAAGGGTGATCTATCAAAGATAAGGTAGATGTATGTAGGTGGTGTTGATATTTTAATAATTTGGATATAAGCCTCAAAGGTTAAGGAATGTCTTGTTTCCAACCAAGAAGGTGGTGATCATGAAGGCTCTATAAAGAGCATAAACAAATATGAAGGCTTATAAAGTTTTTTTATAAAGAATAGTGAAGTGTGAGTAAGCTTGGTGGATGGATTGAAGAGTAGAGTAGTGTGAGTAATATGTGTGTGACCTAGAGGTCAAATTTTTTATGTTGTAATAGTGTTTTATAAGGTTGATAATTGAGAATGAAAAGAAGTCTAGAGTGATCCAAAAGGGTGTTTTGGATGCATTACTTGAGAAAATGTGAAGGGTTGAAGAGATTTGTTATTCATTATTTATCCATCATGTTAAAAGGTAATTATATTTCTATAAGTGTTGATATCAGAAGGTGTTGTGTAGGTGCTCAACATCTATGGTAAGTGGGTGCTTATCCATGCTTAGGGGTTGGTGTTCCTTATGACGTGGGTGTTTCACTAAAGTATCTTGTTTATGATCTCTTATAGGGATTTATTCCATGTGTTTTTAGGATTGAGACTGAGTTTTATTCCCCATGAGGTTTTCCCATATAATTCATGTGTTATGTGATTTGATCTTGCATGGTTTTCTTTGTTCATTGTAATGAATGGTTTTTATGCTTCATGAATGCTTATGTTGAATGGTTAAGAGATTGAAGGATTAAAATTAAAGTTGATTTTCTTACATAAATGATTCACCCCACCTCTTAGTGATTATACCTCTAATAATTGGTATCATAGCCACACCTTATTTTCAAGTTTAACCACTTGAAGGTGATCAAAGGTATAATGGAGCAAAGAGGCTAAGACATATCTTTAAGGTGACCTAGTATGTGCTCTATCATAGATCAACATCTAGAGGAAGAGAATGAAAGAATGAAGAACAAGAAAAGAAGTAAAAATTTAGATCTAACTTCCTTAATATGTTATGAGATTAATGAAATCATTGATGGTGTGAAGACACAAATAGATAAACTAGAAACACTAGTCAGGAATTGGTAGGATATGATGGATAAAGGCTTGAATCAAAGAATGGATCATTTGGAAGGTAAAGCTATGGCATATATAGATGTGATTTTATCTAAATACAAGAAAATTAATATGTATACCAAATAATTTAAAGATGAAACTTCTTGGGTTATTGATGGTCAAGTTAAAATAATGTCTAACATGAAAAACTATAGTTATATCTTCAATGGGTATTGTTACACTTGTAATCAATATGATCATAGATATAGGGACTATACTTTATATTCAAAGAATATAAATGAGGTTATGTGATACAACTATAATAAAAAAGGACATATAGCCAAGTATTATAAGAGGGTATATTAGAAAAAGGACATACAAGTCATTGACACAATAAAATGGTTCAAGGAAGACAAATCCAAGATTGAAGAAAAGAAGAATTAGAATTTAGGTAGTGAACCAAAGGAAGAGTTAATGTTTCTTAAAAATGCCTTGCATACTCAAGAGAATGAAAACAAGAAATTTTACATAGATAGTGTATGCTCAAGTCATATGGTAAGAGGTAAGAGCAAGTTTATCTCTCTAAAAAAACATAATTTAGGTTCAGTAAGATTTGGTGGAAATTATTCTACTAACATAGTAGGCAAAGGTTTTATAAGTTTAGAAAATTGTTATACTAAAACTGAAAATGTTTTGTATGTATAAGTTTTAAAACTAATATTCTAAGTTTTATCCAAATTTGTAAGAAAGGAAATGTTCTAAATTTTCATGATAAATGTTGTGAAGTCAGAAGAGCCAAGTTTGGAAAATTAGTTGCAAATA
This sequence comes from Torreya grandis, assembly GCA_037957365.1. Taxonomy (NCBI): domain Eukaryota; kingdom Viridiplantae; phylum Streptophyta; class Pinopsida; order Cupressales; family Taxaceae; genus Torreya; species Torreya grandis. Next base: position 2,509,452 of record JARHVA010000154.1, read on the forward strand.
TTCACAAGGTAGACAATAACTTGTATGTGTTCTATGAATCCAAAAGGGAAGAGTGTTTTATGAATCAATTAGAATAAAATTAGATTCAACATAAGATACTTGGACATATAAATTTTGACAACTTGGTGAGGATGAGTTCAAAAGGGTTAGTGTGGCATATGCCTAAAATAACTAAGATTCCTCATACTCTTTGCAAGGCATGCCTTCATGGGAAACAAACCAAAATAAGCTAAAAATCTAAGGATAATTCCACCATAGTACCATTGGAGTTGATCCACACTGACCTATGAAGACCTACAAGAACTTAAGGTACTCAAGGTAACAGCTACTTCATGCTATTAATTGATGATTTTACTAGGATGAATTGGATATATTTCCTCAAATAAAAATTAAAATCCTTTGTAAAGTTTAAAACATTTAAATCTCTTGTTGAAAATGAAAGGGATCAAAAATTAAGTGTGTGAGATTAGACAAAGGAGGTGAATTTTGGTCTTATGATTTTGATACTTTTTTGTGAAGATCAAGGGATTAAAAGGTAGTACTATGCTTTTAGGACACCCTAATAAAATGGGGTAGTTGAAAGGAAAAAAAAAATTATCCAAAAAATATTAGAACCTTGCTTCAATTTCCAAACTATCAGATGGATTTTGGGTAGAGGCTACTAATACATTAGTATACATCATAAATAGATGTTGAATTAGATTAAATGGTGATAAGACTCAATACAAGCTATGGAAAAATAGGGCAGCTAATGTCAAATATTTTAGAGTGTTTGGGAGAAATTTTTTCCTCAAGAGGGATGAAGAAAATCTTGGAAAATTTTATTCAAGGTCTGATGAGGGTATATTATTAGGTTATTCTTCCATAAGTTCTGCTTATAGATGTTTCAATAAGAGACTCCAAAAGGTTGTTTAAAGTTCTAATGTAAGATTCGAAGAGGTAGGTGAAATCAAGAAGTCTAAATTGAAGATAAATGACACTATAGAGAATCCTAATTCAAATAATGAAGACACATCTGATCAATCAGATGATGAAGAGGAAGAGGTAAGATAAGACACTAAAGCTCCATCTAAGATAATATAGAAGGATCATCTAATTTTCTAGGTAATTGGAGATGTGAATGTTAGTTTATAGACTAGAAGGAGAATGTTGATCAATCATTATCAATAAGACATAGCTCTGTTACCCAAGGTGGAGCCTAAAACATTCTTAGAAGCTAGAAAAGATGAAAATTAAACATGTACAATGGATGAGGAATTTGATCAAATAGTAAAGAATAAAACATGGAATTTGGTACCTAGGCTAAAATATAAAAATGTGATAGGAACTAAGTGGGTATTTAGAAATAAGATGAATGATAAAGGAGAGATTACAAAAAATAAGGCTATACTAGTATGTAAAGGATATGATGAAGTTGAAGGGATAGACTTTGATGAGACTTTTGCTCCTATGGAAAGAATGGAAGCAATTAGACTCTTCCTATCATATGCAAGATTCAAAGGTTTCAAATTTTACCAAATGGATGTGAAATATACTTTTTTGAATGATAAATTAGATGAAGAAGTCCATATTGAGCTACCTAAAGGATTTTCCATGACAATTAATTAGTACTATGTTTGTAAACTAAAGAAGGCTTTATATGGTCTTAAACAAGCTCCTAGAGATTGGTATGATAGGTTATACAAGTATCTATTGATCCAAAGATTCAAAAGAGGGGTAGCTATAAAAAATTTATACATTAAGATAGATGATAGTCATCAATTATTAGTGGTAGTCTATATTGATTACATCACTTTTAGATCTAAAAATGACACCATGAGTAGAGAGTTTGTAGATGCTATGAAGACTAAGTTTAAATTGTCATTATTGGGAGAAATTTATTTATTTTTAGGATTATAGATTCACCAACTTGATGCAGGGATATTCATTTCATAGATAAAATACATCTAGGATATGCTATGTAATTTTGACATGTTAGATTGTACGCTAATGATTACTCTAATGATCACAAAATGTAAGTTAATTAAACAAAATGACTCACCAAAGGTTGATCAAACCTTGTATAGATTCATGATTAGAAGTCTTTTGAACTCTACTACTTCTAGGCTTGATATCATGTAAGTAGTGGGAATTTTAGGTAGGTTTCAAGTTGATCCTAGAGAGTCTCATTTGAAAGAAGTCAAAAATATCTGGAGGTATCTCAAGAGCACCATAGATTATGGTTTATGGTACCTCAAGAGTAAATATTTCACTCTAAGGACATGCACTGATGTAGATTGGGCATGATGTGTGGATGATAGGAGGAGTAGTAGTGGTGGTGTTTTATTCATGGGTGAATGATTGGTTTATTGGATAAGTAATAAGCAAGCCTTTATATCCCTATCAACTACAAAAGCTAAGTATATATCTATTGATTCTTGTTTCACTTAGGTAATGTGGATGAAGCAAACCTTAGAAGACTATAAGGTAAGAAAAATGGACCTTATCCTATCTATTTGACTATACTAGTGCAATTATTATCTCAAATAATCATATTATGCACTAAAAAACTAAGGAAATTCCCATTAAATATCATTTCTTGATATAATAAGTGAGTAATCAAAGTGTTAAGTTGGAGTATGTGCCTACAAAAGAATAACTTATAGATATTATGACTAAAATATTGACAAAAGCAACATTTGAATATCTAAGACAAATATTGAGAGTCATATCCTTTTATATAAATAAATAGAAGGTAATTGGTTAAGGGGGAGAAAAATTTTCATGTGTTTACTCCATAGGTTTTTGATGAAAATCTTTAATAAATTTGTTTAGAGACATTGGTCCTAAAGGTAAGTTGTAGTCAATCTTTGAAGCTTCATTTAGTAGGTTAAATCATGAAGAATGAAGGTAAGATTGATTTTTAAGCATGTAAATAACTTATCCAAGTTTGTTTTCATGGTTTAATACGTGCTAAGTTGGTCAAAAAAACCATTCATGACCATTTATTTAGAATAACCTTTTTGCTTAGTATTCACTACCTAGTGAGAGCTCATCATGTAAAATAGGTGTATTTGGGGTATATAAGGCTAACCAAGGGTTGAGGCCAGTTGAATTATATGTTTTAAAGTTAAAATGGTGCCTTAAATGTTTAATATTGATCACATTATTAGTTTAAGGTGTTTTGGCATAGTGAAAGGGGTATATACAGGGTCTATGGGCACAACCATGAGCTTTCCAATTGTCAAATGAAGATTGGTGAGTGATAAAGGTGATTTTATGGATTATAAAGGCATGTTAAAATCATATAAGTGTATTCTATGTGTTTTAAATATTTGAAGGCCTCTTGAGGGCAAGTTTAATATTTTTTATGGCTATTAGATATGACAATCTCTGCTTAAGGGAAAGTAGGACAAAACTGCGTTCATGGTTATATGGGTTCCCAAAGGATTTAAAACTAAATAATTGGTTTAATGGTGTGTATTGTTGAACTCCAAGTTTGAGATAAGTTTCAAGAGATGGTGTTGACTGAAACATGGTAAGTTGACCACATTTCTCTTTGATTCCCTAATGTTTTAGCCCATGTGGGTTAATGACCTTACAAAATGAGTTGAGATCTAAGGCTACTTAATATATTTAAATGGACAAATGGGTGATCAAAAATTACTTTAAATTAATTTGGAAGTGTATAGTTTGTTCTATGGTTGAGTATTTGTGCAAATGGAGGGCTAATTGATATGTTAGTTTATGAAGGAGCTATGGTATAGAGGAAGAGTTGGATGATGAAAATTGGTGTGAATGAGGGGGAATATGAGTGTGAATAATATATGTAATTTCAATTCATTAATATTTCTACACGGAATGTTATGGGTTCTACAAAGTTTAGGTAGGGCTATTAGGCCTCTAGATAAGGCTAGGTGATTCAAATGGATTTTTTGGTCATTTTATCCAAAATACCAAGGTATGATTGTTATAGTATGAGTTTTTAAATCTATTTTGAATATGTTTCATGTTTAAATAATGGATTAAACATCTATTAGTGATCATGGAGTTGGATTATGAGAGAAAATTTAAAGGCAAATATGAAGTTTCATCATGGTTGGAAATGGTCTAAAGGTGATCAAGGGGTGCCTAAGATCAAGTAACTTAGGGGGAGTCCCTCTCAGTGTTATTAATGTGTGATCACTCTTATTTGTTTGATATTATTCATTTCTTCTTCATAGAGTAGTGCATGGTCAAAGAAGAGTGTTGTCAATAAACATGTTTAAGATAGTCATAGTAAGAAATTATATGCATAGTGATAAGGGAGTTTATATCATATATCAGAGGTCACTATTGATGTTGGATTTTAAAACATTTACAAGTCCTTAGGATCATTAGGTAATCCCACTGTGTCATTTTTTCAAAGGGGAATAAAGTGTTTTTAGAGGGAGAAAGAGTATGTGCATAGCTTTGTGTTGGTATTTACAAGTGTTCACATCAATGACAAAGGGGGATATTGTTGATGTTTTTACAAATATGTCACCAAGGTGGCTGATATTGTTCATGAGGTGTCAGGTATGCTATTAGGTCAATGACAAAGTGTGCCTTAGTGATCATGCATGGACCTTGCAATGTTTGCTTTGTTAGGCAAGATGATGGATGTTGATGATGTGTTAACCATGTTTGATGGGTCATATGGTGTGTAAGGAGTGATTGGTGTAATTATGTAAATGAAATTAATTAATCTAAGTATACGTGTGAAGGTTTAGGTTATCCTAGCCGTCTTGGCAAAATTTCTTGAGTAAACATGTTATGATATTAGCATTTGCACATGTGAAGGTATCAAATGAAAATGGTCACATGGGTTTGCTCATATTTGTTCCTAGATCATGCATTTTAAATTTTAGACCTTGAAATGGTGTCTATCAAAATTTATGATGGTTAAAATTTTATTTCCTAGGTATATTTCATTTTTTTTCCATACTTAGCCAAATTTGCATTAAAATGTGACCATTGGAATTCAAATATTTGAATTTACAAAGGAAAACTAGTCTGTAATGTTTTGACTATAACTTTTGATTATGGATGAATTTTATGATGGAAATCAAACTGGTGGATAAATTCAAGATAAATCTAAGAATTTTTTTTGGGATGTTTGATTGGTTCTAAATTTACATTTATTATAGTTTAAAATTGATTGAGGGTTTTACTTTCTTTTGCAAGTGACCCGAGAAGGATGTTTGAGTTTTTATTGATGGTGTTTGGATGTTTCATGGTGAATTATCTATTAGATAATATTTTAGACTCCATTAAGATCATATATATGTATTTTTAAGTTTTAACAAATCCATATTCAATATGAAACATTGTTCGAAAGTTGATTATTTATTCATTCATGGTATTTTCATGCACAAGGAAATTGATTGAAAGGTTTTGCATATGCAAAGGAGTGTAGTGATGAATTTAAAAACTTGAGGATGTCTTAGGGGTCATGTGGAGTGTATTTATGTTCTTTTAAGTGTTATTTTTGTAGACACTAAAATTATGTTACACAAGTTTATAACGTGTTGTGTCAAAACCCCCCTTAGACCCCCTTTTTAACAAGTCTTCCTAACTCATGCCTTTACCCCCCATATTTAAATAATTAATTAAGATTAATTGAATATTCCTTGTACCACCTTACCTAGCCACCTTGACCCAAGACCAATTCTCCCCTTGTGAGTCACCACTAGACTTGGTCTCCCACAAATAACTAATTCTTACCCTATAAACCAATTTCTAATGAATTACCTTATACTTAACCTTGTATATTGACTATTTATTAATGGGGTGTCATACTTGGCATGAATAAATGGAAGAAAGGAAATAAAAATAGCCCTTTGACCTATTCTTATGCCATTAACATCAATCAATCCTTGACCAACATTGATCAACCTGAGACTGATGTTAATGGGGTCATCGACGTTGGTTACTTAAGCAACATTCTAAACCCATTTTGGAGAACCCACAAAACATTCTCTCTCTCAAGTATCAACTCACTCAAGAGATTCAAAGCACTCTTAACAAGCTTTTGGTGATTATCCACTATAACAAGGCTCATAGATTCTTTATACCATTCAAATCCTAAATTGGAATTGATCCATTATGAAAATATCTTGAACTATGGTGAACAGGTGGCACACACTCATCTCCATTCATTCAGTTGCCTTAATAAATCTTTATCAAGAGTATTTGTTTAGGTAATTATATCATTTAAGCATCCTTGTATTCTATGAATTCTAATTGTTTCTGATTAGTGTTTACACAAGTCCCATACATCCCTAAGGAGGAGTTGTAAAACTCCTTCATCTCCATAACTCTACCTTAACCAAACTAAAATCCTCACCTAGACTTCTTACCATCTCTCTAACCCTCATACAACTCTTTTCCAACCCCATTAACCTATCAAATATCCTTTCCCTACACTCAGGAAAGCTTTTTATGAATTTTTGATTCCATTTCCCCTACCATCATCGGTTATCCTACCGACGTTGGTCACATTGACACTACCAACATCAGTTACCCTACTAACATTTGTGACTTCCATTTTACCTAAATCACCCTGAACCAGCCTGAATAGCCCTCTAACAAACCAAAATTATATTTTTATTACTCTATGATACTGACTGCTACACATAGGTTATAGAAAAGGTACATGCAACTCTCTCTCTCTCTCTCTCTCTCTCTCTCTCTCTCTCTCTCTCTCTCTCTCTCTCTCTCTCTCTCTCTCTCTCTCTCTACTTTAATTTACTTTGTCATTTCATTTTTAACTCTTTATATTAAACAGTAGACTATCATCCCCCAAAGTTTGTCACTTCTTGAAACAAGCAAATTGATTAGCAAAAAACCTACCAACCTACTAACAAATATTTTTTGGTAGTGTGTTCTTACTTATAGGTGGTCTTCCCTAACCAAAGAGGAGTTCCTGACTTCATCTGGATACAATGCGCACCAATCTAGGTACATATAATCACTAATACCCAACCTTTCTTTCTCTATTTATCACTTCTTAAATTTAATCAAAAATAATTGAAACATTTTTAGCACGCCCAGTGTGACCCCTGGAGTTTTATTTGGGTTCATTATATGCTTTTAAAGCATTAATTTAAGTGCACAGTAGTGAATTTGTCATTTATTACACTTTCTCTCTCCTCTTATTGCTTAGAAAAAAGGAAAAAATAAAGAAAAATAAAATTTTCTTAATTTTCTTGTTTTACAAGCTGTAAATTGAACTCTTCTCTCTCTCTATCATTCTTTTTGCTTCACAAAATAAACTCAATATATTTTTTAAGCTAAAAAGAATTATTTTCTTTTGCATGCATAGATAGGATAATGAAAATCATCCTCTTTTCCTATTCCTCTTTGTTTTCATTTGAATTAACACAATTTCAATTTGGATTTAAAACATACTACATTTCATTCTCTATCTATTACATAATTAACACATCTAGTTAATTAAATCATTATGAATGAATTTTAGGTCAAAAATTTTACACATCCAAACCACAAACACAAAATAAGCACTTCAACATACCTAAGACAAGACCCATCAAGATTTCATCACCTGGTGGATCACCTTACCCTACCCAATTACTCTACTTAGATGTCATTACCAAGGGAAGAGCCCACTCTATTCTCTGGTAGAGTATAAATTCTAATTAAATAGTATATTTTGGCTAAGAGACTTATCTCAGCTTTAGGCTCATAAAGTGGGGAGAGTAAACTCCTGGCACAGGCTATGTACCTAGTCTAACACAAATACTTTTTAAAAACCAAAATTTACTTGAAACCATCCTTAGACTACTTTCTAGTACCTACAAGATCCAATTATTCTTCTCATTTTCTACTTAATGCATAAGACAACATGACTAAATTAATATCTAGTAGTTAATATTAGTGGTTGCATGTTATTTTCCATTTTTTGTATTTTTGAGTCTATGAGGATGCTTCTTTTCTAATTCATGAGATCAAACTAAATTTGACAAATACAAAAGTCAAATAATCTCTAAAAATTAGTCTTCTTGAGTGTTTATCACTCTCATACAAATTCTCTAAGACCTTTCAAACACCTAGATTTCACTCTATAAATCTAAGAAACTTAGTTTTTGCACTTTTTAGACTTCCACAATGACTGACATCAGCTATATATAACTGACATCGGTAGCTGCCCAAAATTACATCGGTCATAAGTGACTGATGTCAGTGACTATGTAAATTTTTAAATTTATAGTCTATGTTAAACAATAACTTCACACAACCTTTTAAACTTTCTCTAAACCTCATTTACCTTCAACCCAACCTTAACATAGTGTATTTAGACTGTTAGTCTATTCTTTTGCATGGTTTTAACATGAATTCAAGAAAAGACACTTGTTGATTATGTAAGCCATCAACCGCTTCCACCTTCCCCTTCTATTTCTAAATCCACAATGGAACAAGATATGGAAATAACACCCATCCCTAATCAAATTCCTATCATAGCTATAGGTGATCAAGATTTTGCTTGATTTTTTGATCGTAATGTAACCACCTTCCAACATAAACTTGCTACAATCCAAACTTGAACCTCTTCAAGTGACCCACTCTTTAGAATGCCAACATCATTGATGGTATCAAATCTAGTTTCGGCTGGACCTTCCATGGTTACCCAAACCATCAAACCAACTAATAACCTAATTTTGCATGATGTTCCAAGTGAAGCATCACCCATCATTCAATCTAACCTCCACCCTATCATAACTTACATACCTTCACAAGCACAAGGGGTGCAATCTATTACAACCCCATTTTATAACTTGGTGGTACCCATCTCATCAACTCTTGCCCCTGTTAACACCTGACTCATAACTCACCCCTCACCAAGCATAAATATGCCTTCCACTCAACCCATAACCAAAAATAAAAGAATTACCCTTAATTCAATTGGGCAAGCCCCATTTCTTTCTATTCCTTAATCTATGACTCACTATCCTTATGTTGTGTCAACACAACCACAACAGGTAGTGTCATATATGAATTCAACTTCTTATTATCTTCCTTACAATATAGGAGGTGTTTCTCAAACAAATCCTCCTCCTAACTCATCAAAATGCTCATGGATAAAATGAGAAACCTTGAGACATCTATATTTGGATCAAAGAATATTCTATCTTATGATTAGATCTACAATAAACCCATTCACCCCTCTGTACCAATTCATCCATACCCAAACCAATGGGAACTCCCAAAATTTTCCCTTTTCTAGAGCAAAGAGAACCCAAAACAAAATTTAAGATCATTCATACATGTTTGTTATTTGATAGGGCATGATGATGCTCTATTACTTTGGACATTCCCCATGTCTCTTTCAGGAGTTACTTTGGATTGGTACAGTTCCATCACATGCCATTCACTAGTCTCCTTCACTCAACTTGCACAACTTTTCCTTGATCACTTCTCCATTAATATCTCCAAAAAGGTTTCCATAATAGACCTTTATTCTATTTGGCAATTTGATGATGAAGCTATTACCAATTTTGGTACTCATTGGAGAGGTTTCATAAACCAACTCTCCTTCTCCTGCCTCAACCTGAGCTCATTGAGATATTCTCTAGAGCATGTGAAAAACATATTTCATCCACACTATGAAGCTTTGACAATGGCACAAAATCTTGAAATCTGGGCCATAGATGAGGATAGGATCAAATTGCATAGTAAAAATTCTAATTCTAAAGAAAATGATCCTTCTTCATCTAAAAATTCCTATCCAAATAAAAAATCTAAAGGGTCTACAAATGATGTGGTTGTGAAATCCACTTCTTATAAAATCATGACTCAACCCACAACACAATCAAACCCAATCAACCCAACAAAGCTCTTTCAACAATAGTATGAGAAATGATAATATACTCCTATTGGGGAGTCATACACCTTCATTTTAGAAAAGCTACTCAATCAAGGAGTTATCAATCTTCCTACCATCAAACCTCCAATCCAATTTGATCCTTCTCGACCCATTCCAACATGGTTCAAAGAGGATGATTTTTTAAACTATCATTGCACCAAAGGCCACAATGTTAATGATTGCAAAACTCTTAAAAATATTGTTCAAAATATACTAGATAGGGGTGATCTTAGTTTAGACAATCCAAATGCTCCCCCAAACTAGAATATGGACATATTCAAACAACCCTTCCCTAATCACGCCCCAACTAAAACATAGTCCACACTACTCCTCAAACTTCTTCAGATCATAAGATTCATAGAATCAATGTGATCTTTCCCTTAACACAACCATTTCCATAATAAGAGGTGCCTATTTTACCTACTCCTACCCCAAAAATGGTAGAAGTTTGTTTGAATTCATGTCCTCTTTTAGAAAAAGAACCTATTTCTCCTCTTTTACATCCATGTGAGGAAGAGAAACCTTTACCACTCCCATTAACCCATGAGCAGTCACCAATTACCTTTGCACTTACCTCACCTACACTTTCACAAAATAGATATCATGCTTCTCCTACCCCTCAAACAAATAGTGAGAGAAATCCTTTGTTACTTCCTCTTCAACCCATAGAAGAAAGTGACTCATCCACTCCTCTTTCACAAATAGATGAGTTGGATTTCTCCACTTTAACATTTAATGAAGCAACCATTGAACCACCCCAAAAACAACCCATATTTCCATTCCTCTTACCCATGGAGGGTCTTAAATTTCCTATTCCTAATCCACATATTGAAAGAACAATCATACCATTTCTTTATCCTCTTGAGGAGCCCTCATCTCCTCATTGTCCACCTACTATAGAGGAACATACTTCTTCATATGTTACTGAAGAAGATGACCCTATTTTGACTCTTTCCCATCTTTAGACAAAAATATCAGAGGCAAATAAATCTCCTCTCTCTCAATTATCCAAAGACAAACTAGTTGAACCCACACCAATGACATCTAAACCATTTTCACATTTAGTGGAAAATCTTGAATTCCTTGATTTTAATAAATTAGATCAAGCAGCATTTTGGGATCACCTTAAAATGTCCTATCCAACATAGAGAGTATCTCCCTTCACTGCTAACCCTATCATAACCATTTATCCTAAGGTTTTTGATAAGGTATGTTTTGATTCACCTAAGCTTTCAAAATCCTTAAGGCTCTTCTACTTTAGAGCCCTCCACTTCACATGCATTTGCCACATTGAAACAAATAAGTTATTTAAGAAAATGACGAATTATAATCTAGTCCATCTGCATATGAAGTTAGATTTAACCCCTCAAAAACAATGGCATGTCTCTCTCTCCCTAAACCGAAGAAGAAAGGTAAAACCCCAAAACCTCATAGATCTACCCTTCTTCCACCTTAAACCTTACCATCCATTTTGGGTCCACATCCCTCTACCTTGGTGGGAGTGTTGCCAACCCATGTAAAACAAAAAGTAACATTACATCCATTATTTCCATTACCACCTCACAAAACTTCAACATCTATCACCCTCTTACCTAAAGTTAAAAAGGTGGAAGTGAAACATGTGGGTTCACCACCACCTAAAAGGGTGTCACACAAGACTATACCCATCACCACCAAACTCAAAAAGGTGTCCACTCCACCTATGAAAATGAGTGTTAACCCATTTCAAGGATCCCAAGTATTCTATCTATGCCAGTTATTGCAAGCATCTACAATAACTCTTCCCCCCATCAAACCATTTGATCCTCTTGGACCAAAACCATTATGGTTTAATGATTCACAAGTTTGTTTATATCATCATTCTTTGGGACATGATACTAAGAGTTTCAAAGCTCTCATAACCATCATTTATCACCATTTAGATGTTGATTCTCTCTTGGGTGTTAAATCAATTGAAACTCCTAACATTTAACTCTTGGCATCCACAATGCCTCAAAAACCCCCTTTCACATTAAACCCAAAGATGTTATTGTACCTTCTCTATCACCACTTATATTTCAGATTAACATAATCAATATGACTACATGATCACAAAATCAAAAAGACAAAGGAAAGGAAAAGGTCTCTACTCCTTGGGTTCACCCCTTTACAAAGGACGTCCCCTCTTCAAATCCCAAGATTTCCATCTTGGGTGTCCCACAACAGTCATCATCAGGAGTTATCCAAAACTCCATGGTGAAGCAACTTCACCAATCCTTGGTGAAGATGTATCTTTATGATTTAATTCAAAAATCATCCCAATATCGACATGCTCTCATTAGTTCCTTACAAGTAGTTGAAGTTCAACCTGAAGACCCTCAACCCCTTGTAGCCTTCATCAATTCTCTCAACACCATTTATATGATCTCCTTTAGTGATTCAAAGATCCCCTCTCAGCATCTTGCATATCAAGATTATACCCTCTTTATCACTTCCTATGATCTATGGGGAGCTATCATCAACATCATTTTAACTCATTCTTGTAAGAAACTATCACTCCCTGACAATTGTTTGTCACAAATGGATGCAGTGTTATGTTATTTTAATGACTCTACTACTAGAACTATTGGCACTATGGTCTTGTAAATCTATGTGGGTTCTCATACCCTTCCTAAGTTATTTTATGTAATAGAGGATGAATTACAATACAACATACTTCTCAGGAAACCATTGATACATGTTATGGAATGTGTACCTTCCATATTTCACTATTGTGTTAAGTTTGAATAAAATTGTCAAGTTCATGTCATTCTCACCGACCCACCTCCATTCAAGACATGTAACATGACCTATAACCTAAATGATGTTCTTATTCATTTCAACACATCATCACCTCCACAACCCACTTCTAAAGCCTCCATAATTTTTTTACCCTAGACACACCTATACCAACTACACAAGTTCCCAACAAGGATCCCATGGAGGAAACATTCAAGCGATTATCACTTGGTGAATATAATTTTTTAACTCTTGACATGTTCCGTACCCCTCAAGAGTATGTAAAACCTCACATGAGTGCCAAATATGATCCTCTTATTGATATTATCATCCCATATGGTCCACCCCATCTCAAAACCAATTTCACATATGGGGGAATCGATCAATATTTTATCATGGGTGATTCATCCTCTTCACCTCAAAAGTTTAACTATGACTTTTAATTCTTAATCAAGCCTATATTTACACATACTTATCTCTATAAGTGTGCTTAGAAAGGTTTTGGCATAAGACATATTGAGCAAGGTGCTCAGACATCCATTCAACACCCTACCCATCAAACCATTGATAATGCCAAACAAAGGCATGGCATTGGTTATGTTGACCCAACTCAATCCATTAATACTTATTCTATTCCCATCATTGAAGAACCTGTATCTCCTTCTAACTCCTCTTCTCCACCATCACCCACTAAATTAGAGGTATCTATAGCTCTAAATTTTTTTAATTTATTTTTTCAATAAATGTCATTCACTTGGGCCCCCTTACCCATCACCAAGGTAAGGAAACATGGTCCTTTCCTCTCATACATCCTCACATTATTGATGAGGATTCTCCCACAATTAACACCATCTCTTGTGTAACTAATGATGACATTTGTACCTATATAGGTGTTGATGATTCCTACATCAAATGATCACTCCCTTCTAAGACATAAGTTATGTTCAATGAATCAACCATCGACATTAACTTGCCTTCTCATGACAACAATAATATTCTTAAAATAGGCCAATCTCTAGATTATTCTGAACAAACCGAATACACCACATTTCTCTATGACCATAGTAAGGCTTTTTCTTGGTCCTAAAAAGACATTCCTAGTATTGATCCCTCAATCATAACCCATAACATTGTCACTAATCATGATGCTAAGCCATTTAAGAAAAAGCTTCACAAAATACATCCTCATATTGCTCTCCTTGTCAAGGATGAGCTCCAATTCATCCTCTGCATTAACTTCATCTAACCTATTGACTACCTATAATGGGTTTCTAACATTGTACCTATTATGAAATTAATAGGGGGAATTCATATTTGCACTGACTACCACCACCTCAACCTTGCTTGTCCAAAGGATGAATTTCCTTTGCCAAGTATTGATCAACTTATTGATTTAACAGCTAGCCATGAGATGTTATAACTTATGGATGGATTCTCAGGATACAATCAAATCCAAGTTGCCCTTGAGGATCAACACAAAACAACCTTTATCACCCCATAGGGAACTTTTTATTATCAGGTTATGCCCTTTGGATAGAAAAATCTTGGTGCTACCCATCAATGTGCCATGAATTATATATTCTATGACCTCTTACACAAAATTATGGAGGATTATGTCAATGACCTACTTGGGAAATCTAATCTTCATCAGGATCACTTGGGGGTCCTTAAAATCATTTTCACTCACCTTATTCAGTATAATGTTTGACTCAATCTAAAGAAGTGCATCTTTGGTGTTCTTTCTAGAATGCTCTTGGGATTTATCATCTCTCTTTGAGTTATTAAAGTTGGCCCTGCTAAGGTTTGGGTAATCCTCAAAATGCCTCCACTAATCACACTCAAACAACTCCATAGCCTCCAAGGTAATCTCCAATTGATTTGTCACTTTATCTCTCAGCTATCAGATCATTGTCAACCTTTTCACCATCTTCTCAAAAAGGAAATTCCTTTTCATTGGGATAAAAATTGTGAGGAAGTCTTTGATGCACTTAAATGGTATTTCCTTTCTCTAGCCATCCTTATTCCACCTAAAGAGGACCAACCCTTCTATCTTTATGTCTCTTCAACTGACCATTTTTTAGGAGCTATAATATCACATAGGGATGATCACCACTATGAGCAAGTAGTCTATTACATAAGTTGAATGCTTATTGACTATGAAACTTACTACACTCATATCAAGAAGTTGTGCCTTGCTTTAGTATTTGTAGCTTCTAAACTATGACATTACCTACTCAACCAAAAAACTTATGTCATCACCCACACTAACCCTCTCAAATACATGCACTCTAAACCTTACCATAACCAACACATCACTTAGTGGCTTATGCTTTTAGCTGAATTCAACTTGGAATTTATCTAATAGAATTCCATCAAAGGGAAAACCATCATTGACTAACTAGCTACTGCTCCTCTCCTTGATATCTAACCCTCAAATCTTAAATTCTCTGATGAGTCTATTGCCATGCTTTCTACTGATGATATCACCTATCAAATGATGATGTTATTTCATGGGTCTAAATGTCAAAATGGTGGGGGAGTGGGGGTTATCCTCATCCCTCTTGATGGTGAGCTGATGCCTGTATCATTTAAACTAGACTTTGACTGTACCAACAACATGTCCAAATATGAAGCCTTAATTCTAGGGCTTCAAATTATTATCTTCTTAGGAATCAAATCCATAACCATTTTTGGTGACTCAAAATTACTCTTTAACTAGGTCAATGGTTCTTATCTATGCAAGAATGAGACTCTAAAATGCTACAAACATCATGTAGATACCTTATTAGAATCATTTGACCATTACCTTTTATAGACTATTACTCACTCAACCAATAATTTTTCAAACACAATGGCTTCTTTAGCCTCCCACATACCCTCTTCCTCCTCTTCCTCCAAAATCTAAGTCACTATACATCGCCTAACTTTGCCTTCTTACATTTCCTCCAACATCCTCTTTGTGGATAAAAATCACTAATGATCGACATGACTTTTGGTATACTCAACTCACATATTACCTCTCTTACTCTATTACTCCTCTTGACCTCTCCCAAAATATGTGGCATGCATTCATAAAATGTGCTACACATTACACTATACAAGGGGGACTTATCTACAAATGAGTTTTTGATGGTCTCCTCCTTCGATGTCTCAATAGTAAAGATATTACCTTTGCTATTAAGGAGGTTCATGATGGGATTTTAAATGGTCATTTTAATGGTCATGCAATTTCCAAACATCTCCTTTGGCTTGGCTATTATTGGCCAACTCTCTCTCATGATTGTACTATGTTAGATGTTGTCTCAAATGTCAAAAACACACCAACCTATTTCATGTTCCTAATCATGCCTTACAAGTCGCTAAGGACTTTTGGCCCTTCTCAAAATGTGGTTTAGACTTCATTGGTGAGATTAACCCCCATTCCTCTATTTGTCATCGATCAATCATAACAGTAACAGAATACTTCACTAAGTGGGTTGAGGCCATTCCTCTCATATCTACTAACGCTAATAAAATTATTGAATTTATCAACCATCATATCATATGCCATTTTGGTGTACCTTAAAAAATCATAACTGACAATGGTAAGTCTTTCAAAAATAAGACTGTCTAGCAACTCTGTGATTCCTTTGGTATTAAACTTAGCTTCTCTTCACCCTATTTCCCATAAGCCAATGGGCAAGCTGAAGCCTCTAACAAAACTTTGACCAAAATCCTTATGAAAGTGGTTAACACTACTAGAAAGGATTGGCACATTCACATCCCCTATACTTTATGGGCTTACCATACTAACATTCACACTTCTATAGGAGCTACACCTTTCTCCCCGGTCTATGGGATGGAAGTTGTTTTGCCCCTTGAAGTCCAAATTCCTTCTCTTAGGATTTCACTACAAGACATTATAACTAATGATGAATTTCACCAAGAATATTTGGCTTAACTTGAGCTACTTGATGAACTCTATCTCATAGCCCTTAACCATCTCCACATCTACCAAGAGCATATCAAACGTGCCTATGACAAAAACCTTAAAGAACATGATTTTAATACTAGAGATCTCATCTTAAAGGAAAATCAAAATATGACTAATTTTGAAAAGAGTAAATGGGGAAATTTTTCTCCTAATTGGTTAAGACCCTACATTATAACTCATAAATATGGCTCTGGAGCTTATCACTTATCTTCTCTTGAAGGATGACCAAAACTTGAACCTCTAAATGCATTATATTTATGATAATTTTTTTATTAATTAAGCAACACTTTACCTTGTTTTTAAATTAATCTCATCCCTTGAGAAAACCCACTATATTCATATTATTTTCACCTTACCCTTATTCCTCCACACTTAGTTAACCTATGAAGTGTTTTGGTTTTGTTACAAAATATGGAAAACCTATAAGCCTCTATAGACTTGTCCATGACTAAAGTAATAAAAAGACTCAAAAAATAAAAATCAAAATAAAATAATATGGGATACATCAACTAATCAAAATCATGCCTAGCTCTTTAAAAAGTAGTGTGCTCCCTTGAAGGACAACTACATTCAAATAGACTATTCCCTTGAAGGACAACTATTAAAAACCAACAAAATAAAAAAGACTAGACCATACCCTTGAAGGATGGTTGAGTAAAAAAACCACTATCAAAGGAAAATATGATTTATAAACTTCCCTATTAATTAGTTTCATCCCATTGTGAGCTTCCCACATCGATGAACTTACACAACAAAAGTAAAAATAAAGGAAAAAAAAAAAAAACACAATAAATTTATTTCATGGATTTGTCTATAGTCGCTCTCAGGCAACCCACAAATAGGGAATACCATTATTAATCCAAATTTTATTCTACCTCACTACTCTTATTCCATTTTACACCCTTTTTCCCTCAAAAACACATTTTCAAGGGACTTTGAGCTTACTTAACACAAGGCAATAACCATGATTTTCTAACTAACAAATGGTCAACTAATGCAATGCATAAAAAAGTTCAAACTTTAAATCCTATTTACATTGTTATTTTGGTTTATGTCAATAATGAACAACTTGTCTCTCTCTTTTACCTTTCACTTCACATGCTAAATTTTATTCTATAGATACATTTTCCAATAGAAGAACTCACCATCTCAACTCATAAACATTACAAATCTAAATCCTACACTTACCCTAAAACTAATCATTTATAGTATATACCATCACATATATGTGACAATGCTAAAAATGCAACATGACCACCATTTTCCTAACTAAAAATAAATAGGAATAATGTCACAATGCCCAAAACCATCACTTAGGCATACACCATCACATATGGAAAATACAGAAACCAAAAAAACATGGCCAACACATTCATTTATAGTATATACCATCACATATATGGGACACCACTAAAAATTCAACATGACCACCATTTTCCTAACTAACAATAAATAGGAATAATGTCACAAAGCCCAAAACCATCACTTATGCATACACCATCACATATGGAAAATGTAGAAACCAAACAAACATGACCAACACATTCATTTCTAATATATACCATCACATATATGGGATAATGCTAAAAATTCAACATGACCACCATTTTCCTAACTAACAATAAAGTGTCACAATGCCCAAAACCATCATTTATGCATACACCATCACATATGGAAAATGTAGAAACCAAACAAACATGACCAACACATTCATTTTTAGTATACACCCCAATCACATATATGGAAGGTAATAAGAATGAAACTTAAACATAATTTTCCTAAAACTAATACATAGGAAACAAACCGAGACCAAACTACTCATTTTTAGGATGAAACCAATTGCATATATGGTAAATACTAAGAATGCACTTGAACCACAATTTCTTAAATACTAATACATAGGAAATAAACCATGACCAAAACATCTATTTTAAATATAAACCATCACATATGGAGCATGCTAAAAATAGAAATTAACCAAGCATATACCATTTCACATATGGAAAGTGCTAAACCTTTATCTCATAAACACAACCATATCATTTTATGTGTATACCATCACATATGGGAAATTTAAACATGAAAATTTCATCTACTATGCATATGCCATCACATCCATGGAAGTGATAGTAAAGCAACATCATCATTATATCAATATCATAAACATTCATCCAAAACCATAAACATATACATGAAAATAACATTTACACCATCATCACATCAAATAAAACATCTCATCATGTGTGTGTGTGTGTGTGTGTGTGTGTGTGTGTGTGTGTGTGTGTGTGTGTGTGTGTGTGTGTGTGTGTGTGTGTGTGTGTGTGTGTGTGTGTGTGTGTGTGTGTGTGTGTGTGTGTGTGTGTGTGTGTGTGTGTGTGTGTGTGTGTGTGTGTGTGTGTGTGTGTGTGTGTGTGTGTGTGTGTGTTGAATTAATATACATCATATACAAATATCAACATCTCTCATCTCTCTCTCATATACATCTTGCATCATCAACTCACAGGCTAGTATATATACAAAAAATGAATAAATACAAAAATATCTTTCAAAATTAGGATTAACATGGCCTCCTAAAAATCATGGTGGATGTGATGAGGAAGTGTCACCACCATGCTCTCAATATCTCCATCTCTGCACACTAGAACATGAGGTCCATGTCTCTAACCACTCCTACTCCTTCAACTCTACAAATCTAGGAATCTATGGAAACTCACAAATTGCCCTCTCATAGTATGTGATCTCATCCAGTTCAGTGTTGTATCTCATAAGAGATACATTCTTTGGAGGACTCATGAAACCTACCTATCCTATTACTTGTATTACTGCCTGTGGAGGAGGAGGAGGAGGAGGAGGAGGAACAACTACCAATGCTCATGTGGCTGACCTCAAATGATCTCTCCTTATAGAATGGCCACCTAACTCTAAAGATGGTTTACCTAACCATATAACCCTAGACCCTCTACCTATGATGAATCTTGTGAAAGGACTACAACATTTCTCTCTTGTATGGCTATGTCACTAGCATATAATGTTGTATCCCTCTCTAAAACTATAGCATCTCTGACCTGTAAAGCCACATCTCTTGCCTAAATAGTAGCATCTCTAGCCTATAATACCACATATCCATCTTGAATCACAACATCCCTAGCCTACATGGCCGTATCCCTCTCCTATATGGCCATGTCTTTGGCCTATAGAGTAACATCTCTCTCATATGCCAAACCTTGTATCTGTGGAGCTGACCTCTTAATTGGTACAACTAAGTGTAGTCTTACCCACCATGCATGGTATGCCCTAGTGCATCTAGCATCAACCACATCTACACCTGTCAATATCTCCTCAAAATCAGGTCAATCTATCTCCAATAGTAAAAGGAGTGGTACCTCGATGTTATCATGCCTATATCTAGGGAAATGAGGTGGAACATCCTTCACAAGGCCAAGCTGTCTCCTAACCCATGCCATGGGTATCATTTCAATCTCCCCTACTCTCTTGTGTCTAACCCATAGTGTGATTTACATCCCAACACGCTCCTCCCCCTAACCTCTAAAAACTAGATACATCAAGTAGGGGTGGCAGATAATATCTCCTAGACTCAAGCCATCTAGTAACCATCTATAGTGTGTGATATCCTACACAACACCATCAACCTGTGTCTGTATCATGGTCTCTCACCATCATCTAAACCTGACTCTAAATCCTACTATAATCATGGATGGTAGTCTTAGTGGCTACATAACTATGATGTGCTCATATACCCAACACTGTAACAGGTTCCCAACACATAAACTATAACATGTATGTAGACACAAACCCCACAACTCTCTATACAATTGAGCTAAGTATATAGGTCCCCATGCAAAAATTATCCTCTACTCTATCATCTAAGCTAGGACCCCTATCAATCTAATCAAAAATCTACCACCATCTGCATCTAGTAGTGCGTATACCATGATGTCAATCATCATCAAGATGTTAAGATGATGTTCCTCCTCATCTACCAAAAATATAGGCTCATAAGTGAATGATGCTGAGTGATATGTAACCTCACTCACATTCTCACTAAAGAATGACACCATATGGATGTCATGATCCTCCCTCATGCATGTAAAAAGCTACTCACCTTGTAGCGGTAATCTAAGGATCCTATATACATCCTCTAGTGTGACTATCATCTCACCATTTGGTAGGTGAAAGGTGTTGATGGTATGATCCCACCTCTCAGTCAATGTGATCATCAAGTTGACATCTCAAGTGGCTCAACAATATCACTAAACTCTATCAAAACCAATGATAGACATGTGGTCCCACTCATCTACTAACACATCTCTCCTAATACTAGTTAGGAGTGTTAGAAGATGGTCTCTCAAGGTCAACTCATGCCTCACCTGTAACCACAAACACATAAAATTAATCAATAGACCTTTCTAACCACTACCTTAACCATTTTCCCTATCCCATGAGAGAACTACATTGGCCTGAGGCCCTTTTGGGCTATGTAGGTAGCACTTAGTAGACATGGGGTCTTCTAGGGCTAGCTCAACCATTTACCCACCTAAATATCCAACCTATCCCTTTTTACCCAAGGCCTTATGACTTATCTCTATTAAACCAAGCCTTTCAGCCAATCTCTCACTGTTTAACTAAGCTACATCTACTCTATGCCACATGATTTGCCTATTCACTAAGGCCTCATAGATTTTCAATTCTTTTTATCCCCATTTTTACCCTTTTTAATTTAATAAGGCCACCTATGTTGGTTACTTATCGATTGACATTGGTGCCTAGACTACTAACATTAGTGCATAACACACCGACATCAGTGCCTTTACCACTGATATCAATAAAAAGACCTTAACCAATGTTAGTGGACTACCATTGACATTAAAGACTGGTTCAACTCTAGGGATGAACCCTACCCATTACCCATTTCTAATTTTAACCCTAAACTACCCTAAAACCCACCCAAATAAGCCTAAACATGCTCCTACCCTTCCCACTACCCACCCACTACTCACTAGCAACCTATTACACCCCTCACTCAACTCAGATCAACAAAATTACCAAAAAACATAAACCAAAGGTTTACAAGACCCTACCTCATCTCTCTACCTCCATTAGGATGGGATAATTAGTGACTATGTTGCCATGCCTCTAATTAGGTCTCCACCTCATCTTGCTATTTGATCAACTTTTTGGATTTTTCTTACTCTCTGATAAATCAACATGTAAATGAAATTAGTCAGCTACCTATCCCCTTTTTATCAAGCTTGGTTGGCCATCGATATTGGCCATTTATGCCTTAGGCCACCAACATTAGCTACTTTACCACTAATGTCAGTATA
Organism: Torreya grandis; assembly: GCA_037957365.1. NCBI lineage: Eukaryota > Viridiplantae > Streptophyta > Pinopsida > Cupressales > Taxaceae > Torreya > Torreya grandis. The sequence continues at coordinate 2,531,410 of JARHVA010000154.1, forward strand.
ACACTGCCAACATTGGTACCATGGAATAGAATTTTAATGCTTGCACATCACTTTTTATAATCCCTTCTTCATTCTAGGGTAAACTTGCACACACCTTACCTTTAAAAACTTGACCATGGGGATCATTTTCATCTCTGTTCATGCCAAATATTACCCAAACACATTTTTCATTACGTACCCACTCATTCCATCTGAGTTTGGTGTCTTGATTGTTCATGCTATCTAGTACATGTTGACAATACCTTACATGTATGACTATCAGTTGATTTAAATCACCACTAACTGATCCTATCACCTGTGACCTATTTTGTTTTTAGGGGCACTTCCTACCTTGGATACCTCAAAAAACTTTGACTATTGGAGCTATAGTTTTGGTTGATCCTACCTTCTCAGCTATCACTAACAATTTGTGCCTTGGTAACTTTAACCAAAATCTTCCATGACCACACCTATTTTCAACTTGTCAACACAACTTTTTAGTACTTTATGATCACGATGTCATCTCTACACTACTAACCCACAACCAACCAATCTCATTTACTCCTTGTCAAATCAATCATTGATTTTGGGTTTTTCCTAATCAGTTCCCATTTTGAGGGGGAGAATATCACACCCCATGCCTAGACCACTCAACTTTCATTTTTGTCTTGCAACTTTCTGGCACAACTTACCAAGACAAAAGGGGGAAAATCTAGATAACAAAATTACATTACATAAGTGTATAACATGTTGTGTCAAAACCCCCCTTAGACCCCCTTTATAACAAGTCTTCATAACCCATGCATTTACCCCACATAATCAATTAATTAATTAAGATTAATTAAATATTCCCTGTGCCACCTTGCCTAGCCACCTTGTCCCAAGACCAATTCTCCCCTTGTGAGTCACCACTAGACTTGGTCTCCCATAAATAACTAATTCTTACCCTATAAACCAAATTATAACCAATTACCTTATACCCAACCTTGCATATTGACCATTTATTAATGGGTGTCACACTTGGCATGGAGAAATGGAAGAAAGGAACCAAAAATAGTCCTTTTGACCTATTCTTATGCCATTAACACTGGTCAACCTGAGACTGACATCAGTGGAATCATTGACATTGGTTACTTACACAATGTTCTAAACCCATTTTGGAGCCCCCACAAGCATTATCTCTCTCAAGAAAAAAGTCACTCAAGAGATTTAAAGCACTCTTAACAAGCTTTTGGTGATTATCCACTGTAACCAAGCTCACAACTTCTCTATACCAGTCAAATCCTCAACTAGAATTGATCCATTATGTAAAGAGCTCTAACTATGGTGAATAGGTGGCACACACTCATCTTCATTCAATCAATCACCTTAGAAAAGCTTTATCAAGAGTATTTATTTAAGTACTTATATCATTTACGCATCCTTGTATTATGTGGATTCTAATTATTTTTTATTAGCATTTACACAAGTCCCATCCATCCCTGAGGGGGAGTTACAAAACTCTTTCATATTCATACCTCTAACTTAACCAAACCAAACTCCTCACCTAGAATTCTTACCATCTCTCTAACCTCTCATACGACTCTTTTCCAACCCCATTAACCTATCAAATATCCTTCCCTACACTTAGGAAATCCTTCTGTAATTTTTTGACTCTATTGCCCCTATGACATCACTTATCCTACTAATGTCAGTCACATTCCCACTACCAATATTGGTTACCCTACCAATGTTGGTTTCTTCCCTTTTACCCAAATCACCCTGAACCAACCCAAATAACCCTCTAACAAACCAAAATTGTATTTTGTTTGCTCTGTGATATTGACTACTACACATAGGTTACCAAAAAGCTACACACAACTCTCTCTCTCTCTTTAATTTAATTTATCATTTCATTTTTAACTCTTTGTATTAGACAGTGGACTATCATCCCCTAGGAAGTTTTTCACTTCTTATAACAAGAAAGTTACTTGGTAGCCTACTCACCAACCTACTAAAAAATATTTTTTGGTAGTGTGTTCTTACTTGTAGGTGGTCCTCCCTAGCCAAAGAGGAGTTCCTGGCTTCATCCAGATATGGTGCACACCAATTCAATTATATATAATCACTAATCCCCAACCTTTCTTTCTTTATTTCTCACTTCTTAAATTTAATCAAAAATAATTGAAACAATTATGTTTATATTTTATCTCAATGAAGTGTTAAAGGGGTGAATAGGTCTCCATATACCTAAATGGGCTACTTAAGCCTAATTTTAAGGTGTTTTTACTTAAGGGTGATCTATCAAAGCTATGGTAGACCTATGTAGGTGGTGTTACTATTTTACTAAGTGGAATAGAAGCCTTAAGGGTTAAGTAATTTCTTATGTTTGACTAAGAAGGTGGTGATCATGAAGGCTCTATAAAGAGCATAAATAAAGATGAAGGCTTATAGAGTTTTTTTGCAAAGAATAATGAAGTATGAGTAATTTTGGTGGATAGATTGAAGATAATATTAGATATGATGTTTTAATAGTGTTTTATAGGGTTGATAATTGAGAATGAGCAAAGAAGTGTAGAGTGATCCAAAATGTTTTTTTGGATGTATTACTTATGTGTTAAGGCTTGAGAAAGTATGAAGGGTTAAAGAGAGTTATTTCATTATTTATCCATCATATTGGAAGGAAATTAGAGTTATATAGGTGTTGATATTAGAAGGTGTTGTGTGGGTTCTCAACATCTAGGGAAAGTGGGTACTTGTCCATGCTTAGGGGTTGGTGCTCCTTGTGAAGTGGGTACTTCACTAAATTTTCTTGTTTGTGATCTCTTATAGAACTGTATTCCATGTTTTTGTAGGCTTAAGAGTGGGATATATTCCCCATGAGGGTTTCCCACATAATTCATGTGTTATGTGTTTTGATCTTGCATGGTTTTCTATGTTCATTGTAATGAATGGTTTATATGCTTCATGAATGCTTATGTTGAATGGTTAAAAGCTTGAGGGATTGGAATTAAAGTTGATTTTCTTGCATCACTGATTCACCCCCTACCCTCTTAGTGAGTGTACCTCTAACAATTTATTCTCTTTTCCAAGCCTACATATGTAGATGAGGCTTATTCTCAATCTCACTACTTATATATGGAAAGTAAGAAGGTCCTATTTACCTCTTAGAGCACTCTAAAGCAACAAGGTGGTTATAAGAATAAGAGTAGAGATAAATGTAAAGTTAAGCATAATTCTAATTCTATTTTGAATAAGTATATTAAAATGAATTTCAAGAATTATGATGTTGATATTAATTCTCATGAAAAATGTTATAAGTTACATCCAAATTTGTATCTACTCAAGAACAACAACAACAAGATCATGCCCTATCTTAAAAGTGAAGACATTGGCTACATCTCATAGGTGGATGAGACTTTATGCTATGAATTTTTCAATATATAGGTTTATTTTAGTAATATTAGTGCTCAAAAACTTTATAATTTTTTTCATATTAAAATTGAGATGAAAAAAAATATATTCTCTTTTTATACTTGTTTACAAGACAATTTGATAAGAAAGGAGCTAATAGATAAATTGGGGATAGATTCTTATAATAATCCAAACCCATATTCTTTGGTTTGGGTGAAGAAAGGTGTAAATATCAAGGTGACCAAGCAATGTAAAATAATTTTGGTATTAATACACATTTCATTGATGAAGTTATAGTGGATATTAAACCTCTTGATGTGTGTGGCATAGTGTTTAATGTCCCTTAATTGTATAACCAAAATGTTATCTACATGATGAGAGATAATAAAAACCATTTGGTGAATTATGGAAAGAGATGCATCATTTCAAACCATAAGGGTGATTATAAAATCTCATTCGTAAAAGCCTCTCAAGCTAAAAGGCTTAGTTATGTTAGTGGGAAGTTTGTTTTACTTCTTTTGAGAGATATAAAAGATAAATAAGTGGTTTCACATAAAAATTATTTTAAAATGTTTGCTAATAAAGAGTAGAATCGTATGAGAGAATTGGTGAAATATTTAAAGGATTTTTTACATTATCCCATGTGATTTACACCATTGAGGCTTATTGAGCACAAACTTTAGTTGTTATTAGATAGGCTACTTCCAAATCTCAGATTGTATAGGTAGTCATTGAAGAATGCTATGAGGTAAAAAAATAGTTACAATATTTAATTAATTATGGTGTAATCATTTTTAGTACTTATCTATGTGGTTATATTATTATTTCTTTGCCTAATAAATATGGTTCATGGATAATGTCTGTTGATGACAGAGCACTTACCAAAATAATTATTAAGAATAGGTGATATAATGTTGTTTAGATTTCACAATAAAACTAATTAATTCAAGATATCTTATTCAAACTAGAGAGGGATATGTATACATTATTTTTATCATATAGAATACTAGTCAAAGAAAATTTTGTATACCTTAATATATCTCTCATCCCAAATATCACTCATCACACTTATTTCTATAATCACTCTAGAAACTCCTGTCTACATGATTTTTTCTCACATCTTATTCACTCATACATAATTTTTTATTTTATCACACATGTGAGCACTAATACAAGATATTTATAGCATTCTGTAATCACCTAAAATTGGTATTTGGATGCTAAGAGTGTTGCTTGAGTTATCATATTCCTAGCTTAGCCCTAGGCCTATCCTAGAGCCTTAGACACACTTTCTTTTCCATTTTTCAAACCACATACATCTACAATAAAATCAAACATAGTCTTAGGAAAGATTTCACAGATCCAAACCTAGTTTTCCCAACAATCTACCAAGTAAACATTAGTGCCACATTTGGGAGACTATATCCATATGGCACTAGTGTACTCAACTAGGTGCTACTATACTTTCCATTAGTTATCCTGAATGGATACTTTTTAAAACCTATGCCCCCTCTTAAGGTTTTCTTAAGTAAATTTTCTTATCCAAACAAGATATATATCTATATAGATAAAAGTCTATTTGATCTTTATTCACTATATGAAAAATAGATGCAAAAGCTTATTCAAACAAAAGATAAGTTGAGAAAAATTAAGGTATTTAATCCCTATTTTTACCTAATTCTGCATATTAACATCTACAATATCCCTAAGCCTATATTTAAAATATTTCAAAGCTCAAGCACACTCAAGGCATTCAATACCAGCCTCATTATACCATTCACTTTCATTTGCACCAAGAACTATGTGGGAGAACTACATTATGCTTTATCCCTCCTCAAATTATTGGTATGTATGTAACTCTCTTCATTGTAGGGTATTGAGGATGTCCAACCTATCATACTAATTAACATGAATTTTTAGCTCATGCCATACTTTTAATGAGGATTAGGGTTTGCACACTAAATGAAGTTTTCCAAGAACAACATAGAGTTTCAAATTTCATGTGCAAAGGAATAATAACTAAAAACATAGGCACAAGTGTTCCCAAAAAATATGAAAAGTCCTACAAAGAGGACACTAGTGACACTTTGAGGACACTATAATAATATGGCACTCTTAACCAAGTGGGGCACTACTATCTAGTAAAAAAATAGATCTTGGGACCCTATTGATGACATTTAGAATTATTTATAGCTAAGTTTTCAAAACCAAATTATATGCAACAATCACTTTCTAGATAAGTTTCTATTTAAGCATATTTATTATTATTTTTAAAAATTCAAAAGAAGTCAAAATCCATAAAAAATTAGTAGTTAATTATTTCATATTATTTAATTTATTTAGACATCTCAGCCCTTTAACCAAACATATGAATTACACTTTTAAACCCTAAAGGGTTAAATAATTTATTGAACCCGACTTACTTTGAATATTACTTCAAACTCTAGTTTGTATTAATCCAAATTTTTGTGCAATAAATTAGGGCTGCATATTTCTAATTTTCTAATTTTTCTAGAAAACCTAGTTAATTAAATCAATTTCATACTAGTGTTTCAATTTATTTACATATAATTTGAATTGGTGCAAAAAAACCCTAAATTCAAAAAACCCTAACCCTAGACACACATTGGGTTTGTATCCTTTTCCATTTATACTTAGATTTTAGATCCATACATCTTATATATATATATATATATATATATATATATATATATATATATATATATATATATATATAATGCATAACATAGAATACATGGTCACCACACCGATTCATGTTTAACATTGAAAAGGAAAATACAATAGATAATGGATACAAATGACTCTACAATGACACTTTATCCACATAACATGCAATGGCACATCTACCAAATCAAAAAGGGCCATCCTCAAAAAAAGTACAAAAATGGTTACCAAAGCATAACTCAAAATAATAAAAGGTTCAAAAAGCACAATTAGATCAAGTAAAAATATAATAATCATAGATAAATCAAACACATCTACCTATTCAAAATGAGGCTCAACATTCAATATGGGATAATTTTGGTCATAAATATCTACAAAATTTTGATTATAATGTTCAAGGTTTGGGAAAACAAGCCAAAGTCATCACTTCTCCTATTCTATAAATTTATAATATTGGTCAATAGGGTTTGGGATTTATTAAACATCCTAAGACACATCAGTCATAGATACAATTTATCAAATCAGAACATTCAGATATACAAGAAATGTTATAGAAAGACTAAATCTTTAAGTTACATAGTCAAAATAATGCTCAACCAAAAATCATTCTCAAATAAGGTTTAAAAAAAAAGAGCCTCCATGGTACCATACGTCTACAACAATCATAGTTTCAAAGGGAAAAATCACAATCAATATGCCAAAGCACATTTTAAAAAGTTCAAATCCACAGTATGAGGCATTTCCCTTTAACATTATAGGTTATTATGATTCTAATGATGAACAATATTTAGATTTTTACTTAAAAAAAATCCAACTACAACATAACAATCACACTGCATGAGATATTACCATTCCTATTTTCAACACATGTTATGGTGATATCAAGTCTCGCATGAGACTCATTGGTTAGTATGTTTCCTACTCTTGTACATACTTCCTTATCCCTCTTTCTCCTTGTACATATATTATATACATGAAACAAAAAAATAATATAACATGTAAAAATACAAAAACATTCAAATATTACTCAAAAACTACAAAATTTATAGATTGTATGCATTGTTATGTTTACATTTCTACTACTTACCATATATTGAGTATCTCTAGATATCCTAGTGTAGTCTATTTTATCATACATATATGATTCACTTATTCTTATCAAATGATTATATACTATGTACAAGACTCTGTTCCACTGCATTGATCTATAATTGATATCATCTACACATTGGGGGAATATACATTGATCTAGGTTTATACATTTGATACATTCACCCACTTGGGGGCATCTCCTACATAGTTGCTACTACCATTTTCTATCCTTAAATTCTATACATTATATTTTATTCATTGATACATCTTGATATTAATCTTTGATACTCATTACTCATATTTATTTCCAATTATCACTAGTTAGATGTAACATATGTACATCCTAGAATTTACATAGATTTTTACTATATAGTTATACATGCTTTCATTTTTAATTTTCCTAGATTAGAATTGACTATGTTTCCTATTATTATTCCATCTTTGAGAGAATTTGAATATTCCATTATTCTTTAGCTCTATGCCACTTCTCTATTTGTATGCCTTGGACATGTGAAAATGTCCCTCATGTGTGCTTTCCTACTTCTATAAGTAAGAATTTTAACATGTCCTTCTATGTGGCTCTAAGCCTGATTTCTTGTTACTTATGTATGTGGATATTTTAAAATGTCCTTTTATGTATTCATTCTCATATTTAGTGACATGTGCCCATGTCAATTGGATTATGGGACTTTGGCCTAATTTTACGTGCCTCATGTGTTTTGTATGTATGCTTCTTCACCATGACACTTATATTTTCTTGTTATACACACCAATTTTTTATGCCACGAGGGACATCATGCATTTACCCTTCCTACTTGAGTGTCATGATAGACATCATGCCCCACCCCCTAGGTAGTTACTCATATTTGATGTTATACACTGATAACATCTATCTTGACACCCTTGTGTAATACTATATTACAACATACATCTTACTTTACCTACTTATGCTTAGATACATTTATATTTTAATTTTTTATTGGAATATCATGAATATGCTCTTGCTAACACTTTTTTTAAGTCTAATTATTTTGAGGATAGTTATTGAATAGGTTTCATAACTACCCTAAAAACAAGGAGCATTTATAGGGGTTTGTCATAGAGATAAAGATCCTACTTTGCTATTCATAGATAAATTTCAGCACACATGTTCAATTTTAGAAATCAGACACAAGGTAGACAAAAAAAAATATTAGAGACTTAGAAAGCAATCAAATCACCAAAATTATAGACCAAACAAACATTAACACCTAGATTGGGACACTATAACCATAGGGTACTACTATTCACTATATGGTGTTATTATCTAGTAGCCCTATCTTTAACACAAACCAAATTAGCTAGACTAGTACACTAGATACAATAAAAATGTTTATAGGTATAATTATAGCTTTGACAATTATGTTTAGATTTTGTTAAGATATACTCATTTTATCTTAGATTCATAACAATTACTTGGGGTAATTTTTAATAATAATATCACTCTCACATTTGGTTCAGTTACACAAATATAGTTATTACATATTTGGTTAATATTTAGTATACTCAAATACCATATTGGGGGTGTGTGTATGATGCATATTTTCCATATACTCAAATGCACATAGGTTGATTAGATGGAATGATAAACTCCATCTCATTCTCTATGTTATATACACTTTATATCACATTCTAGGTCATCACTAGATTCATGACTTAATCCATCTGTAGTGGTTGGCATTCTTGAGTGGCCCAAAGCCACCTAATATTCTCAAGTGGCCATAGAGCTGACATACACAATTAGTTTTACCTAGTTAGATACATTCATCACTTTACACAATTAATTTATAGATGCATCTACTTCACACTTATGAGTAATTATATATTCATAACCTACTAGAGATATTGAGCCCCCTACATGAGAGGGTTAGACACACTTATAGTCTTATCTAATATATTCAAAAATTAGGATCCACCGAATAGGGGTGGGAAATTATGGAGTCAAAACTGGATTCATTTCTTGAGCCACATATATGATGATTGAGAAAATTATCATCTCAATGTAATATATTCAATGATGTCATCACTATGTACACTCACACACATAGGTTGTCACTAGGTGCATGTATTGGTTTGCATGCCCAATGAGGTGTATTCATTCATTTCTTCTCTCTTTAATCAATTTTACTCTATTACTTGATTTCATCATAGTCTTTTGATTTTGATCATCTCTTAAGTAAGGACTTATTTTTTCATGTTTCATTATAGGTCATTAATTTGGATCATGTTTCACATATGCAGACCTATATTAACATACTCAGACGTAGCTACTGGGCTTCACTTCTAAGGTAAGTCCAGGTATGATTTTTTCCTTTATACTAGGCATTTCACTTTGTTGCATTATAAAGGAAGGGGTAAATGTAATCACCTAAAAGTGGTATTTGGATGGTAAAAGTGTTTATTGAGTTATCCTATTCCTAGTTTAGCCCTAGACCTATATTAGAGCCTTATACATACTTTCCAAACCATTTTGTAGACCACGTACATCTACAATCAGCTCAAACATAGGTCCCTTGATAACTTTCCTAGATCCCAACCCAATTTCCCAAACACTTTTCTAGGTGGACATTAATGCCACATTTGGGACACTATGGACACATGGTGCTATTATCCCCAAATAGGTGTTAGTGTCCTTTTACTTAAATATATTGAATGGATACTTATTCAAATGTGTGCCCCTATTATGGTTTTCCTAAGTACATTTTCTTATCCACACAAGCTATATATGTCTATAAATATAATTCTATTTGACCTTTATTCATTAGATGGAAAATATATACAAAAGCCTATTCAAACAAAAGACAAGTTGATAAAATTTAAGGTATTTTATCCCTATTCTTTTATAATTATACATACTACCATTTATAGTAACCATAATCCCATATTTCAAAGATTTAAAATCTCAAGCACATTTAAGGCATTCAAGAACATTCTCATTCTAGCATTCACTTTCACTTGCACCAAGTATTAGGTGGGATAAATACATTGAGATTAATCCCTCCTTAGAATATTGGTATGTAGGCAACTCTCTTCACAATGGGGTGTTGAGGATGTTTAGCATATCTTACTAATAAACACACATATTCAGCTCATGCCATACTTTCAAGGATAATTAGGTTTTGCACACTAAATCATTTTTTTCAAGCATAACATAGAGTTCTAGACTTCATGAATGTAGGAACATGACCTATAAACATAGGTGAAAGTGCTCACACAAAATAGGAATAGTCATACAAATAGGACACTAACACCACTTTGAGGATAATACAATACTATAACACTAATGTCTAGGTGGGGTGCTACTATCTAGGGAGTAAACAAATCTTGGGACCTTGTTGATGACACTCAAAATTGTCTAGAACCTAGTTTTTATAACTTAGATCATATGTGACAATCACTTTCTAGATAAGTCTTTATTTAAGCATATTTATTACTATTTTTAGAAAATCAAAAGAAGTCAAAAGACATAACAAATTAGTGGTTAATTATTTCATATTATTTAACTAATTTAAACATCTTAGCCCTTTAACCAGACATAGGAATTATACTTGTAAACCCTAAAATGTTAAATCAAATTCTTCCCTTTAGTGTGAACATAGGGAAGAATCACACACTATAAAAGCTTTTATCTAAAAGCTTTCTTAGATTAGGTACAACTCCATCAATTTTTAAGTTGAATTCCTTTGTTCTCAAACCACTTTTTTAAACTAAATTTATGAATTACTAAGATACAAAAACCCCATAACAATCCACTCTAATTTTACTGAAATTTTATTCTACCGTCAAGAAAAATCTTCTTTTACAATATAAATTTTCTATAATTTAACACAATAGGGAATTATTCAACACAACACGCAAAATAAAATGCAATATATATATATATATATATATATATATGAGGAATAAGACATCCTTATATTCATTTATAGCCTCTATCAATGATCATTACCACTTAATCATAAAAATCATAAGAAACTACCACCACCATTAGAAGCTACCATCATCTTTAGCTGATTTGGCATAGATGTTAGTGCCACTAATGCAATGTGGGACCACATCATTAGTGGCTAAAAAGAGGATGATCAATGTCCTCCAACTTCCATTGTATCCATTTTCCAATGTGTTTTTACTTACATATAAAATGTTATCATGAGGCTCATATTCATGTCATTTTTGTAAACATGTAGATACAATTAATTTAAGGACATCGAGTACTCAGAAAATGTGCCTATTACAAGGAGAGTAAAATTTTGACTTTTGAAAATTGATGACATATAATAGTTATGTAGTAGGAATTTTGAGCACAATGGATTAAATCATGCAATTTAAAACCCAAAATGTCCAACTACCTAATTAATATCTAGATCCATTAGAATCAAATGCAATTAGATGAATGAATTATTTAAACCATCACTCTAATCTTATGCATTCATGAGTTGGTTTTAACAGAAGAGTGGCCTAGTTTATATATAAAATGGAGGGAAGAATGATTGGTTAGAATTCAATCTTAAGCCATTGAGATCAATTATTGAGGATTATCCAAGGAATTCAAAAATCCTTAGAGGATTCTAGAGGAGAGAAGGTTCTAGAGGTAGAAACTTATAGAATCTCTTTGGGAGGGTTAGACATGATTAAGGATAGATTAGATAGGTGATTAGGGGGCTCTATAGAATCTAGGGGGTAGACTTGTAAGAAATCCTAGGAATAGGTAGGTAAGTGGGCTTTGAAAATTTAAAATTCCCAAATAATGAATAAGATAAATTAGGATAGGATTAAGAGATCATTAGAGGAATTAATGAAGAAGTGGGATAAGACTAAGGTTAGTAAATAAAGAGGAATGAAGGGGATGTTAGATAAATGATTAGAAAGGGGTGATATTAGGATAGAATTAGAGGGGATAAATTAGTTAAGTAGAATTAGTGTTAACTAATAGATAAAGTGAGCAGATTTAGGTGCATATATTTTTCCCTTATTTAAAAGGGCATTATGAGTAGAGTGAAGTGTAAGGATTAATTGTCTTTCAAATAAGAACCATGTCATCATGGATGAATGTTAGTAGATGATGTTATTAGATATGATTCCCCTTAGAGGGGACATGTAGGGAAGAATGAGATCGATGGCCATGTGAAAGAACAAATGATGGGTGGGATGAGATGGATAGACAAGGGGATAGGATGCCAATGTGAGATAGAATATGAAGAAGATGAAGTTGAATTTGAGAAATGAGATAAATATTGATGATGCCCCTAGAAAATACACATGCATAGGGAGTAAAGATGACTTTATCATGGTTGTTGACACATCTCAAGGGGAAACAACTAGAACATGATGATGATAAGATTAAAAGGCCATAATATTTTGACATATCCCAAGCAAGGACATGTGCAAGGGAGAGATATAAGCCATGATATACAATGATGTGATAATATTAATGAGTGTAGCTCAAAGCTAAAGTCTAGTGATATGATAAAGGAAATGAAATAAAAGAAATGATAGGATTGAGTGACCAAAAGAAAAAGGAGAAGAATTAAACTAAAATTTAAATAAATGAGCCACAATGTGATTAATAGTAATGATGCCCCTAGAAAATACACATTAAAGGGAGTGATAAATGATAAATTGACAAATTAGGGATGATTAATGAAATAAAAGATGGATGTTAGGATTTTTTTGGGGTCTAATAAATAGATACAGGTCATTGATGAAAAGATTAGGGACATGATTATGAGGATTGGGATTGATCAATAGACTAATTGATGAATGATTGATATTATAGATCAAGGATTTGATTGATGTAGGACTGTAGGATGATGATGGATGATAAGGAAAGAGGTGAGAGTGGTTGAGCTATCCTTGGGCATTGAAAAGTGGCCAAGTATTGCTTATAAGTCTTAAGAGACCTCAAGCTGATGTAGTTATAATTAGAAGATAAATGATAATGATGATGACTATGATTAGTGATTAGGGGGTGATATTAGTGATTAAAGGATATGACTCACATGATGAGGTGAGGATAAAATATTAGATGTTATTCAGATGGGTCAAGAGGATTAGATTAGTTATGGGAATAAAGATGATTAGATAAATGATGAGGGTGTAGGTGATAAAGCCATCACAATTATCATAAGGATAATCATAGTCTAATAAATTTGATAAATATAGCACTTAGTAGGATGCCTCATGATATAAGGATGACCAAGTGAAAATGGTGCCAAAGTACAAAAAGGGGGAAAATAGTGAACTTTGCATCATTGATGGAACCTAAAAGAATTATTATAGCTTTGGATATCTTGTAGCATCTTCATTCATTACCCAATAGACAAAAAGAGACATGATGTAACAAATATAATCAAATATGTACATGACAAAAGATAAGCCAAACATAATAGACAAGTAACACACACAAGTATCTATATGAAATGTCATAATGTCTTTTTTAATGATGAGATGAGTGAGTGGGTGATGGGCTAGACTAGGATGACCATGATGTGAGTATGGGCTTGGGATAGACATGGATTTGGAATAGACTAATGATGATGATTAAGATTAAGACTTAGTTAAGGATATGGATGTGGATATAAATTAGGATTAGGCTAAGGGACTCATATGAGGATTTGGGTATGGTGGATTTAAATTTGGATTAGGATAAGGATTTGGAGGTTTAGATGAGAGACATAATATTGATCATGTGAAAGTGATATTAGGTCAATACTAGATTAATATAGACTAGATTTGCCCTTGGTTTAGAATAGGAGGATGGATTATGCAATTGTGAAAGATGAAAGGCATGGAGATGGATGTGATTAGGGTATTATAAATTATACAAGATACCATGGATTATTTTTGGTTTTTTCTTTCAAATTTTATGATTTTTGGAATATTTCAATTTTAGGTATTTCTAGGATATGTATGTACACTATACAAATGGGGTTACTAGCAAAGGGAATGTCAAGCCTATTAACTAGGATGAGGATGAATGGAATAATGGATGGGATGATAAAAGGATGAGGGTGAGACTAAAAATGGGATGATGACCAAGGGTGAATGGACTAATGATCACAAATAACCACATCATGAAGGAGTCATATGTCTATTTACATGAGTGGCTATTAGAAGATATTCCAATATGATTCTAAAACATTTTTCAAGACATCTTCCACTTCCTTATAAATGTCAAGATAGGAAGTAAGGATGGACACAATAGGATGTAAGATATGATGGAGAATGATGGACAAGGATGTATGATATAGACAAGTTAGAGATAGGGGATGTGACAAGTAGGATGGATTTTATCACTAAGTGTTGAGGTACAATGAAGACAAAAGATATTTTACTATGACTCTAGAAATCAATTTTCACCATGGCACTTGCCCAAAGTTATAGAAGACCAATTTTCACCATTGGATGAATGATTTTTTTTTCTTTATTTTTTTCTATTTTTTTATTTTTTACTTTTGACTTTTATATGTCACATCGATTTATTATATATGTGTGTTAGGTGAAAGAATGCTAACATTGGTTAGATCTTTAGCCAACACCTATTCTTAAGATATGTGATGCTAAGATCATGTTGTCTCCATTATATGTATTAATGTCCTTATGACATTTGATTATTCCTGATTGAGACCTCTCCAAACATCTAGACCAAGTGTTTTCATCACCCTTGTAAGAGATAATTTTACCCAAAAAGATGATAGGAGAGATGGATTGGATTATATATTGATGATGATGGGGGTGTATTATAATTGAATGGATGGTAGGATCATGAGAGGAAATTATGATGGATGATTGGGAAGTGGGACTAGAATTTTCATACACCATTATAGACATTTGACATTCCTCATTTGATTGGTACCTGGTAACAAAATACTGCAGGAGATCTAATATACTCTTTGTAATTTAGCTTTGATCCAATTATTTGAAGGATTATTGGTTATACCTATAGTGATTTTAAAATTATTTTTATTTTTATAATTGATTATATCTTGACTACCCCTTGGTGCCTGACTATGGGCTTCATCGAAGGAAATTTATTCTTAACTTAAAAGATTATTGTGGCTTTGATGATCCCCTAGTGTTTAATATTTAGTTTCATGAGGGGAATACAATTTTGGATTAGGTTGATGATTTAAATTTTCTTGATTTTAATGTATGGGATCAAAGGATATGTGATCATGATTTATGACTTTTTTAATATGGTCTTGGACCTCTATATTTATAGCACACATTATATTGCTCGAGGAAGGGTCCAAAAATGGATGTTCATATTAGTATTTATAGAGGGAGGTGATTAAATGATTATTTATGAGAAAAAAGGATCAATGATGGATGGAGGTGGGGGAGATGGCATGATGAGGTCACATAGTAGTGGTAGGGAATCATGGTTCTAGTAGGGGTTCTTAGGAGACCTAGTTTTGACATTGAAGAATATCTCCTCAAGACCAGTAAAAGGATCACTAGGACTAGATGTAGTATACACCTTCAAAGTTAGATTAGATTCACTCTAACAATATTTGACAAATAAAAATTGTAATAACTTGGTTATAACTTAATCCTCCTAATTGGCACTAAAATATATGCATGGTGATTGATTATCATCCTAATGAGAAGGATATTCAAAAGGGTAGTTATATTTATCATCTACTAAAACATCTATAATGGATGATGTTTTTATGAGGAATCTAATTCAGAGACTAGTTTTGAACATGATCTTGATGTTGATAACACTTATATTGACTTTGATGCTAACTCCAATATATAAGATGTAATGTTACTAGTAGAAGATTCATTATTTGCAATTGACCTCTCAACATGGGGTTTTCGAGATGATGTATGAGGGGAAGATGATGGAGTGGAAATAGATTAAATAAAAATAGGCCCATGGAAGGAACCATGATGAATAGGTTCATGGGGAAAGACTCATTTTCAATAGAGGATTTGTTAAATACAAGGGGAACATAGAAGATGAATGTGGTGTCTTGACCTTGGATTAGAAAGGGAAGGGCTTGATCATGATCAAGAATGGAATCTTGGAATTTCTCTTTTTATTCACCCAAGGATGTAAACTCATATATTTCATCATTGATTTCTATGTCACCATGAGCGATGAGGTCTTGAACGTAGTTTTGAAAATTATGACATCGATTAATGGTATGCCCCTTGTTTAAAAATATAAATAATATTAGTTAGCTTTATACTAGGAGGGCTTAGGCTTGGTGGGATTAAGATATTGTATGGGTGGATAGACCATCATGTCATTAGAAACAAGCTAGTGGAAGAGGGCTTCTAAAGATATAGGGAGGGTATTATATGGGAATTCTTTACTTCATAACTTAGATGTAAAAGCATTAGACTTTAGATTAGATGGTTGTTGATGTGATGGGGTGGGTGGACTAGAATAAGATGAGGTGGTGAGGATAGGATTCCTTTTGATAGTGTAGGAAGGGGTAGATGACTGGCTATGATTAGTGGAAGGAGGATTCAAATGGGTCTCAAATGAATGGGTTTGGACCAGAGGAAATGATGGGTAGATGGGGTTAAAGTATGAAGGATGTTAGGTTCTCATATCAATGAGGTAAGAAAGAAACATATCCCTATTAGCCATGAGACATTGTTTAATAAGGGAATTGACCAAATTTACATTATATGCCATGGAAACGGATGGGAAAAAGTATAGATGATGTGATTTTATAGCCCTAATAAATAGGTGTAGGGGATTGAATGGAAAGACTAAGGGATGAATATGGGATGCATGGAACAAATTTGGATAAAGGTTTGCCTTGGTTCTATCTCAAGTTTTATTATAATCTGTGATGTGATGTGATATTGAATCAAGTAAACCAAATTAAGATGTGATCTAGACTTTAATGATTGGGATTGGATTTGACTAAGTGAGATATGACAAGCTCTAAGATTGGATGGGGGACTAGACAAGACCAAGAGATTGATTATGACTAGGATTGATAGGATTTAAGGCTAACTTATGACTAATATGATCAATTTTGATAGGATGTGATGATTGGATTAAGGAAATTGATAGTATATGTGATAGTGACTCAAAATTAATTAGACATAGGTAAGCTAATGATGAGGACCCTGATATGAAAAGAGTTATTTACCAATGTAGATGAAGACTAAAGTATGATTATAGAATTGGTGAGGTAACTATTATAGACAAGGTAAAGATGTGTTAGACTATGATTAGGACTATGTTGATAAGGTGACTAGGTAAGACAATATCAAGACAAATGATTGGTTATGGATAAAGTGGAATTAGGACATGATTTGGATGATAAGATATGATTAAGATATTTAGGTGATATGGATGAAAGAAACTAGACTAGGAGGAGATCAATATTAGTTATAGACAAGGTAAACTAAGTGTTGGGGATGATTAATATTAAGGATAAGTCAAGAATATGAGGCTGGAATATGATAAGATGTGATGTAAGGATGATAAGAGTTGATTAGGATGTATAAGTGGTGGGGGTATGACTAATGATGGGTGGAGATAACTAGACTAGGATGCGATTAGGACAAGAGGGTGATGGGAGATAGGATGGGATAGTTTTAAAAGGATATACAAGGAAAATTTATACAATAAGATGATGATACTGATGAGATAAGGATATATAAGATGAAAATATGTATAAAATACCTAGATGGTGTGTAGGTTTGGGTGAAAGGATGAATTGGCTCACAAATAACATGGGTTTATCAAAACACACATCCAATCAAGAAAACCACAAGCCTAAGATTAGTATACTAATACTAGGTATATAACATGATCACTACACCATCTAAAGGCTTTATAAGTGAGGATATAGGTTGGTGACACATTATGGAATCAACCAAACCCTCTCGACCCTATTTCCACTTGAAGACTACTTAGGAGTTGATCCTGACTCTAGCAGCAAGTTACCTATTAGGGCCAAAAGGTCTTATACTAGGTTGAATGAGCTCTCTAGGGGCATCCATGATATACACTAGGTATAATAGGGGCCAAGTCTTTGTAGGGTGATATATAATGCCTAGTTTAGAGAGTTAACTCTTCCCTTTCATGAATTACTTGTATGGGGTCAACTATTTATCCTAACAACAACTATCTCTGATATTTATACTCTAATAAAACATAGAGTGTGTATTAGTGCATGGTGTTAAAATCCACATTCACTATCCTTAAGACTATGGTAAGTGTATGGATGTTAATTCCACATGATGTTACCCCTAAAAAATAAAAATGGGAGAGCTTATAGGTGATTTTTGATCATCTAAGAATCACCTCAAGGATGAAAGGAAAACATACACCACCATAGCCCTTAAGTGACAAATAGATAGACCAAAAAGATTAATTAACAAACTATTAGACGTGAGATATATAAAAGATGCAAGGATATACAAGGAATTTAGACAATAAACTTATTAAATGATTTTAGACAAAATGAATTTTAAGATGCCAAAATTTCTTTGATAGATGGTTTACAAGAAAATGATTAGTAGTTTTATTGTGGTACTATTGAGGGGTAAATTATAAGACAAAATGTTAGATTAAAATATAACTTGTAAAAGATGTTAGAAAATAAAAATTGCCACTAGATTCATCCTTATAAGAAACAAGATGTTAATCTAATATGCTTTAACAAAACACCCTAAAAAAATTATGATTTGGCTCTATAATTTATTTGGGTGGGCAAGCCACTTAATGGGGGTTTGGGGGTGGCATCCCCCAATGGGGTCAAGGGGCAGTGCCCCTTGCAAGGTCAAGGGGGAAATACCATTATGGCGTTTAGAGGTAGTGCCCCCCATGCATTCCATATTGTGGTATAGGGTGGGGTTGAGGTGTGGAGCCCCTAATTCTAAAGGAAATTTGGGCCTTATGAGAGGCCTATAATGACTCAAAAATAACTAAAAATGACTTTTAAAATGCACTCAAAAAAGCACAAAATTGAATGCAAAAATTAGTGCAAAATCATAACTTCAGACTAAAATATTGCAACTTCCAGTCAATATCACAATTTTGGAGTTGAGATTTTGCCATAGGTAGTTAATCATGATGGTTAGTCTACAAAACTATAACTATTAGATCAATATCACAATTGTTAGGGCAAGGTCATGATTTTGAGATTAGTGATTTTGTGATAAAACATAAAACTTCAAAATTTTGATTTTTGACCAAGGTAGATGGTTAGACATATTATGAGAGGTTACCAAAATGCTTAAAAATTCCTATTCATAAACAATAATGGTAGATTTAAAATTTTATTTATGTTTCAACAAGTTTATAATAAGGACATCAAGACAATATTTGGATCAAAATGGCCAATTAAAACATAATATCAAGATATTTTCCTAATTAGAGCTACCCCAAAATCATATGAAATTATAAATATAAAATAGAATATCTATCAAAGTGACCAAAATTACAATATTGCTATTGTTAGTGCAATATCATTATTCTCAGGCCAATACTACAACTATGTGATTACTAGTTTTGCAAAAGATGGGAAATAATTTAAGGCTATGATGTTTTACTTTTAGAAGATCTTGCCTTTTATTTTTATTATTAACCCTATCAATCAGTCAATCATATAGTATTTTATATATATATAAACCCCTTACAATATGTGGTTAGCAAACATATATGCTTTAAGACCTAAAAACCACTTAAATAAGATTCTAAAAGGATTTATATGCTAGTTTATGTGATTATTAGTCCTCTTGCAAGGCAAAAAATGACAAGACTAAACTTGCAGGTTAGATGACAAAAGATAAATGTTAGTAGATTGGGGAGAAATTATAATGTTGTGACTATTTTTATAATACTATGACTTGTAGGTCAATACTAAGACTTGTGAATCTATGATATTGAAACTTAGTAGTTAAACACTTGAATCTCAACCAGACCTATTTTTCTTGAAAAACCATGATTAGAAAAGAAATATCACTGCTAATAGTGTAATATCTCTACTTTCAAAGTACTGATATTGCCTAGGGATAACAACCTACCACAAAGTGACTGTTAGCAGTTAAAGCTTGGCAGTTGGTGTAATATTGTGACTCTTAGGGAAAAACTACCACTACAATACTAAAATTTATAGAGCAATATCATGATTTTCACCTATGCATGTAAATGTCAAAAATCTAGAAATGTCCTTCCACCAGTCAATCCTACAACTGCTAAAAAAACACATTTAGGATGCAAAATTGTTAAATTAGGAGTGTTGCCCTCCTACCATGGTCACCAAAATGTATTATGAATTTTGATCGCAATGGATTAAATCATGCAATTTAAAACCCAAAATGTCTAAACACCTAAGTACAATCTTGAGCCATTAGAATCAAATGCAATTAGATGAATGAATTATTCAAACTAACACTATAATCCTAAAGCTAATTGCTCTAAACCATGATTAAATGGATATGAAAATAAGAAGATTGGATTGAGATTACCTTAGACATAGAATTTTGATATTATCTTGGTATATTTAAGGATGTTGATGATGGATTCAAGGACTGGATTAACATGGAGATTTAATGCATTCATGAGTTTGTTTCAATGGAGGAGTGGCCTTGTTTATATAGAAAATGAAGGAAAGAATAAATTTATAGAATTCAATCTTGAGCTATTGAGATAAATGGTTGAGGATTATCTAAGGAATTTAAAATTCCTTAGAGGATTCTACAAGAGATAAGGTTCTAGAGGTAGAAACCTCTAAAATATCTTTAAAAAGGTTAAACATGATTAGGGATAGATTATATAGGTGATTATGGGGTTTTAGAGAATCTATGGGGTAGTCTTGCAGGAAAGCCTGAGAATAGGTAGGTAGGTGGGCTTTGGGAATTTAAAATTCCTAAGTAATGAATAAGATAGGTTAGGATAGGATTAAGAGATGATTAGAGGAATTAATGAATAATTGGGATAAGACTAAGGTTAGTAAATGAAGATGAATGAATGGGATGTTAGATAAATGATTATAAAGGGGTGATATTAGGACATAATTAGAGGGGATAAATTAGATAAGAGTAATTAGTGTTGACTAATAGTAATATTAGTGGTGTTAAATGAAGTGAGCAAATTTAGGTTCATACAAGTTATATTTGAGTAATATGAAAAAAATTATGGACTCTAGAAATGATAAAAACTTCACTCCAATTTATGATTTATCCAAAGGTTGTTATTAAAAATTAAATTGATTTACAATAAAAAACCTAAAAAACTCTAAATGTTATAATAAAACTTTAACAACTTAGACTAAATGCCTATAAATGCTAAACAACATAAATACTAATCACTTAAAAATTTACAACTATCAAAATATTTAATCTAAAACTAATGCTAAACCTACCTTAAAATTGGCACTATTTAGGCTCTAATCAAATGATGATGTATATTTGACACAAGCACAAAGAGAATGGTGAGTCTGAGATGATGACAAGTTGTTTGAGAGTCCTTGATGGAAATGAAAAGCTAAAGGAAGGTATATGGTAGCATAATGGAATAAAATGTAGATATATGCTTGATGAATTGGTGATGAACATGGGTAAATAACAATAGATCATCACCACAATTATTGATCTAGAATAGTTCAAAGTGGTACTCAACCTCATTAAAATGCTTAGAATTCTTATCAAAAAGTATGGGAGTATAAGTCTCAATTATACATTCTCTCTTCTTAGGAATCCATGCATATAATAGTACCCTCTTGATGAGATTATTATTATTTTTAAATATAATCATTATCCATCATCACCACATTATTACCTACTTAGGGACACACACTTTTGGTAATCATAACCATGATATTGGGCTGTCCCATATTTTCCATGGTATATATAAGAGAGTTCACAATGACATCAAATAATTTCTTATACATATAAACATTATCATTCATCACAACCTACATTAATTTTAACAATGCATAGCCATTTTTTTTATAGAGATGATAGCCAAATATGTATGGTGGAGTGATTATAAAAAATGTATGAAAATAATTTAAGCCTTAACTCATGATAAACATTACCATAAACACTATATATTTTTCTATGAAACTATCCTAACTATCTATAATAAAATACAAACAAACTTGTTTCGGAATAATTTCATCGATTGGGGCAATCAAGACCAAGTAGTGGCATTGCCCATTTGATGTATATTAAGACTCCATTTTCTCTTTGTAAAAAAATTAACATGGTTTTGACTAACCTTCTCCAATAACACTAATAAAATTTCACCTTAGTATAATTTATTCAACCATTTTTAAGGAGAGCTGAATAGCAGTTGCAAGAACAGGTTATTTTAGAGGTCCAAAGTTACAAGTCAAGGAGGCTAAAGTGTTTTGGATACATTATAGTGTAAGTTAGGTTCTCCAAAAGTAAATTCTTGGACCCTCATAAACTCAATTTAATCCTCAATACCAATTTAGGTTCTCTGAATGACTCAACTTATAAAAATTTCATGAGTAGAAGTAGTCTGGGTTTATGAACCCGAATTACTCCTTCTAATGCTTTATGGGTTTTAATTGATGTATGACTTTAGGTTTTATAAGGAGAAAGTATTAAATTAATTTATAATTAGTGAGAAATGAGAATTCCAAAGGTTTCAACACTTTTTAAGGAACATTTTCAAAGTTTTTTAAGGGTATTCCATTCTTCTGAAGGGTAGTTCAATTCTTCTTAAGGGCAGTTCAACTCTTTTGAAGGGAAACTCCATCCTTCTGAAGGGTACATTTCCAAAGTTCCAAAGGTATCTTAACATTTTTAAGGGGAATTTTCACAAATATAAAGGGTATTTCTTGACAAAATTGTCCTTTAAAAAATTTCTGAAGGGACACTTAGCGAAAACCTGAAAGAATTATTTTAGACATTTTGTCTAAAATAATCTTTCTAAAAAGACAAATACAATGAGAAGTGGCAGACAAAGGTTTGAAGGAATTTCTTTGGTAAAAATTATGTTGGTTTAAAATTTCCTTGGAAAAATCTAAAGGAAATTCCCCAAGGGAATTGTGTTGGTGGAGTGACAAGCAGACAGATGCCAACTTTAGGATGATAGACTAGCCATTAGAAAGTAATTGAGTTATAAAATCCTAAATGCTTAATTCTCCAAGATTCCAAAGTTAATTATAATATATAAATCAAATAGGTATGCAAATAATAAATCAATTTTCCATGGCTGCTTAACTTAATAATATTGGTCCCAATGACATGGTTCACCATCATGTTCAGATAAATGAGAAGCTACCACATGGTGTGAGCTGGAGTAGAGTTAAATTGTCAAAGATAGATATAATATGGTCCACAAGCATCCATTCCTAGTATATCAATGATTCATAATCACCAATTTGATCATTCCTTGAATACAAATCAAAAAAGAAAGATAAATACAAATAGAATAAAACAACTCTCCATGCCATTGTGCATCATGACAAAACAAGGAGAAGTAGTTGGGCACCAAAATAAATATCCAATACGTGGATCCATTAGTAATAATTATTTTTGGTTCCATCTCCACATATCTCTATTTTATTAATTATCCATTGAAAAATCCTCTCCAAGAGGGTAAGCCAAGCGCATTTAGGATGGTGACATGGATCAATCAGAATGCCCTAATGAGCATCATTGACAAAGATAGTTATAGTTGAAGATAATGAATTATAACATAATTGATTCCTCTCCTTGGTTATAAAAGGCTTTCCTCTCTCCCTTCCTTCTTTATATAAATACTTCCCTTATGAAAGTGAAAAAGAGAACACACCTAGTATGATAGAGCCCTATTAGAATGATATCATGTTCTACCTTTCAACATTAGCATAGGTCTACTCTTTCATGTTTCTAGATGATTTTTTGAGTGTGCAAGTGATGTATGGTGGTAACCTATGATGATTTTTTTATCCTCTTACCCATTCATTCTTCATGCTTGAACAATATTCCTCAATGTAGCTGGTCACATGGTGTGTGTCTAAGTGTATTGCATTTATGCATGTATACTATTATTTTATAATGTGTAAGGTTTACCTTTCATCTCATTTACCTTATGTTATATTTCAAATCTCACCTCTATTTTGAAACACTTTTATTAGAATCTTTAGATCTTGGTAATGTTTGTGCTTTTGCTACATCGTACACTTGAATGTAATACTCATGTGGAATGTAGTCTTGATGTATCACCCCTGTTAGAGTAGGATTTCCCTTTATAAAAATTTATAACTCTTTTCCCTTTGAGAAAGTTGGTCTAATAATAGTGGTTTTGTAGAGACTCATATATAAGGAGCTAGCCCTTCAACCTAGAGGTTTGTTTCCCCTATAGGCACACCCACAAGCTTAGGAAAATATCCAACATTTCCCAAATTTAGGAGAGGACTAAACAATCTCTCCTAGGGTGAAAGATTTGGAGATAATAGTTATGGCAAGCTCAGTGGGACCAGGTCCAAATAGTGGGAATATTTTTGGTGTGTCTTCTCTCTTATCAACTTTTGGAAGCATCTAAGTGAACACCAATGGCAATTCCAAATGAATTTTTGGTTGTAAGTAGCCCATGTATCTATTAATGAAGATTTTGATCAGTCCTTGTTTTTTCATGTGACTTTTGAAGTTGATATGGATGGATATGGGTATAATCCTTACCATACAACTCCCTATCATGACCCTTTCTACCCTTCTCAATAGTCCTACCAAGAATAACATCTTCCCTATGAGTCATGGTAGCCCTATGGTCAATCTAGTCCTTTTCCAAATGAGTATGATATTGTTGACTAGCCATATGACCCATCTTCTCCTTAGCCTTGTCATGATGAGTCAGACAACACCATTAGTTGGGAGGCAGAATATGGATCTTTCAAAGCCTTACTTGAAGAGGTTAAACAACCCAACCACTTTGTCCAAGCTTACTACCCCTCTTATTCCCAAAATATGTGGGTAGTTATACCAAGATTTATATAATTGGAAGAGCATATGATTGTGCTAGATAAGTGTAATGATAGAAATCTTGGTGGTTTTATGGATTGGTTAAGGTTTTAAATTGGGTTATTAATGGACATGTATGTTGAAGAAGAGAACCAATATGTCATTGGTGAAATATTTTCTATGGCTAGAAGAGATTTTCAATGGTGGATTGATCAATTAGAGAGATGGGAAACCCAAGAAGGTATGAAAACCCAAGATGGTATGGAATAAGTTGTAGTTGTAAGAGAATATTCATAAAGCTATAAATAGCCTCAAAAGATGAGGAGGATGATGATAGCTTGTATGAATAAGATATACTTCCTATTACTCATCCTATTTTACCTCTCCCTCAAGAGCCCATCTAAGAAGTTTCACCCCTCTCCATGTCCATCCTTGAACACCACTCTCCATCCTTAACCCATAGACCCATATATCTCTCTTCCACTATCCCTCTACTTGAAGAAGTGACTCTTTCAATGGAAGCATCAAAATAAGAAACCATCGTAAAAACTCATCTTGGTGAAGACAAGGAAAACCTTGCCTCCTTGAGTAAAGAAATGCATGTTGAAGCCTCTTTTGTAGCTATTCATGAGGAGTGTGACCTAGACTTGGAGGGAGAGGTATTTAGAGAAGACCCCATGTTTAATCTTGAGGTTGTAGAGGACCATCTCAAACATAAAGTTAAGTGCATCATCAAGGAAGACTATCAAGGTACTCCTCAAGAGGTTGTAGTTTTTGATGAATCTCTTAAGATCAAACTTAAATACATAGTTATTGAGGATGAATCTGTACCTATTTATAATTTTAAATCACCCTCATATTCATTATAGCTTGAGGAACAATATCTTGATGATCCCATATGTCAAGAAGAAAAGAGAGAAGAGGTAGTGATCTAGGATGTTAAGGAAGATAGAGATGATTGGTAGCAACAAATAGAGATATTTTAGGAGCTTCAAAGCCTCTACCAAGTTGAGGGATAAGTTCATGACAAGGTGAAGTAAAGCTTTCCCATGGAAGATAATGACCAAAATTGGGTAGACTATGTAGAGATCCTTAGTGAGCTTGAAGAGCTTACAGCTGATGAGAAGCCCAATCTCATTAAAAATCCCATGGAAACCAAGAATGCAAGCCTTTTTTCATCACCATTAGAGGTTAAATTTGAATAACCTTGTGAGAGGCTTGAAGTTGTTGAGCTATAGGAGAAGTTCATTTCTATGGCTAACTTGTTTGAGTTATAAGATAAGTTTATTTCTATGGATAACCTAGTTGGATCTTCTTGGTTCTTTTCAAACACCATGAATAAGATAGAGGCATTGATGCCAAGAATTATAATATTGGATGCCTCACTCATTCCTCTATGTCATGAAGCTAGAAAGGTCCCAATTTATCCTTTTAATCTAGGAGGAAGTGTTCATCTCAAGTCTCTTCTATAAATAGTAGTTTAAGTGTGTTTTATTTAGTTCATTATTGTGTTCCCAAATATCTTTGTAGCATAGGTGTGTTTTCCTTCCTTTTTTTTGGTGTGTGTCTCTACCTTATGTGTGTGATCGACCTAGCTAGTATGTTTTTGAGACAAAGCTTGTTCAAGTTATTTTGAGTACCTTATGCATGATTCCATGCCCAATGGAAGGATTAAGGTGACTGGTCTTTGACATAATAGGCATGCCTCTCCTCAAAATAACCAATAATTTTGACCAAATTTCACCTTAGTATAATTTGTTTAACCATTTTCAAGGAGGGCTGAACAATAGCTGCAAGAACAGGGCATTTTAGAGGTCCAAAGTTACAAGTCAAGGAGGCTAAAGTGTTTTGGCTCTAATGTAGTGTAAGTTAGGTTCTCCATAAGTGAAGTCTTGGCCCCTAATAAACCTAAGTTACTCCTCAATACCAAGTCAAGTTCTCTGAATGACTTGACTTATAAAAATTTCATGAGTAGAAGTAATCTAGGTTTATGAATCCGAATTACTCCTTTCAATTTTTTGTGGGTTTTCAAAGATGCATGAATTGAGTTTTTCTAAGGAGAAAGTCTTAAATTGATTTATAATTAATGATGAATGAGAAGTTTTAAGGTTTGAACACTTCCAAAAGAACACTTTTAAAGTTTTCAAAGGGCACTCCATTCTTCTGAAGGGTAGTTCAATTCTTTTGAAGGGCAATTCAACTCTTTTGAAGGGCAACTCCATCCTTTTGAAGGGTACATTTCCAAATTTCTAAAGTTATCTTACCCTTTAGAAAGGGAATTTTCACAAATTTGAAGGGTCTTTCTCAACAAAAGTTTCCTTCAAATTTTTTTTGAAGGGACACTTAGTGAAAATGCAAAAGAATTATTTCAGACATTTTGTCTGAAACAATCTTTCTAAAAAAACAAAGACAATGAGAAGTGGTGGAAAAAGGTCTGAAGGAATTCCTTTAGAAAAATTATCTAAAATAATTCCTTTGGGATAAATGCACCTAAGTAAAATTTCCCTATCAAAATCTAAAGGAAATGCCCCCAAAGGAATTGGGTCAATGGAATGATGAGTAGATAGACATCAACTTTAGGGTGATATACTAGCCATTGGGAAGTAATTGAGTTCTAAAATCTTGAATTCATAAGACTCCAAGAGTCCAAATTTAAGTAGAATAGAGAACTAAAATAGGTCTAAAAAGAGTAAATAAAGTTTCCAAGGTTGCTTAACTTAATAATCTTGGTCCAATGACATGGTTCACCATCATATTCAAACAAATGAGAAGCTACCACATGGTGCGAGCTGGAATAGAGTTGGCTTGTCAAAGATAGATGGAGGATGATCCATAGGCATCCATTCCCAATAGATAAATGACTCAAAATCACCAATTTTATTCATTCCTTGAGGACCAATCAAAAAGGAAAGACAAAGCCAAATAAAATAAAAACAATTTTTTTCCATGTCATTGTGCATCATGATAAGCCAAGGAGAAGTAGTTGGGTATTGAAATAAATATCTAATAGGTGGCTCTATTAGTAGTAAAATTTTTTGGTTCC
Organism: Torreya grandis; assembly: GCA_037957365.1. NCBI lineage: Eukaryota > Viridiplantae > Streptophyta > Pinopsida > Cupressales > Taxaceae > Torreya > Torreya grandis. The sequence goes on from JARHVA010000154.1 coordinate 2,559,539, forward strand.
ATATCCACATAGCTCTATTTTATTAATCAGCCATTGAAAAAGCATCTCCAAGAGGGAAAGCTAAGGGCATTTAGGAAGGTGACATGGATCAATCAAAATGCCCTAATGAGCCTCATTGGCAAAGATAGTTGCAACTAAAGACAATGACTTCCAACAGAATTGAGTCCTCTCCTTAGTGCCAAAAGGATTTCCTCTCTCTCTCTCTCTCTCTTATTTTTTACTATAAATACTTCCCTTATGTAAGATAAAATGAGAACAAACCTAGTACGATAGAGCCCTGCTATAATGATATCACATTCTGCCTTTCAGCATTAGCATAGGTCTAATCTTTCATGTTTTTGGATGATTGTTTAAGTGTGTGAATGATGTATGGTGGCATCTTGTGATGAATTTTTTGTCCTCTTTCCCCTTCATTCTTCATGCCTGAATAATATTCCTCAATCTATTTGGTCATATGGTGTGTGTCTGTGTGTATTGCATTTTTACATATGTACTATTATTTTAAAATGTGTAGGGTTTGAATTTCAACTCATTTACCTTGTATTATTTTTCACATCTCACCTTTGTGTTGAAACACTTCTATTAGACTCTTTAGATTTTGGGAATGTCTATGATTTAGTTACATCATGCATTGGCATGTGATACTCATGTGGAACATAGTCTTGGTGTATCACCCTTGTTAGAGTAGGATTTCCCTTTAAGAAAATTTCTAACTCTTTTCCCTTCAAGAAATATGGTTCAAAAATAATGGTTTTGTAGAGACTAATATACAAGGAGCTAGCCCTTCAACCTAGAGGTTCATTTCCCCCATATGCACACCCATATGCCTAATAAATGATCCAACATTACCCAAATTTGGGAGAGGACTAAACACTCTCTTTTTGGGTGCAAGATTTGGAGACAACAATGTATATTAAGACTCCATTTTCTCTTTTTAAAAATTTTCACATGGTTTTAACTAACTTGCTCCAATACCACTAATAAAATTTTGTTCAAATTACAAAATAAACTTAATAAAATTAATTGATACTAAGGTGCCAAGTTAGGACCCTCAACTATTTGTCAGTTATGCTATCCATATCTCTACCCCTAAGGTAAAATTAAGAAGACTTCCCCCAGTCCTTAGAGAACATACCTACCCATAAGTTTAGTGTGCACTAGATAATTTATAGGCTTTGAATAGTTTGGCCAATGTAAACTATCCAGCCCACCCAACCGATCTAACCCATGGGACTATTCATTCAAGATATTTTATTCAAACTAGAAGGATATTTATGCTTTATTTTTTTCTATATAAGAGGATTTAAATCATATTTGGTATACCCTAATATCTCTATCATGCTAAATATCATGCATCACACTTATCTCTATAATCACTTTAAAAAATCCTATATACGTGAGTTATTCTCACATCTTATTCACTCATCCACAATTTAATTTATATTTTCTCACACATGTGAAAATTAATACAATATATTTATAACAATATGTATTGTGTTATATGAATTAATGATATGAAATATGAACCTTATAATGCCAAGTATTTTACTAATCTAGATTTGAAATTTGAGTATCATCAAGTGAAGACTAAATAAGAGGACATTTGGAAAACAATATTTAAGACAAGGTAATGGTTATATGAATGATTGGTTCAACCTTTTGGCCTATTTAATACACCAAATGCCTTCATTTGGTTGATGAATGAGGTAATGAGGAAATTTGTTTATTCCATTTTCATTATGTATTTGGATGATATTTTTGTTTTTAACATAGCTTTTGATAAGCATATTTATCATTTAAAACAAGTTTTGAAAGATAAAAAAAATAATGTTAAATGAGAAGAAATGCAATTTTATCAACAATCATGTTGATGCAGGTTTTGACATGCAACCAAAAATTAAATAGAGGGGTTGTTAATCCCTAGCCTCTCTTTAAATGAGGTATATCCTATGAAGAAAAAACCTCCCTAAGATTTAAATGGACTAGGTCTTGATATGCTGGTCTTCACCTAGTTGGATGAAGTGAACTTTTCCATGTTACAGGCCTATTTTAATGATTTGAATCAAAATAGTTAACTCTAACTAAAGTATTAAATGGTTTTAAAGATTTCATGATTTAATTCCTTTCACAACCTAACTTCTCTCATGATTTTATCATGTCTAATAATGTAATAATGCAACAATAATGATAAACTTCTTAGATATAATGATGAAAGTAACCAAGACATATAATTGAATTTAGATTGTTATATCCCTAGATTAAACTAATTATAAAGAAACAACAAAATATTAGAGCTATAGAGGTAAAAATTATTCTTATAAACATAAGTGAACTATAATCTATATGAGTTAATAAATCCCCATTTAAATCTATCTCTAATTGAGCTAGACTTAACACAACTCCAACTGAAGATGGTGTAAGAGTCTAAGAAAGAGTGATTACAAAAAAGAAGGGCATCACTACCATAAAAATGAATGGATAATGACTACTTATACTTGAAAATATTATAGTTATCAAAAATTTCCTTTTGATTAACAATACTAATAAATTCATACAATCAACAAATACTCATAAAATAACTATGTAATTGCAAGCTAAAATGAGAAAGGGAAGAAATTATCCTAAAAATTTAAGAAAATGTCTAGTTTTATTTATCTCATTTCATAATCCACAAAGAGTTATCCCTTATTATGGCACAAGAGCTAGTCTTATATAGTCATGCAAGCCTGAGGAGTTTGAAATGAAAATTCAAATTCAAATTTGAATTCACCCACTCATGTGGTAGTTGTATAAATAATCAACATGACATGACCACTTGAGGTGCATTGGGCAAAAATCCCACTCTACTACATCATAAAAATATTGGGGACCATGCTGAACCAAATTAAGAATGAATACGTATGAGGGAATGTAGTTGAAATCACATTAGGATAGTCAACCACCACATCTTATGAAGTTAGAGCCACATCTCTTTAAGTCATATATTATATCTTTTATGTTTCATGCTTAATCCTATTGCATAGGCCACACTAACAATTCCCATCTCATTCATGACTCAATTGGACTATGATTTGATTCTACAAATCAAACTAGATTCATTGTCCATTTTTGACCTCTTGATGGTTTTATCATTTAGTTGAGCCATCAAATTCAAGTTAGTGCTTTGTTGGTTACATAACTAATATGTCATTTGATATAATTATTAATTTCCACATGGTTTCTAATCACTTTCCCTCTAATTTGACCTTACTATGCATTTATCTCTACCTATGCATGCCCTATTCTAACACTTTATAGCTTATCAGTGTTGACATGCTCTAGATTTACCATTTGCATTCATATATTTATGTGTATATGTAGCATTTTCTTACTCTTTTGAGCCTTTTTATGGTTTTGATGACCAAACAAGCCATCAATTTTAGGTTCATACCTTCTTGGATGTGAAACTGACATCTCCTTTGCTTTGATAAATTTTCTACCATGTGGCTTCTCCTTAATCCTCTATTTCTTGGTTGAATCTTTAAGTACATGTTGATTGTTCATTCCTTGGTGAATCAATATTTTTTCATGGGTCATAATCTTGCTTGGCCAGGGTTTGAAAAACTACAAGGATTACACAAACCATCATAGGGCTATGGAGGATTAGTATTTCACCATGTGGAAATATATTTCTCACCTAATTCCCTAACATACTTTTCTACTTACATAGACCACCTTGGGTTTGTAGAGTAGCAGGATTGCACTATGTGGTTCCATCTCACTCACCCACTTGCTTAGGTCTCTAACATCATTTTTGGGCTATGTAAAAATCTCTAGCAGAGTAAAGCATGAGGATAATGCCACGTGGGTTTAACCCATTTACCTACTTACCGAGTCACCCTAAGATTTATTGATGTAGATACTCACCAAGAAAACTTCATATAAAATCGATTAAGTCTTTGAAAGACTCTCAAATGATTTTGGGGATACTGAGAGATTAATGTGTGGAATTAGGATCAATTTAAGCATCTATGGGCATAATATAAAATAAAAATTCAACAAATTTAATTTAAAATAAATGATTAAGAAATTCAAATAAAGAAGGCTAAGACAAAATATGAAAAAATGACTAAGTGTTGAAAGTCTTTTGAACGGGATTGGTTCATTGGGAGATTAATAGGTGGCATGGGGAAATATTTCAAATAGAAATGGATAATTTTTTTGAAGAAGCATAAATGTGTCATGTGGTTCCATCTCACTCACCCACTTGCCTAAGGCTCTGACATCATTTATGGGCTATACAAAAATATCTAGGAGAGCAAGGTAGTGGGATTGTACTATGGAGTGTCATCCCACTCACCTGATCACCTACTCACCTTCTCACCTATATCTTTGTTAAAATGGAGACTCATTGTGAAAACTTCATGGAAAATTGATTAAGTATTTAAAATAATCTCATATGAATCTAGGATCATAGGGAGATCGTTGCATGGTGTTAGGTAACCTTTTGTAAAATAGGCTAAATATTGAAGGTCTATTAAAGACACAAAAAGGTACCACATGGCTCTAGATAAATTTAGTGAAATTGAATAAGTCCTAAAAGAATTATTAGATATATTTGGTATGTATGGAGATGTATAAAGTTTCCATGTTGAATAAGAAGAGATAGTATTTTCTTTAAGTACATATGGGCATAATATAAAAGACTTAGTCAACAAATTCAAATTAAAATCCAATGGTTAAGTTTTCAAAAGAAAATGATTAAGGTAAAAACTAAAAAATGACTAAATATATAATATAAAATGTTAATAACTTAGTCCTTTTGATAAATCCATAAGCCAATTTAGTCTATTTTAAATGCAAAGTGACTAAATAATAGAATAAAACTATATCAATGTCCAGTTATTTAGATTGAGATAAGAATCAAAATGGATCAAATTGATTAGGAAAAGAAGCAATAAAACTCTAAAATAGTAAGATAATTTGCACAAACATAAGGTGAAATAATGTAAGAGGAAGCTACGAATGCATCTCAAAACAAAAGAAAACAAATAGAGTAAGATTTAGTAGATTCATGAAAATTTAGGTATTAAAATGAAGAAACCTAGACTAAGCACCTATGATGAACATTTGATTATTCATACTTAGTTAAAGTGATGAAGCATATTCGGATTTAAAATATTCATATCTAATAGAACATACTCTCAGAAAGGTATATATAACTAGTAATGATAATAAACTCCTTAAAGTCATAAGACCAAACTCCAAAGGAAAAAGAGGGTCCTCATTTTCAATTATGGAAATGGGGCATGTTGTGAAAGAAACAACAAATGGTGATTCCTACTAGGAAATACTCTTGATTATTTTAAGAATCCAAAATATTTGATTTTACAAGAAGAAAAAAACATTATTTTTAAGTAATGACATAGAACAATACATAATTCAAAGGCACAAAGTCAATAGGAACAAGTGACATACTAAGCTATATTTTTCCAAATACCATCCAAGTGTGTGATTAAGTGATTAATTCATTTTATATGCATTTAAATGTAGTAATTCAGATTTACATAATGTTAGAACTGATGAAGGGAAATATTTTTTAGTTTATATTGGGGGGAAGTGGTGTGAGCATTAGTTTGTTGCTAACCATGTGTTTATATCCCCTATATAGATACCTCTATTCCATTTTAAAGGCCTTATTCCACTTCCAACTAGGCTAAAAATCTTGTGGTGGAGGATACCAAGATCACCCTTTCAAAGAGAATTTTAGATCAATTATTTTCAAAGGATATTTTTGCATTTCATCCATAGAGGGTTGGGGACTAAACCACATGTAGAAGTAAATCAATGAATTCATGATGGATTAATACAAACAAGAATTTAAGAAATGCTACATTTTTCTTCTGATATTTCTTCAAGTGTTTTAGATGGCTTAGAACAATAAACTAGATATTATAAATTCATAAGTTTTATTACGAATCATTGACCTTCATAATTCAAGAAGTGAACCAAATAATAATGATAGTTTATACCAATTATTTGAATACAATTTCGATTAGGTTCTTTGAGTTCCATCCATGTTACTCTTTCAAAAACCTTTCATTTCATTTATTTTATCAATAAGGGGATCATGAGATAAAAATAATTGGGATAAACCCAACAACAAAAAATAGAAAACAAATAAAAACAAACCTAAGCTAACAAATAAGAGACAGGAAAGAAAAATATAAATCAAAAGAGAAGTTATTTATAGGGACTTCCAAGCCACTCAATCCTAGAAGTAGTGCTTGAGGAATTATCCATTAATAGGAAATGGGACATCCTCACCAGTAAGACACCTTAGGTAGAATGCATTATAATCAAGATTAAAAAAAAATTGATAGGGACAAATCCATAATACATCAAATTTCACATGTTGTCCCTTTTTTCCATGACCCCTATCCCATAGGAGGACCAGATCAGAGATCTATAAGGCTTTAACTTTGACCATTTTTTCAAACTAGCATTTGACTACCTATTAATGTCTACTAAAATGTAGTAAGGTTGTATCCTCTTTTAATTCTAATTACATGAGGTTCAAGAGGTGGGCTTCTATTGGATCATCAATTTTAGGTTCTTTTTAGTGAATAGAAAGCTAGGTATCTTTAGATTAATTAGGAAGATCATTTCTTATCCATATATTAGATGATATGAGGATGTCCCCAATGTGGAAATGATCCTAGTTCTATGTGACCATAAATCAAATTTAAGCATGTAATTCTAATGACTTGGGTTTTGATGAGCATTTCATAAAGCTCATCCTCTCTATATAAATTGTCTAGAAAGTGTTACCTTTGGTTATATATTGCATTGCATTTAATAGTTAAAATCTTATCTAAGTAGGAAATGAATGCAATTTGTCCCTTGTTTATATGTAATTTATTACTAATTCTTTACCTTGGTATTATGTCTAACTTAGATGAATAACATAATTTTGAGTAAATTAACACATCCCAATGGCAAGGTAATTTTTTGAAGGCAACACACAGTTTTGACAACTCTTTTTTACTACAATTTTAAGGATTCAGTGAGCGAGCTCTAAAGATATAAACTTTTGAAGATACTCCAAAGACTCTCTAGAAGTGCTCTAAATATGCTCTAAGGTCACTCTAAATACATATAGAGGATTTTTGAAAGATGTTTATAAATGCTGTAAAGACCTGTACAGGATGCTCTTAAGACACTCAAACATGCTAAGGACCAAATTGGATCCTACTAATCAAGATAGTAATTCTAAAAATATCTATAAATATAATTTATATATTTATGTCTTATTTTGAAAATTACCATTCATGGTAATGGCTTGAAATAGTCTAGATATATTTGTACTCCTTTTTTTTAAAACTAGATAAGTATCTTAAGTATATGTTAGTTATTTTCTATCTATAGTTAGTTGAATCAGTTCTAACTCCTTCCTAGTAGTGTGGGATCTAACTCCTAGATTGTATATATTTTGAATAAATAGGTCTAGGCATTGATATTTCTAAGCTTTTGTATTTTGTGAATAGATCTTGAGATGTGCTTAAATACACATCTCATTCTAAGGAAAAAAATAAGAAGATAGAAAAGTTAACAGTTGGTAAATTAGAAATAAAAAGAAGCATTTCATATCTATATATGTTATTTTGAATGAAATAGAGTTCAACATTTCCCTTTATTACTAAATGAAACAATTCTCCTTTATATATTTAGATGTCTTATTTCAAACATTACCATTCATGGTAATGGCTTGAAATAGTCTAGATACATTTGTACTCCTATTTTGTAAAACAATGGTTTGTATCTTAAGTATATGTTAGTTATTTTATGTTTATAGTTAGTTGTGTTGGTTCCAACACCTTCCTATAAGTGTGGGATCTGACTCCTAGATTGTCTATATTTTGAATAAATATATTTAGGTATTGAGATCACCAAGATTTTGTACTCTATGAATATATGTTGAGATGTTATTAAATAAACATATCTTTCTCATTATATGAATGTGTGATGATCTCTTAGAGCTTGAAAGGTGGCTTATAGGTAGGTGTATTGATAATATGTGAAATTAAGATGGTGAAAGGAGTTAGATCTATTTTGTATGCATTCCAATCCTACATCACTTTTTGTATTAGACATATAAGGGTGCATAATGTATCATGGTATCCTATGATCTTCTTGAGTTATAAATCATAAATGATGGTAAATTCAGCCTTAGAGTTGGAAACTCTTATCAATATCTCTCCACTTACTTAATCCATCTTATTGGTATGTCTTTGAGCTTGGAGGTCGATAAAGGAACTTCATAATAATTAGATCTACTAATTTAGAAGGTTATCATATATATTATCCCTAGAATTCAATGATTTTTGGAGTGGTCCATCCTTATCTTCCATATTTTTAGTGTGACACACCATGATTATTTTAGTTATATTGGTTTTTTTAAGGTTTGCACTAAAATTGGCTAATGTGGTATCTAATTAATACTTCCATTCTAGCAAGCTACATGTGACCTATTGAGTTTGAAGTGTAGTGGCATTGAGTAACCCTTAGTACTCCTCTATTATAGTGATGAGTTTGGAAGCCTTGAACTTGACATCTTGGCCCAATGTTATCACTTCACATAGTTTTTGTGCTATGCACCAATCTTTTGTTAACTTAAAGACAAGTGTCTTGAGTCTACACTAGTTAGACATTACTTGATCATTGATTGCTCGAGTAAAAAACTTGGGACAAGTATTCTCAATGAGATTAGTAGATTTATGTAGTTAGGCCTTCAACTTAATGTTATTGGCCTTAGATTTATTGACCTCATATTTTAGTGAGGTAACCTTTTATGTGATAGAATCTTAGAATGTAGCAACACCCTCCAATTTCTTCTTCAATGGTAATTTGGAAACATCTAAGGATGCTTCTTACTAAAGTGAGAATGTTTCCATATATCTTAAGGTCATTAAAGGATCAGGTCATGGCATGGTCACAAGTATAAGTGAGAAGATGCAATACTAAGTACTTACCATTTGGACATCTCATAGCTAAAATCCTCCCAAAGGTAAGGCTGATTGTTGCTCACCTATTATAGTTGTGAGTTTATCCTCTTTTTGCACTAATTACTCTAACCCACCTTATTTTTATTTTTTAGGCACTTATTGGTGTTGTGCATTGGCATCTTATGTAGGCTGTAGTTATTGTATAGTGTCTTTATTCTATTGTCTCATGGCTTCTTCCATTATTTTCTTGTTGAGCTCTTCCTCTATAGCTTTCTTCTTTTCTTATTACTCTTCTAGTTATTTTTTTGCATGTTCTTCTTCCTTTTTCTATTTCTTCAAGCACAATAACCTTATCTTGATCAACCTTGGCTTACACTTGTGCCTCTAGATCAACCTTCACCTTAGCTACACATGTTTGTTATTATTGGGCTTGAGCCTACTATTTATGTAGGTCTTCATCTTCTTCTTATTTATTATTCCTCATAGCTTCATTGGATTATTTTTGAGTGAGGGTGGCATTCTCCAAATCTTTCGTTATCTATGCCTTTGCATCTTGACATTGTTTATCTTCTTCTGCCTTGGCCTTGGCAGTGAGTGCAACCTCTTTATTCCTTTGTTCTTTGTCTATCCATTTTTGGTTTGACTTTTATGCTTACTTTAATACATTAGTAACTTATTATGACTTATTTTCCTCTTTGATAGAATATTTTCATTTAGCTTTTGCATCATGGGACTTTTGCTTGGACTTGGCTTCCTCAGCTTGATGACATGATTTCTCATTTTATTACTGTTGGGACTACTCCTTTTGGAGATTATTTTCTTCTTATCAGGCTCATCATTATTATATGAATTTTTTTTCCTCCCATGAACCCTTTTGATCTTTAACTATAGGATGATTTGGTATTAGCTCTTCAACCTTTGAGGCTTATTTTATGGGTGGCAAATCACTCAATTAGATAATAGAGCTAGATATAGATGATTTAGTCCACCCCAAAATAACCATATTGTATTTAGGTGGTGGTGAAGTGGAAGAATGAGAAGGATACATTTCCTATGTAATGGTTACCCTACCAAATGTGCATTCTTCAAGAGTAGGAAAAACCCTAGCCTCTCGTTGGGTTTGGGATCTTGCACTAGAGTCTTCTATGGAATTGTAGGTAGTGGAAAAAATATAATAATGGCTAAAAAAGTGGTGGAAGGTTGTTTCTTGAAGATTTAGACCAATATCTACATTTTTTTATCCTCTTCACACACGTTGTCGATAATAATAGATGTGGGACATGGTGGTAATTCCACCCAAATACTTGGAGGGACCTTATTACACACTTGAAATATGTGCACTACCTTATAAAATAATAACTCCTCTTTCTTCTCATAAAATTCACCTAGTAGACCTCCTATTCATCATTCCCCATATGAGGTAGGTCATAGGAGCTTTCAATCTAGGGTACCTTAGGGTCATTTAGACAAGTTATTATAATCCTCATCTTGTAATTTAGCATAGGTGATGGTTGTTGTTCTATGGAAATATTCTACTTTTTTTTTATGCTATTATGAAGTTGTGGCTTTAGGTTATTGCTACACTAAGGAAACTGCTATAACAAGTGGTATGGCTTGGAGACGTGTTGTACACCTAGTTGTATAGGATTTTTTCTTAGCAACCTTAGCCTATGTCATGGCCATGGTAAAAAAATATGGTAGGGGTCCAAATGGTGACCTAGGTAGATCATGTATATGAATGAAAATGACTTTTAGGATCAAAGTGACAACATCATGCTATCTCAGGCACTACATGACATTTGGTGACACCCATGGATGTGTAGTAATCAAATCTAAATACTCCTCACATCATGTCTTGAATTTCCCCTAATGATCTAGGGAATCATGCTTAAGTGTCCAAATCAAGTTAAAAAATTTATGTGCTAGCCAATAGTTAATGTCTAGGTACACCTCTCCTTCATGGGACTTCCATTTGGTCAAATAGAGTAGAAAGATCAAAAACTGGTATTGGAAGGTCTATCTAGAAGTCATGCAACACTTGTTAATATTTGTAAGCAAATCCTATACAAAATACTTGGGTTAATTAAACTAATCATTATGGTGTATCATGTAATGTTCAATGTCAACCACTCCTTTGGGAATTTATTTTGTATACTTGGTGATCTACCAGAAATGACATGTGATGCACTTGACTAAGTTACACACTAGTTCATCTTGTATATATTTAATTTGGATTCTTCTAGACCCCTAGACATTTACCTATTTAACTTCTTAAAGGATAAGAGGCATTCTAGACTTGTAAGGAGCAAAAAAAATACCCCATGTAGACATGCACAAATCTTTCGCCATTAATTTAGTGTTGTTGATGATGATGATATTGTGGCTAAGGTAGATGTTGCCTTCATTATAGCAATCAAGTAGGATTTGTACAATCTCCCCCAAATTCCTAAAAGTGGGCATCTAAAGCAAGTGATTGATGTGTGTGTTTTGGAAATGATGTGGGGATATAAGGGTAAGGGGTTATATATCATCAACTAGATATGGTTGGAAGATTTTTTGTTCTACCACTCAAAAATAATAAAATGGCTCTAGATCAATATATTTTGTCTACCAAAGCATAATATCGATGGCCATTACTTCATTTTGAACATTTGTCAAGTTTTTGATGAGGTGTTAACAATCCATGGTATCTAAATATTGGAATTGAATTTTTTTTTGCTTTATATGCTAAATAATTTGGCTCAACTCTAGAACTTTAACTCATAAAATGGTTGCAAGAATGAACTATAGACTTGGTTCACAACTTTTGCCTTTATAGATTTTGTGTCAGTTGGTTTCTACATAAATGCTACACTGAGCTATCACTTTGATATGAATGTTAATGTTGATGTGGAATCTTATCTGACTTAGAAATAAAGGTAGTTAGTTGTTGGTGTATGCATTAAGATACATAATTATATTTTTATTGTCTATATTTGAGTATGTGCTAATTATGTTGACTGCTCATCAATTTGGTGAATATTAGATCAATCAAACCTAGGCTTTAGCATTAACTACTTAGGGATGACCATTATATGGCTAAGATCTTGGCTGATGTGACTTAACCATACATTTTCAAGACTTAATTTATTTATTTTTCTTCTATTGACATCTATAATATCGTACCTAAATTCTTCTATGCATGGGTGTTGCATGTTATACTTCTTATCATGGTTCCAAAATTTGGTGAAAATATCATATACAAACACATACACATGCACACACAAAAAGAAACACATAAGAAAACATATAAAAATGGGAAATCCTAATCTATTTGATGATACTTAGCACCCACTCATTTGGAAGAAAGAGATCAATTAAGACTATTGTGGTAGGGCTTAAGCCTACAACCATTTACATGCCCTATAAAAATGGTGCCTTATAGATCTATCAAAATAATGGTTCCTTATTATGATATTTCATGTATAACATAAGTTCATTTCCACCTAATCTATAGTTTACCCAAAAATGCTCTGAAGTGGCTATCATATAATAAAACTAGTTGATCTTTGTGGAATTCCTTATGTTGTAGGTTCTTGTCATGCCATGCTTTATGACTCCGCTCATAAAATTCTTGCATCCAATATTTTATATGTTGATACTCATCCATATGATTTAATTTGTGAAGCCTATTTGTGAGAAACTCATGATCCCCTAGTCTCATAACCATTGCAATGCATGGATTGGGTACCAAGTATTCCATAGGCATTACTAATTGAAGCCCATATACCAATGGAAATGGAGTAAAAACTATATCCCTTTTATAGTTCATCTTATAAGCCCAAATAATCACATGAATGTGATCTTCCCAATAATCCCTTTTGACATCACAAATATTCATCAACATCTTTCCCAACACTTTATTAGAAGCCTCATCTTAGTTGTTAGCTTGTGGATAGTACACAATACTTTTATGATGTGAAATTAGGAATTATTCAATAATAGCTTTGATATTATTATTCAAGAAGTGTGTCCCTCAATCACTAACAATATTTATGGGGCATCCAAACCATGTGATAATATTCTCATAAAGAAACTTTGATGCATCCTTTGCCCCATAGCTGGGTGGAATAGTAGCTTCAACCCATTTGGTAAAGTAATATGTCATAGTGATAATATACCAATCTTTACTACATTTACTCGAGGGATTGATAGGTCCAACAAAATTGATGCCCCATTATTCAAAATTTTATTTGGCTAACAAAAGATGCAAGGGTATTCCATCCTTCTGGTGTGGCTTACTCATTCATTGACACATGCCACAATTTTATGCTACTCTATGTGCATCCTAAAAAAGGTTCAACCACCATGATCTACTATGTAATAGTTTCAATGTAGTAGCTTCTCTAGAAAAATGACCTTGTGTTATTCCTTGGTGTGCTTCCTATAAGAGTTATGGACATTCATATTCTATAACTACCCTACATAGTACTTCATCCTTCCCTAAATGATAAAAGAGCCCATTTATAATAGTATATGGCAAGGCTATGGTGATAAACTAATTCTTATCTCTTTATTAGTAATGTATAAGGAATATTAATTTTAGGAAATTAGAAATTTCTTGAAAAGTCTTAGGTATCACAAAAACTCAAAATAGGTGGGTGTTAGGAAAATCTTCTTGTAGTTCTTCTAGCTCTTCCCCATTTGTGAGGCAATTGAGATGATCTGGCCCATCATTTTTGTGGCCTAGCTTGACATTGATGTGAAGTTGAAACTATTGAAATTCATCCTTTGATCATAGGATTATTGACTAGATAACACAGGGCTTAATGATTTGTGAAAACTTTAAATGGTGTCACAAGAAGATAATGTTGGAATTTATGTAGTGTAAACACTATATCTAGTGATTGCCTTTTACTTGTCATGTAATTATTTTCTATGTTAGATAGCTTTAGACTTTCAAAATGTATGGGGTGGTCCATTCCACCCTCTTTCAAATATGTAAGCATAACACTGAATATGATACCATAATCATCAATATACACATCGAAGGGTTACTCTAATCTATAAATATGAGAATAGGCATAGTGACCAATCTCTACTTTATTTATATGAAAGTTGCTTGACACTTGGAAGTCCATATAAACTTCATACCTCTACATAACTTATAATCCAATGGAAATGAAATAGATGCATATCCCTTGATGAACTTTTGATAATAAATTGTGTGGCCAAGAAAGGATCATACTTATATTAAGCTGACTAGTGGGGGAATACTAAGAATGATTACAATTTTGGCCTAGTCCACCAAAATTCCTTCACTACACACCACATGACCTAGTAGGACACCAAAAGGTGTAAAAAATAAACACTTTCAAATTCAAGGCAATGTATATAGCTCAACAACATTATAAAATGAGGTTTAGCTTGGATTATTAAACTTAAAACAAATATAAGACTACCCAATTATCTAGATATACTTCTAAGAAGTCATGAATGAAATCTTTAAAGGCAATCACTACTACTCTATAAAAAACTATAGGTTCATTCTTGATTCTAGAATGCATTACCTTATATGTAAAATATCCCCATTCCATGGCAAAAGCTATTTTAGCTCTATTTTATTCTATGATGGGTATTTTATGATATCTATTGAACCCATCTATGAAATAATAAACTTCATGACCTGTGATAGATTCCAAAACTTCATATATGAAGGGAATAAAAAATGGATCATTCATACATGCATCATTCAAAATTTGATAGTCACCACATATTCTAATATCCCATATTTTCTTAGGCTTTAGTACCATGGGACTAACCCAATCTACCTTCTTTATAGGATAGATTATAGTTCTTGCATTCTCTACAATTTAGCCTTCACTTTCAACTTCATGTTTAGATTCAACTTATATGCCCTTTTCTTGATGGGTCATGCACACTCTTTAAGTTTGATATGCATTTCACCTAGGTAATTATCTATTCCTCTAACTTCTAAAAATTTTGTGAGAAACACATCTTGATAATACTATAGGAGTTACATAGTTTCTAAAACTTTAGATTCAGTCCAATAGTCACCTATATGTGTCAGTTTAGGAATCTCCTCACTTCTGATGTTTTCCACATGATTTTTTATAGGTTGATGATAAATCTTTTGATTTTTCTCAATAAAAAATGCTTGTATAATTATTTTCCCTTCATATTATGGAATTTATACATTATGCATATTTTCTTCTTTGGTGGGTTTTATGAATGGATATTTTAATGGTTCTACCAACCATTTATCTTTAAACAAATTGGTCAGGTTAATAGCACCATCAATATTTGGATCTTCAATTTCCTCTTCTTCATTCTATATTTGATGGCACAACTAAATAAGATATTGTTCTTCCATCCTATAAGTTTTATATCTTTGTAGTGTTGAATTTATATCACATGCTACATTATTATACACAATAGACTTGATCACGGTGCTTAAATCTTCTAAGTACCAATGGCATAATAAATGTTTGATCTTGAGTAACACATTATGAACCACAATATTCTCATATTTAGACACAAAAAATTATACAAAGTTGCTCTACACCTACACCCAATTATTCATCTCCCTCCTTCATTCTTGATGCATTTACCAAGTTTATGGTAAAGGAGCAAGTGTGTAATGAAAGATATGAACCTAGTACTTAAGTGTCACACATTATTTAGTCCAAACCTCAACACATTTATGGATATATATTTTAAGTCACTCATCTTCCTAAAAGTAAATCCAATTGCTTCTTATTACCTATGGTATTTTAAATCTACTAATCATAAGTTCACATGCATCATCCCAATCGAACTAATCATCTCTATAATTGGCCACCATGTCACTACAACTCCCTTCAAAGGGTAATTTAAGGAACCAACCCACTGATTGATCATAGGCACATGAACTTGTATGTGTAGAATGAATTTATTGATATCCTCAATCACATAGTATGAAGGAAGTTATCTATCCATGGAAAAGAGGATTTTTATAGGTAAAAGTTCATGATCACCATGAGCCCAATTAAGTAGATGAATATTTGAGTCTCCACTTATAGATGAAGATATTTCCCAAGGAAAGGTGCCTTCTCTAGATGTCTCTATATAATCCTACATATGATCATGTACTTGATATAGAAAATCAATTTCTAAGTGAGTAAGAAATTTAGTAGACATAGACACACAATATTCTATGACAAACTAAGGTGCCAATGACTGAGTAACTACTAGTTTAGGCTTTTATTATTTAAATGGCTCCAAATTTTAAGTGAGTAACGACTACACCTAAGGTTTATTATGCTCATATAGTAAATTTCACTTGGTTACATGAAGAAATTTTAAGTTCTCCCTAGATATTACCTTCATCTAGTTGGTTTCTTATGTAACATAAGGAGAGTTTAGTTTAGATGGAATAATGTAGGGTTTGTGCACCTTATGTAAATAAATGACTATAATATTATCTTCTTGATGTACCTCTAATTTATTTTTCAAAGTATTAATAGTCATATGATCATAAAATGTCCATTTTTTTCCAATCAATATAATATAATGAGTTGATGGTGTCTTCACATTGATGACTTTAAAGCTACCTTGCAGTCTCAGTTCTATGACTTTGATCTTAACATCTTCTAACTAGCTAATGGGTTCAACTCTACCATAGTCTGCTAGTCTCATATTCATTGAGATATAAATTAGAACTCATTTCCCAATCACATCCCATGTATACCTGGGGATCATGTTAACCATGCTGTCAAAATCACAGATAACATATAGAATTTCATATCCTGTAACTTTAATGTTGATTCATGCATCTACATCCCACAACTTTTTTACACACCAAACAAGTTTTTGTGTTTTCTATTGCCCTCACTATGTAGACTCCATTAAACTATGTAGTAAATTTGTAATGTTATAGGAAATTTATTCATTATGAAATTCAATAAATTTGTTAGTGTATTAACAACTCCATCTTATCGCATACTGCACACAATTTGGCCATACATTTGGGTAACTATTGCTATAACATCTCCTTCAATAATGTCTTGGTGTTGAATATTATTCAAAATCTATGAAAATTCATATAGTATCCCCTTTTTTATAGATGGGTTGGACCATTTTTCATGTTTTAATTTCTAGATTCCTTGGTCTTAAGAAAATTTGAGAGGAGAAAATCCTCTCTCTATGCGAGTGTCTTGTAATGGTATTTAGAAATGTATCCTCCTTAGGCTCCACATTCACCATGCTAAAATTTTTGATGTATTTTTCCTTTCTTTGCTTTTCCAAAATAGGTTAGTATTCTCTTTCATGCTACTCATATAACCTATAATATGTGCAGTAAGATTATATTTGGGGATTCAAAGGACAATTGCATTACACATGGTTATATTCTCCACATAAATAACATTAAAAAGGAGGGAGTTGATAATTATTTCCTCTACCCCCTTGATAATCGCATATGTATCCACCCCTAGATCCTCCTCTATTTGACTAATAACCTCCTATATAACCTCATGGTCGATACATTGTATTCTAGTTTTGATGTTTCTTGGTGTTCTCTCCAATCCCAAATTGTTTTTGTATAACTTGTAGAGTTCAAATAGTTTGTTGTTGTTACATCATTTTTAGATTTGAAGGTATTGAGTAATGATATTTCAATGATGGTGGTATCTAACCCCATAAATGAGGGGTATATATAGCTAGACCTTGAGGCTAGCACTAAGGAAAATTGGGAATCCATTACAGACTTGCTTGGTTCACACAACCCTTATCAACCTCTAGGCCTAGAATCATCTTCTTCATCAAGGACACTTGATGTGCAGTGATGATAAATACATTCTTTGTAATATATTCTTTGAGATCATGAAAATCCATATAATTATTTTCATCATGATTGTGTGATTTACAAAAATTACAATGCAAACTTCATGGACTTTTTACATACTATTGAAGGAGATGACACTACATTTTTGTGTGCTATACTACTCTACAAATTTAATAAAACTCTATCTTGATCTTAGGATAATCATTCCTATGATGTCCTTCTTTCCCACACTCCATGCACCATAGATTTAGCTTAGTTTTATCTACTTCATGATATTGTTTCATCCTTTTCATAAAATCTTGTAATGTATTTTCAATCTTAAAACCCATTATGGGAGCTTTCCCATAATCTTCAATTTTATTCACCCAAAGAGAAGTAACTTTAACATCTACGTTAGTGGCATATTGAGTCTGCATTATAGTAAACTTGATCATAAAGCATAGTCATTTGACAAACCATGTAGTTTTATCTTTATCTTATAGGGAAAACTCCACCTTATTAATAACATTTAAGAATCTACAATCATAATCATAGACTGATTCTCCCAAATTCTACCTGGTATCCTTTAGGTCTTGAATAGTCTAACTTGTACATTTATTTATTTTAAATTCTTATATAATCCACTCCTTAACCTATTATAGATTTGGCTGAGTGATATCTCTATTATATATAAACTAAAGGGATCTTCCTTTCAAAGACATAATTAATTCACATTTTTTATAGACTCATCGGTAATACCCTTAGCTTATCATCTCATATCACATGTTAGTAAGTAATTATTAGGGTTTGTAAACCCATCATGTATCTCTAGGTTGATAAATTATCCTAAATCACCCATATTATAAATTGGTGTTAAAGGGATTCATTGCATAGCTATTATAGTGAGAGGCTACATTCTGTGTGATCTTACCCATGCATTAAGAAGGTTTACCTATGTACTAGGAGATTTTGTTTGCACACTCTGATTTTTTATATATTTTACTTTCCTCTACTTATTTTCAATGACCCATGTCACCTTTAAAGCCTTACAAATTATGGTTATTGCAATTTTATTATCCAATCGATACACTTGCTCTAAAAACATACCTTCTCAACTAATGTTTTCTTGCCCTTTAGATTGAAAACTTTTATTGAAATATAACAAATTTGACTGTAGGGATGTGTACTCTTCTAGTGAATTATTCTTTCCTATGACTTATTCTCTTTCCATACATGAACCTATGATTACTCTGTGACTTTATCCTAATTTTTTTCTTAATTATTCATGTCTTTCTTATGGTAATACATTTTATTATAGATGCACACTACATCTATCATCCAACTGATCTACCTCTACACTATTCTCATCTTCATCTTCAAACATATCTTCTTCCTCTCATTATTCATCACTTATTTATTTCTATTGACATTCATCTTATTCTTTCATCTCATCTTTCTTCATCCCTCATTATTTATCTCTTCATTCTTATTCATCACTTCTTCTTACTCATTCATCAACTATTTTACTGCTACCCTTAACTCTACTTGTATCTACCTAGGTATTTTTATATTTACTCCATCTATTCTATTGTCACAACTCACATTTTGAATCTAGACTCTTCTTCTGACTCTTCTTCTCTCATGTCTCCATTATGGATTCAGGTTCAAGACTTATCTACTCATATAATCATAATTCACTATCATGTTTCACACACCCCCATATGCCCAAATTGACTACTCCATATTAAATATATGTATCATTGCATTGTAAACTTAGTAATATATCCATCTAATGTAGTAGTAAACCAATGATTTTTTTATCTTATCTAGTCAATTTCTAATCTCTACAAATAGTCTATCTTTTCTTCAATATATATTATAGTTTCTTCTATCCTTGTTTTAAAATAATAATATTCCAACCATGCTAACTAGTTAGCTAGTAATTTAGGAAATTCACACCAAAATATTTCATAAATTTCTCCATCAATATACTCTTAAATGATATCATAAACTATAAGATCAATCCTTTTGGATTTTTCTTCTACAAAATTACATATCCTTTGGTCTAACCATATATCAATATCTCTCTACCCTAGTAACCATCTTAGCATAATTTCCTCTAAAAGGAGTTTCTACGCTCATCGAACCATTATTATTAGAGGTTATTGAAGAATCATAACATGCTAAGGATGAGGATAGATATGAGATACTTTATGCGTGAAGAATAGTTATCATAAAAAAGATAGGAAATTAAATGACAGAAATATAAGAAGCATTAATTATTCTACGTTATTAAGAAATTTAAGAACAACTAGCATTTCATAAATTGAAATAATGCATTCATAATAGTTTAGATGGAAAGTAGCCAATATATAACATATGATAATATACACAAAAAACATAACAATAAATCACACAAGTAACCATAATTAGATAATATCTATTGATCTCTTATAAAAGTGAAACCCTCTTCTTCTTACAAATAAAAGTATATGTAGACAATTCTAGTCTATGACTATTCATCTTCTTCTCGTACTTGGTGTCAAAAGTGGAGTCTCTTCATATTCTAGCCTATTAAAAGTCTTGAATTTACAAAATAGACTATAAAATGATAAAATGAGTGCATAATACATGAGTATTAGATAAATATCTTGTGCAGCTTTACAACCCACATTCTTTTACCAATATACTAATTGAATGTGAATGAAGATGGAGATAACA
Organism: Torreya grandis; assembly: GCA_037957365.1. Classification (NCBI taxonomy): domain Eukaryota; kingdom Viridiplantae; phylum Streptophyta; class Pinopsida; order Cupressales; family Taxaceae; genus Torreya; species Torreya grandis. Next base: position 2,580,047 of record JARHVA010000154.1, read on the forward strand.
AGGAGATACTACAAAGTGGGTTTCTTAAAATTTACTCTTATTTGGAATCAAAAAAGGGGAGTGTCAAATGAAACATCTTCTAATGAAGTTATAAAAGGAGATAGAGGGGGAGTTAACTAAACTCATTCTAATATTGATTCTACTTGAGGAACAAAAACAATAGGAAATTCAATAGTATGAACAATTATAAAATAGGGAGAGGGAGCCATGCAGTGATTACCTATTATATTTGGCAACCCTCAAAGTCATTAACGGTAAAGGAAAGAACATATGACCTTCATCATTAATGTAGCATATGTCCATAAGATTTTTAATTTTTGATCTCAAGAAGTCCCTAGCCTCTCTTCTTATTGCATTGGTTGTTGAGCTTTCACTAGTATCAATATAGGGCCTAACGCATGCATATTTATCTTCACTTCCTCATCATCTATCACATTGTTGAAAATTAAGTCACATGGATGATTATTGTGTTTATTACTTGAGAGTACATTTAATTTTAGAGAGACTATAGACACCCTAACTTTTCCCCTTGGGTCCCAATGAAAAAATTCATGGTCATTAAAATTTAATGAACCCCTATGGGTAGAAATTGAATGCAACTCATTATAATTATTGAAACATTACATATTATGCCAATCCCATGGAGGAAGTGTAAGGTGATCTCATAATTGATAGATTTTATAGGATAAATATAATAAATTTGAGGGGTGATAAAAGTATCCCCTCTATTTATATTATTGTGAAGTTGTGATAAAACTAATAGGGACCCATGTTCATGATTATTTTCTTAATTTTTTTAGATAACCTAGGTATAGGCCTCTCATAAATGTATCAATACACTAGAGGATAAAAACACTCATAGATTTATTCTATGTGCTACTTGAACCTATGAAGGTTTAATTTTTGGAAATGTTTATGGAATGAAATCCCAAAGGTAGGTGTCCATTGTGGAATGTTTTTAAAGAAGACCATGGAAATAGTGGAATCTGCTAAGTATGACATTATATATAAGTTGTCATCATTCCTTATGCATGAGATATTTTAATTCAAGTTGAATGGCAAGACTTCACCTAAAGTGGGATTTTTTTAATCATTAAGGATAATAGATAGAAGGGTCACCCATTATTTATTAAGATGAGATATATTTGACAAAATAGAGTTGATTGATGAGTGTCATCAAGATCTAGAATTCTATCATAAAATTTTGAATGTGGATATCATCCATGTCTTATTTATTGACCCAATGTTCAAAATATTCTACCTAGTCCCTCATTACCTCCCTTAGGTCATTCTTGGTAAGCTAGTGAGAGACAATTTCTTGTTATATTGGATTTATAGAGGGGGTAGGTGGTACTATATATTAAATGGAATTCCAACTATGCAGGTGATATTTTTTTACCTTTTGAGGGACAATATAAAATTGTCTTCATGCATAACCCAAAAAAAGATATGATGAATCAAAATTGATGCATGGGAATACCTCTAGTTTCACTATAACCAATTGAATCTTGACTTATTTCATGGTGATCAGTCATCCACTTATGTGGCATCATGTTCTCTAGTGTTATATTATTGTTTGAATGGAATGACTCTAGCTACTTATTCATGCACCATGGTGTAGTTATTGAACATATTTGATAGAGACCCTTGGAATAAGTGGGTATCTAAGAACAACTAAATAGTCATCTAAACATATAGCTTGCCATAGCCTATTGGAGTTAATTTTTCTATATCCTTTTAATATATAAATATTCCTTTAGTTTTGGGATACTAAAAGCAATTGTTTTGTAGAGGAAAAGTTGATTAACAGTGATTATCATAATTGGATTGATAATTCAAACTAACCAAGGTGGTTTAAATTTCTAAATGACTAAAATAAGTAAGGTATTCATGTAGATTTAATTCTGAGATAATTAAAATTAATAAAAAGTTCCTTTTCCATTGTGATTAAATTTTATTTAATTTTTCATGGATTTCTAGGTGATGCCATCAATCCACATGTCCCCTTTCACTTTTTACATAAGATAGTTCAAGTTGAGTCACCATACTAGAATCACTACAAGCATGCCACTTATATCCATTTGATTGATTTGGGTTTTAGCTACCTTTGTTTGAGTGAAATATTGGAAAAATTTAGAATGTGAGAGTGAAATAATGTGACATGTGGTAAAATATAACTAGCTCACATTATTTCATTACTTCAAACATAATGTGGACTCTCAAGAAACATTTGAGGTGTGAGGGAATTAAAGTGCATGAAGTGGCATAATATGACTCTCAAATTTTCACAAATTAGATATCATGCACTCTTTCAAAAAACCATGAAGTGTGAGGGTACGTAAATATGCCAAGTGTCACCACCCATTTAGTTAGTAATCTCAAAGTCAGAAAGGATGGCATGAAGGAGTGCAGAAGTGTGAATTCATGAATGATTAAAACACATCTTGTACAGAAAAGGAAATAAATTTAGTGTTCACAAAAAAATCCTAGAAATAATTTAATATAGAGTTAGAATGTTGTGTGAAAGAGATGTAAAAAGGGGATAAGGAAAAATTACTTGATATTCAACCAAACTTATCATTATAAGTTAATTCCTTAAACAAAGTGGTCCATAGTCATAATTAACTAAATAAAATCCATCTAATCACATTGGGACCTTGATAATTCCATGTATTTTTTGTAAACAATTGGATCAAATTTCATTCTAGTCATTAGTCTTAAATCCAAACTTCAAAAATTTCAAAGATAGCTCAAATCAAATGACCCAGTTTGAAAAATAAAAAGGGAAATTCATAATATATGCAATAAATTAACATTCAACCTAAGGTCATAAGAGGATCCAAATTTGAAAAGTAATAATATGCCATGTTAGAAACAAAAAATGGTAAATTATATGGGGAAAAGGTTTTGAAGTATTTAGAAACTATAATTTATAGTTTTATTTTAGACACACCAAATAAGCCATGGAATAAAATTTCATATTTTAAGAGAAAAATGGAAGATTTGGGTGAGTTTTATCATGAAACATACTAATTTTAGACATATACAAGGATTCAATGTGTGTGAAAAGTGATTCATGTACCCTTTCCCTTGAGGTTTTGATGCATCCTAAGAATACTTCTTAAGATTTGAATGTATGAAAGGTTTCTCATTTTATTTTTTTATTAGATAGGGATGGGAAGGATCGAGAATTACTTTTTTTTTTATCTAGGAATCTATAGCCCTGATAAAGATGACTTTGGCTCCATTCTAGGTCTTGTTCCATTTTTAACGAGGTGGGAAATCTTACAATGTAGGTTACCTAAATCACCCTTTCTTAGGATAAAAGTTTTGATATTTTAAAGATACTTAGGTTTTCATTTTATTTCATTTAAATTTTACTTTATTTACTCCTAAAAGGTTGGGAATCAAAATAGCCAAGGTTAACAGATTAGTTCAGAAAGATTTTTATCATAAAATATTTTATTGTATTATCTCATAGACCTCAAGGCAAGTTTCAAATGTGTTAAAGTGTTGTGTTAAAATCTCTTCAATAAGAGAAATTTTCTTAGTTTACATGTTGATTCTTTAAAAAAATTATTTCATTTCAGATTGAAAACATGGAAGATTCTACCACATTACCTGGGCATCTAAAATAAACTCAGTCATTCTAAATATTTAACTCTTCTAAAATATATATATTAGGAAAAATTTGGATACCATAGGATAGGGTCATAAAATTAATCCTTTTTAAATGCATATTAGAATAGTTTAATGTAAATTTGATAAGTTTAAGGTAATATCCATTTTGATCCTATGCTTGTATAGTCACTTTATGTTATTATTTAAGATGGTTCAAGTGATACTAAGGGTTTAGGTTGTCTTGTTAAGTCTTATTTCATGTTTCAAGGTCATGTCATACTCCCTCTAGTCCATAAAAGTGCCCAAATAGGTTTCATGGTGTATCCAAGGTCCATAAATCATTTTAAAATTCTTTTATAGGTCACTAGCTTGTGTAAAATTGTCAATAAACCACTTTAAGACCCAAAAAGGGTGAAAACCACATAAGAGAGGTGATTTAAAATAAATTATGAATAATATTATAATTTGAGGTTGGTATAAATTCCATGAGAAGTCAGTTTTAAATGAAGAAAAATAATTACAAGTGGCTTTCAACATTTAAAAGAAGATATTAGATAAAGAAAGCTTACTTTCAAGTGAAAATGGTTCAAAATATTTCTCTTCATATTACCTAGGTGAAATCCATGTTTGGAATGCAGGTATATGTCCATTCAAGGAAAAAATGCTTCTTTTCTTCTATCGGCTCCTTAGCAAGCTTGTGAAGGCCAACTTCACATGCTTAGTACATAAAGTAAAGAGGGAGTTAAGACTTGAAAATTTCAAAAAAGAGGGGGTAATAATGGCCTTCAAATCTATGGACATATTTTTCAAATTGTTATCCTCTCCTTTATGAACAATTTCTAAGACCATAGAGTGTTATAAAACTACCTAGAAACCATATAAGCTTAGATTATAGTAGTATTGAGTAAGAACAAGAGAGTGAATGAAATAAATGACTAAAATAGGTCATATAGAGATTAAATATACCTATAAAAATGTTTTATATTACTCATTTAGCATGTGTGACCCTTTAAAGAAGCAAAATCTCCATTTATGTTGAGTTGTAGGCATGAGCATAATTTATTACAAGTCACTATGATGAAGGATAGGTGATTCAAGAAGATACTAATATTAAAATAGAATCCTATAAATTATTATAATTATCTTATTAAATCATCTTAACTTTTTATCACCCCCTAAAAACCCTCTTGGTTAGTTTAATGATCAAGCTTTCAATCTAGAGGTGATCACAGGTCTTAATAAGGTGAAGGTAGTTTTGTCAAATTAATTAAGGGATTTCATATGTGTATGGTTTGAATTAATAAATATTTATTGTATTAAAGACTTAATAAGCATCCATTCACCCTCAAGAACCCCATAATTTGATTCCTATCACCTGAGAGAGCCCAAAGTGATCACATGTCTATTACAATCCTAAGAGGAAGGAGACTAATTATGTAGGCTAATGGAAAATTGAGAGGTTATAAAGGAAAATGAAGAGAAGAGTAGTAGGTTCATCCTAATGGTATCCAAATTGAGGACTAAAATATCCTTCAAATGTCTCAGTTAGTGGAACCTAATAGTATAAGGGCCCAGATGTAGACCTACAGTCTGAGGGTAGTCATCAAATGAAATTTTAATGTCTAATGAGAATGTGAATGGATGGGTAGAGGGTTAGATATAACATAGAATACTCATCAGTAATTATAAATGATCCCAAAATCTAGGATATGGTTGGAAAAAGCCTATATTCACAATTTTAGTATTGGTAGTTTCAAGTCAAAGACACAAGCTTGTCTAGACAAAATGGGAAGGATTACCTACTTGTGATGAAAAGTGAAGAGTGAGGAGTGGTAATAGGTTAGGTGATGGATAATAAGGATCATATAATTATTAATTCCATAAAAAGGGGTCAAATACAACCAATAATATCTCAAATTTCAATATTTAATAGTTAAGAAGCCAACACTACCACCTACACACCTATTTGGATGAATGCAATAAAGGTGTGAGTGATATGTGAAATAATGAATTAAAAAGAATGTAAATAATGATTATATATCATTTAAATATTTATCATGACATTAATATTATTTTTAGTGTAAATGGAGGCAAATTTCAAGGTTTGAGAATCCAGTTTAGGCTTGTTAGTCTTAAATCTACACACACATGTATGTGTGTAAAATTATGAAGAAGTTTTATTTCTTGTGAGTAGTTGTAAGAATAAAAGATATAAAAATAATTATTAGGACACTTTAAATTAATTATAAATAACTTAAAAAAAATTAGGGTCTCTATTGAAAGGGTTTTCATTCCAAAAAGTGTAGTGTAGATACCTAAAGCACACCTATAGCTAAAGGAATTTGGTAAAAATAGTGAGAATAAAGATGAAATGTTGATTACATTTTATGAATTGGATTGGAATTTGGGGTGTGCAAGGTGATAAAAATATATGGAAGGTGTCTTCAGATCATGTTCATGCTTTTCACTAAAATCAAAGTCATCATAATATGCTTCTAGGGTTAGAGTTGGTAGTTGGCTTACAAACCCTCAAGACATGAAGTAGTAGGTTGTGGAGCTTATGGAGGGGGAATACCCACTGGGGGTCATTGGAAAACATGGAATAAATACCTATAAATCTAAAAGAGGCATTTCAAACTAACATCAAAGTCTTATGCCCTATTTTTCTAAATTAACCTCTCTTGAGTTTATTAGCATACATAGGTTGCCTAAGAAGTCTCTCTTCTACATGTGTGAAATCTCTTGAGAAAGTGCATGGGACTAGTTATAATTTAGGGATGTTTGGGAGGTATTCCTAATCTTATCATCTAGCATTAATTCCTAGATTTAAGACCTACGTGCTCTGAAATAATGTTAAGAGTGCAAGGTACCCAAAGACTACCTAAGTGAACTTGAGAGACTCCCAAACTTTACTCAGATCTCCCTTGACAATTTGCATGATGAAAAAATCTCCTAGGGGTAGTTATCAAGGATTAATCCCTTAAATTTTTAGGCATTTATTCTCAATTCAATGGCATCATTTTTATGAACCATTGCTAAGACTACAAATTACTCTCAAGCTACCAAGAAACCTTCTAATGACCTCATAGTAGAAATGAGCATTCAAGTGATTTCTAAAGGGAATTCCTAGTATATTAATGAACTTATTAACCCTCATACATCTCATAAGAACCTTTTCAAACCTTTGGTTGGCATGTGGAAAGTACATTGTATGGAATTGATCTAAAATGCATGGATGTAGGCTTATTAGTGAGTATGAAAGGTAAGGATAAGCCTTAGAATTAGGTGTAAAGGCTTTTTAAGCCTAGGAAAATGTTACACAGACCCCTACACACATTTTCAAGACTCCTAATATTATATATGAGCTATTCAAATTAGCAATTTGGACCAAAAGGGAGAAATGAACTACTTTATTATCTAAGAAGCCCATATGCAAACCTATGGTGTACTTCAAGAGATCTTCACCTCAATGTATTGAGTTTCCCTATGGTGTTTTATGACTCAATAGAAAATTATAAATAATTGGAACCTACAAAATTCTTGATAAACCACTCCAATTACCTCTCAACTTGAACAAGCACCAAAGCTAAGGTTTTGGCCATTCCTTGGTTCACCCATCCCTACAAGGTTTCAAAAGCCAAAATTTGGCATGGAACATGGTAAGGATGTCCCTAAAGTGAATCAAAAATTTATTGGAGGTTACACATGTGTGAGAGGTCAATGGATACAAATCTCAATTTTCTAAGCATAGAGGCCTAATTTGAGAGAGAAATAGGTGGAATAAGTACACTTTCACTTAGGTTTTGTTCATAAAATCTTGTACATAGTTATAATATCTTAGTGGGTACTCAAAAATATTATTATTTTACCAAGATCACCTATATAATGTTCTACATAAGGATATTATTATGTTTTGAGGGTTATAATGAATTGAAGGCAAGAAGGGGCTTTAGGTTCAAAATAAAGTCTTTGAGAGTGTTTTATGCATACAAAGGGATTGATATAAGTTGGTTAAGATTGAGAGAGGAATTTCATGGATATAAGTTTCATTCATGAAGATAAAATAAAGATTTGAGGATTCAAGCAAGGAGAGGTGTAGTGGGACTAATGGGTTTCAAGACACCTAAGAAGAAATGATCCCCAATGAAATGTTAGTATAAGGAGGTTCTAAAACTGATGCAAGGTGTCAATAATAAAGATAATATGAAATTCAATATTACTTGATTACTAACAAGGCCACTTGTCACTTTTATACAAGAAGAAGGGTAGTTTCTAAGAGGGTGTTGATTTATCTAATAAGATAAAGAACCTTTCCTACACCAACTCTCTAGAAAATCATGATAACACTAATTAACACATATTGAAGGATTCTCTAGGATTATTTTCTAGTAATTTATTGATTGTAACTTGTTTTCTCATGGAGTGACACTTGTCAATTACTCTATCTTATGCTAATTCTCTCTCTTCCTCTCTCATTCTTTATATATACAACCTTGTTTAACTTTATAAGGATTCTTTGGATGATTATGGTGAATCCCTGCTCAACCAAACACTTATACTATGCCTTTAAATAATTAATTAATCTAATTCTTACCTCATCATATGATTGTAACTAGTGTACTTGTGTGATTGTTGATAAATGCTAGTAGTAGTGATTTTACTCTCTCTCATTTGTCCTCTCCTATGATTGTTGATGAATGTTATTAGTAGTGATTTTAATCTCTCTCATTTGTCCTCTCCTACCTATTATAAAATGTATTATTATCTTGTAGGTCACATGGTGATTTTGATATAGTTTTTCATGGTTTTAAAGTGGATTTTTAGTCATTATTGTATTGTTTAGACCTCTTGACTAAACCTCTCATTCAATGCATTGTCTATAACCTCTATGTTGAACCATTCATGTTTGAAGGTCCTTATTTTTAAAAGTGTAATCATATTCAGGACTAATCCATGATAGTTAATTGGAGGGTGTTAATTTAGTGTATCACCTCCATTAGTTAGTTTGATTTTATGTTATTCTTATCGCTTTTCCTTCGCAAGTGTAATATAGTGAGCCTAACTAATGCATTAAAGGGATATAACCCTATAATTTAGAGTTTTAATCTACTTATATTTCACCCATAACCTAAGACTAATCCTATTGTATAAACAAATTTAAAGGGCTTGAATCACCCTATAAAGGGTGAAAATTTGAGATATAAAAGTTATAGCATGACTGGTAGGACAAGATTGACAATCCATTTAAGGAATTTTTGGTGTTATCCTTAAATTCATCAACCTTTGGAGGTATATATCAAGCACCAATGGCAACTTTGAATGAATCTCAACTAGTATAGATAGTCTAAGTGCCTCAAAATAGAAAATTGGTATATATAATTACTCATGATAAAAATGCTTCTTGTGTACCTTCATATCAGTCTCATCAAGTTAATGTTGTTCATGGTTTCTCCTCAAGTATCCCTCAAATAGTTACTTTCCAAGTTTATCAATAACCCACCTATCTCTCTAATCAACCTTATCAAAGCTATGCTACCCCTTATTCAATTTTATATAAATTTAAACAAGCCATACTATACCTTGTAAAAATGATGATAAGGAATAATAGAGATTTAGAACATGGTGTAGATTATGTTATTTATGAAATTAAATAATTTAAATATCTCTTTCAAAGTTTTTGGATAGTATGAGTAAGTGTTGAGAAGGAATATCACCCAATTAATGAGAAATTAGAGGTTAATAAGCTGATGCACTTAGTGTACGATAGGCTAGTGAGATACAAAATCAATATATAACCCGGTGTAAATTCTCCTATCTATCTTATATACCTCTACCTATCCCAAGTCAACCTTTATTTGCTCCAAATCTCCTCCAAGATGCAATACAATATCAAAAAAGGATCAATGAATCACTTAATGATTATAATAGCCCAAATATTTCAAGTTAGAAGATTTATATTCCCTAATATAAACCTATTTCTATTCCAACTATATTTACCCTTCCTCAAGATCCCAAGACCATTCCATCTTGGAGGCCTTATTAGACCATGACTACTAATTACGTCATGCCTATCCTATAGAATGAATCTTCTCCTATACCCATCTAAAATAAAGAGAGAAAATAATTTGTATAAGTCACAACAAAATGATTTCTAAGTTGTAAATAGGTTATTCATATGCAAGCCCAATATCAAGAAAGAGGAATAGTGTTTGAGTTCAAGTCAAGAAAACTTACAAGCCCCTCAAGTCTTTCTTATACCATTCAAGTTGTAGTTATCCAAGAAGTATCTAATTAACCTATTTATCCTAAAATACCAAGTTAGAAGGACATTATAACATGTTTCAAGAAATACAATTAGGTTAATTTCCCTACCACCCTCTCCATTTGTGAAGTATAATCAATTGCATTGATGGAAGAAGATGGATATTCAATTGAGAAGGAGAACTTGTCAAGAAAGAAGGATGAAGTGGGTGGCTTGGAGAGGTAAGATATTGTAGTTGTAGGTAAATATAAATAAGGTTTTATAGAGAGTTATTATAGTGATCATGAATAATATATCATCATTGGTACTCCCCTTGGTGGAGAATTAAAAATTCAGCTTTCAATGATGAGAAAAAATTTATACCTTTTAGCCAATAGTTGGACATTTCTTTAGATGTCATAAATGATCAAGTGGATCAGATTTATTGGTGTGGATTTGATATTGATTAAGAATTAAGAAAATTAGGTTTTATATAACAATAAAAACATGAGGTGATAAATCTTAAGTGGGAAAAAAAACTTCCTTTCTTCATGGAGGAAGATGATCAATCTAGTCTTGATGAGGAGAAAGATGATTATGTAGTTGAACATGAGGTAAGTCTTATTGAAGATATATTGGATTTTGATCTTGTTAAACCTCATGGGTAGAGGATATAACATGAAGAATACATATATTAGCCTTATTATGAATATATTCAAGCATGTGAAGCATCTGATCAACATGTTATCCCTTAAGAGAATGGTAAGATTAATATTAAACTTGACATGCTTTCAAGTACTGAAGAAGTTACCTTTCGGTAAGAGTTAAAAAAAATTCTCTAGTCTAGATTTTAAATCTATATCCCATGAGGATAATTCTAATGATGTGGTTTTGACCAATGAGCATAATCAAGAGATTTGTATGAAATCTTTTAAATATAATATCATGATTGAAGACATGTAAAATTCCTACTTGGACATGTTCAATGAGTTTGAAGAGATTGGTAATCTAACACCACAAGAGGAAGTTGTTGATGAATATTTTAAGGATCTTAAAAATCCAAGAATTATGATCAACCATAAAAAATAAGTCCAAATCTATGGTGTATCAACCTATGATGAGTATGACACTTCCCAAGATGATCAAGATATGGAATTTGAGAAGCAGATTGAAGATGAAGTTGTTGTTGTATTCACAAGTTAGAATTTGATTAACTTGGATTTTTATCACATATATAAATGTGGATAACAATATGCATTAAGCTTTAATGAAAAATATTAACATGTATACATTGGAGACATGTTTTTTGATGATCTACTTTAGAACATGCCAATCAAGTTGTCAAGAAAGAAACATGATCTATCAAATTCCATAATCAAAGAGTAGATTATTCCATAATATGTTTCATCTCATGAGGAAATTGATCTAAGAAGATTCCCATTTGATCCTAGAGGATGAAGAGATATGAAGGTTAGTTTTACATAGTATTTTCTTACTTTTTTTTCCCTAAGTACTTTGTATCACAAGTGTGTGTCTTATTTAGTCTAGATACTTTTGATTTGTGTGTTGTTCTTAATTTGTGTGTGTTTATAGGTCAAGTCAGTTGTCTTGTCTTGGTCAAGATCCCATTTTAGGTTTGAGTTTGAGTGAGAGATGACTCCATCCAATGGATGGACTAGGAAACTAGTCTAATGAACATAGTATATATGCCATCTATTAGTGCCCAAAATTGCATTAAAGTAATTGGGCCCTTATCAAGTGTAAATGACTATGTCCTTATCCCAAATTCAGTCTCCAAGTGTTCCTTTAGAAGGTAAAGTTCATTTAAAAATTAACTAAGTCCTAAAGTTCATTTAAAAATTAACTAAGTCCTTTGTCTTATCTATTTTGGGCTAAGTGTTTTATAAAAGGTCTAAAGGGATATTTCATTTGTTTTGGGTCATTTATTTCAGACTTTTTATCCATGTAAAAAATTATGAAGGGCACTTGCCCTTTGAGCATTTTGATTGCACAAAAATATTGAAAGAAATACTTTGTTTTGGAAAAGTTGCAAAGTCTTAATTTTTTAGACTTTTTGTCCATGAAAAAAGGTCTAAAGGGAAATTTACCTTCAGGTATTTGGCTTGCACAAAAATCCTATAAGAATTAAGGGTCTTATTTACTTTGTCTAAAGGTACTTCTAAAAATCTTGAAGGGTCATTTTTCCTTTGAAAATTTTTAAAGGATAATTTCATTCAAGAATTTTACCCTTGAAAATTTCCCAAGGGTAATGTTTGAAGGGTCATTTTGCCTTTGAATTTTTTTTGAAGGATTATTTCCTTCAGGTATTTTTCCCTTGCAAAATTACTAAAGGGCATCTACAAAAAGTCTAAAGGATAAGTCTAGATGGTGAAGAAAATTTTTAAAACTCTTGAAGGGCACTTTCAAAAAGTATAAAAATCACTTTGAAAGAGATCTAATGGACATTTCAAAATGTTGAAGACTCAATTCTTAAAGGAAGAGTTTGAACACAAATATTTTGGGGAAATTATCTCAGACATTTTATCCAAAATAATTATTCAAATAGAATGCTCAAAGGAATTATTATGAGATAGTTATTCCAAATAAAATCCCAAAGGTATAAGTACCAAAGCAAATAGGAATGCCAAAGACAAAGACTCATGTTTCATATAAATTTTGATTTATTTCTTAAGAATAAAGTTATAAAACTTAAAAGAAGGGTGAGGTTAGTAGAACCTAGATTTGGTTTGTGTTCCATGATCTAAATGATTATGGATACTCTTATTTATATGGGGAGGAATGACCTACAGATAAGAAAACATTAAATAAATGGTTGATTAGTTGGATAGTAGGGTGGATTTCCTAGTGTGAGCTAGATCCAAGAAGCACAAGCTTCCTTGAAGGCTTTCAATCCACACTTTTAAACAATCAAGTTCTAAAAGTGAAAGATAAATTACTTGAATAAATAACAAAAGATACTAAAATATAATAAGTGATTGAAAATATATGAATTTGACTAATTATAGAAATAGATTATTAGATATTAATGTTAAATAAATTAGATGTGGTTCATAAAATAGGGTGACATTTTGTGATCAGGTAAAAAGTTAGAAAGTGGGATTTGGTTAGGTTTTGATAGGTGGGCTTATCTTTCAATTTGGAAATTGACACATAGTGACCATAAATGATTGGGTAAGACCATCATTAGTTAGGTTATCATTAGTGGTTAGGGTAAAACCATCAGTAGTTAGGTGATTGTCAATGGTTATTGTTAGATTTGGCTTGGGTAAAAGAAGTTTGGTTGGGAAAGATGGAGAGAAGCAAAAGAACTAATTAATAAAAATAGATACTTAGCCTTATTTTTTATCTAAAAAATGTTGAGATGAATGGATAAAAACTTTTTGTATACCCTAGAACAATTATGATAGAGTGATGATAGCTTGGCTATTGATTGATGCACAATAACACTTTTGATCTTTGTTATGGTTGTTGGTTTATTAGAAGCTTTCTTGGATTTGTTGAGAGTGAGAAGAACACCCACACAAGAAGATCTAATTCACAATACTCTGATGATGATTCCTCTCTTCTCCCCTTTTAACTCTTTATATAGAAAAAAGGGAGTAGTGAAATAAGAGGTTTATCAATAGGTTCAACAAGTTGTCTAATTTTAGATTTAACATGTATTGATTATGCACATGGATCAAATAGGTAAAAATTAAAAAAAATTTGTTAAGTGGTAGTTAACCCTTAAGGTGGTTTAAAGGCTAACCATCAATGGTTGAGGCTAATTTTTGATGGTTAGGTAACCATTGATAGTTGGGTGACCATTGATGGTTAGGATTAAATCATCAACAGTCAATAGGGCAAAGGTAAAATGCTCTAGGTTAGTCATTTTAATTAGGTTTGGTGGTTGAAAAGTTATGAAATGGTCCCAAAGGGTTCCAGAGGTAATCCAAGGGTTAGCACAACATTTATAAGTGTAGACACTATAAGTGTAGTGCATACATTTATAGTGTCTACATTTTGTCCTTTTTTATTATGTAGTTTGTATCAACAAGATAAAAAAATGGATGATAGGTCAAAGGTTTGGCTACCCCAAGTATGGGAGTAGGTGTTCCCCCTTAAATTAGGAATTGATGAGGTAAAATAGAGTTGGTTATAGGTTTGAAAAGTAGTTAGTGGGTGATAACATTGGTTAGATTGGGTATCAAGGCACAAATATGCACACACAATATGACTAAGTGCAATATCATATATCATGCATAGACTACACTACCATAGTTGAGTTAGTTGGGTAAAAATAAGGTCGACACTAGAAAAACAAGTGATAAGTAGACTAAGTGACCAAATTTAGGTGTGGTAGTTATGGTTGTACTCGTAAATGCAAGTCTCTTAGGTGAGGTTAGTGTATCAATAGGTATCCAAGATAGTAAGTGAAATGGTCAAACCACTAAGTTCTACTTTATTTCTAATAAGAAAGGTAGTTTTCAATAAATTTTTCTATATTTTGAAGAATAAAGTTGTAAAACTTAAAATAAGGGTGAGGTTAGTAGAACCTAATATATTATGTGCATGTTGATCCAAATGATTATGGATACTCCTCTTTGTCTAGGAAAGAATGACCTATAAATAATAAAACACTAAATAAATGGTTGATTAGTTAGATAGTAGGGTGGATTGCCTAGCATGAGCTAGATCCAAGAAGCATAAACTTACTTGGAGGTTGTCAATCCACACTTTTAAACAATCAAGTTATGAAAGTGAAAGATTAAATTACTTTCATAAATAATAAATTTTACTAAAATTAAATACAAGAAGTTATTTAAAAGAGATGAATTTGACTAATTATAAAAATAAATGATAAAATATTGATGCTAAAAAAATCAAACATGGTTAAGACAATAGGGTAATCCTATGTGATAAGGAAGAAAGTTAAAAAATGGGATTTGGTCAGGGTCTGATAGGTGGAATTATCTTGCTATTAGAAACTAACACATAGTGACCATTGGTGGTTGGGTAAAACCATCAGTAGTTAGATGACCATTAGTGGTTAAGGGAAAACTATCAACATTTAGCTAACCATTGATGGTTACTATCAGATTTGGCTTGGGTAAAAATAAGTTTGGTTAGGAAGGCTAGAGAGAAATAAAAGAAATAAATACTTAACTTTGTTGTTAGACTAAAGAACATTGAGGTGAGTGGTTGAAAACTTGTTGTAGACCCTAGAATAATTTTGACAAAATGATGTTATATTGGCTATTGGGATTTGGTCAAGGTCTAATAGGTGGAATTATCTTGTTATTAGAAACTAACACATAGTGACCATTGGTGGTTGGGTAAAACCATCAGTAGTTAGGTGACCATTGGTGGTTAAGGGAAAAATATCAACATTTAGCTAACCATTGATGGTTACTATCAGATTTGGCTTGGGTAAAAAGAAGTTTGGTTGGGAAGGCTAGAGAAAAATAAAAGAAATAAATAATAAAAATAAATACTTAGCTTTGTTGTTGGACTAAAGAACATTGAGGTGAGTGGTTGAAAACTTGTTGTAGACCCTAGAATAATTTTGACAAAATGATGATAGCTTGGCTATTGATTGATGAATAGTAGGAATTTTGAACTCTATCATGGTTGTTGGTTTAATGGAAGCTTTCTTGGATTCACCAAGAATGAGAAAAATACATGCACAAGAAGTTATGATACACAAGACTCTAATGATGGTCCCTTCTCCTCCCCTTTCACCTCTTTATATAGGAAAAAAGGTAGTGATGAAACAAGAGGTTCAATAATAGGTTCAATAAGTTATTTAATTTTATCTTTAACATGTATTGATTATGCACACAGATCAAATAACTAAAAATTAAAAAAACAAGTTATAGTTGAGTGGCAGTTAACCCTTGAGGTAGTTTAAATGATAACCATCAGTGGTTGAGGCTAACTATCAGTGGTTAGGTAATTATCAATTTTTGGGTGATAATTGATAGTTAGGGTCAAACCATTAGTGATCAAGAGGGAAAAGGTAAAATTATTAGGGTTAGTCATTTTGATTAGGTTTGGCAATTGAAAAGTTGTGAAATGATCCCAAGGGGGTCCAAGGGTGATCTAAGAGCCAACCCTAACATCTATAACTATAGTGCATGGATTTCTAGTGTCTATATTTCCCCCCTTTTTATTATGAATTTTTTATCAAAAAGCTACAAAACAAAAAAAGGATGGTGGCGTAAAGGTTTGGCTACCCTAAGTAGGGGAGGAGTTATTCCCCCTCAAACTAGGAATTGATGAGGTAAAATAGAGTTGGTTATAGGTTTGACAAGTGGTTAAGTGGGTGATAACATTGGTTGGATTGGGTATCAAGGTGAAAATATGCACAAAAAATATGACTAAGTATGATAGCATAGATCATGCATAGACTAGACTACCCTAGTTGAGTTAGTTCTATAAATATATGGTCATCACTAGAAGGATAAGTGACAAGTACACCAAGTGACTACATTTAAACATGGTAGTTATGGTTGTACTCATAAATTCAAGTCTCTTAGGCAAGGTTAGTGTGTTCATAGGTATCCAAGGTAGGAAGTGATCTTAGGAATACAAAATTGGTTAGTACACAAAAGGTAGCACGAGTTCAAGTTGTTCAAGATGGTAATGTAGTTGTAGCTATCAAAATGACCAAGGCAAAGTCACTAAAAAACATGAAAAAGTAGGGCCAAAATGACCAATGTTAAGGTGAGTGGTTAGTTGATTTTTTGGTGAAGGATGAGGTACTATAATGTTATGGTGTAGTTAATGAATTTGGTGTAAGTTGGTTATTATAAAAAAGTTTTAGTTGTGATGGAAAAAATATTAGGAGGTCAACTGTCGATGGTTGCCCAATGATCATTGGTGGTTGGACATCAGCCCTAAAATGGTGAGGTTAAAAGTCAAATGAATTTTATATTTCCTCATTTGAAAACCATGGTGATTGAAGTTGCTCTAAGTGAAAAGAAATTGCATTAGTTTAGGCTTGAGTGAGTGATTCAAGTTTGGTTAGTGTGTGATTGTTGTGTTGACTAAAGGTTGAATTAGAGGTTAGATCAAATGAGGATGCAATGAGTGTAAGGGAGAGTGGAGGGCCAACTAGTGGTAGTTCCTAAGGCTCCTCCATGATGGTAGTCATGGAATGAGGTAGGGGGTGCATTTAAATTTGTTGGTTTTTGTGATTTGAATTTGTTAAATCTTTGTTTTTGTGGGTGCGTTAGGCAAGTGGGATGTTTTGATTGTGATGTAAAATGTGTAGAGGGGGTGAAATAGGTTGATGATAATTGGGGTAAGAGAGGTTTTCAGTAATTTTGGTATAATTATGAGATTTTATGGTGATATTTTGAAGTTTTTAGGGTTTTAGGATTAGGGCTTATCCACTGATGATCACTACATAGTGATCATTGATAGTCATTATCAATTGTTACCAGTTGAAAGGTAATCATCAAGTAGTTAGTGTGTTGATTGTATATGGTCAACCACCTAGCCATCAGTGGTTGAGCACCTAACCATTGGTAGTTAATGGTTAATTGGTGATGGTTATAAAAGGAACCATCATTGGGTGACACTTGACTATTGATGGTCAATGAGTGGGGTAAAAGGTAAATTTATTTGAATAAAGAAATAGGGTAGGAGTTGATTGAATTGAATAGTTTAAGGTTGTGGTTAGAAAAAAGAGGTTAAGGATTAAGGGTTAAGTGTTTAGTAAAGGTAGTGGTTAGATGATAAATAAGGTAAAGGATGATAGTGTGAAGGAATGTTTTTCCTAATAGGTAGTGTTAGGTTAGGGATGGTTAGATTAGGCGAATAGGTTAAGGTAGGAGGTAGGGGTAGTAGGTAGTATTCATAGGCAAATTTTGATGAAATAGGTAAACTAAGGTATTAGTATAACCTTGTAGGTGAGGGAGAAGTTACAAATGCATGATCAAGTGCCCCAAACCCTTGATAAGGTACACTAAGGGATGATTGATATGGATTAGGATCACATGATTGAGGTGGGACTAAGAGGCATGAGGTACTATCATCACATACCTTAGGATATATCTATGTTAGTGGCACTCATTGAGAGATGGGATCCTACCACTAACACATTCTTTTTTAATAAGAAAGATGATGATTTTACTAGAGGACATCCACTAGATAGTGCAACTACCTATATGGGGTGAGCTGATATACCATATTAGTAGTGATGAGTGGGATGGGTATATGGATCACATGTATAGAGAGGACCATATGTGTGTGATGTGGCATGTAGGAGTATTTCACCACACACATTTGTATCACTGAGATAGGGACACTAGGTGGATATTCATGATGATGATAGCTATTACATGTTATGCTTTATCTAATTCTAGTAGTGGGATATTTTCATACTTATTGTTGGGGGTTCTTATGGATATGTGGTTAGATAGGACAATATTTTCATGGGAACCTATCCTATTGATTTAGATTTATTGAGAGCTATGGGGGTATCATGCCCACAGGAGATATGGTATCAAAATTAGTTTCATGCTACATTGTTGGGCATACAATCACTTTAGGGTAATAAGACCTAGGGGACTACCATGGCATGGTTTTATTTAGATGGATTTAAGGGTTGGTTACATAGGATGGAGAGGTGATTATGCACTCACTAGAGTAGGGGGAGGAGTCTAAGATATAGATTAGTATAGAGATAGGCTAGAGGCACTGGTTATGGGAGATGTGATTTGGTATCCATATGTTATATTTCTAACATGGGTGAGCTATGCCAGATGCACATTATCATTATAGAGCTAGTGGTAGATTTTTGGGAGGTGAGACCATGAGATTGAGCTTATCCCATTCGATAGGGTGAAGAGGTAGTTTAGACTCATCCAAGATATATATATATATATATATATATATATATATATATATATATATATATATATATATATTTTGGGGGGGGGGGTTTGAGACATAGGAGGGATGATGTGGATTTCCCATTACCTACTCTAAAACTAGAAGATGTGTTTATTGATTGCAACGAGCTACTAGTGAGCGCTGATGTTGATGATGTGGGTGTCACTAATGACTACCTTACATGGTTTTAGGCACATTATGATGCATCCATTTTTATATGTTATTATGGACATCAAGATATGAATGTGGATGTAGAGGTAGGGGTGGTGATTAGAGAGATGAGGATGCCGTAAAAAGATAGGCACTAATTACTAAGAGGGACTAGGCATGGGTGGCACTAGTTGTAACACATGCATCCTTAACATTCATGACCCAAGAGAGGGATGTAGCAAAGGGAAAATTGGCCACTCTTAATGGTAGAGGGATCAAGCTAGAGCTTAGATAACCATTATTACACAAGAGAGGGATTCTCTCAAGTAAGAAGGAGGGTGATTACCAGCACCTGTAGGACCACTAGGGACTATCTCCATGGAAAGATATGTATATATAGTAGAGGAGTTGAGGTATTATGAGGCCTTATTTTTTACATGTCTTCCATATGAGCTAGATGGGGTGAGTATAGAGCAGTGATCACTAGAGGGGTTAGTGATGTGATACCAATTTAATGGGCTACATTTGCAAGTAGATAGGCTCTAGGAGGCAGTGGTGCTCTAGGGTCCTATACTTGTATGAGACATCATATTTTGATGTATTATATGATTTTGATAATGTCTTATGAGTTGATGTAGCAAGATGTATATACCTATATTGAGAGACATGTAAACTATTATATATATGATCATTATGTTTATTATGAGCTCATGATGTGTGTGTGTGTGTGTGTGTGTGTGTGTGATCATATTTTATGAGTTGTGTTGATGGTTGTGGATGTGATGTTTGTTTATGTGATGATGTGATATTATGATGATTATGATGTTATGATTCTTGTGTACTAACTTAGCTAGGCATGTGATGATGTGGCTATTTAATTTATGCTTCAATGATATTCAATATTAATGGATGTTGTTTAGGATATGATGATGATTATGATGTGGTTATGGTTTATTGGTGACTATGTTAATGATATATGCTCATGAAAATGTTTGATATTGATGGATGTTATTTATTTGATGATGATTAGTGTGTTATGTTTTGTTAGACATGGATATGATGTTTGTGATTAATGTCATGGTTATGGATGACTATGTTCATGTTGTGGTTATAGTTATGATGTTATGGTGTTGATATTAATATGTTCATGTTTTGAATTACTGAGTCTATGCTTCTTTATCTATATTATACATATGGTGGATAACATATGTGAATGACTCATTAATTTTTAATGTATGATTAAATTGGGGTAGATAGGATAGATGGTTAGTTCATGTGATTGATAACTAGATGATGTTTGATATATGAGATGGTTAATTCATTTAAATTGTTCTTATGATTAAAAACACTTAAACAAATAAGGTAAGAAGGATATCACTAAATAAAATGCATGGTTAGCAGTTTAAATGTTTTTAATGAATTACATTTGTTTAAATTAAGGTAAATCAATCTTAAAACATAAATAGTAAGTTAGATAACAAAACTAAATGTGAGAAAAGATAATACAATCAAAATACAAATGTCTTAATGAATATATCAAAAATTATGTATGAGAGAAATAAGAAGAAGGCACAATGATTCTTCATTGGTAAGGATTGAGACAAACTTAAGTTAGATCAAGTTATGAACATAATTCCTTTGAATGCTTCACATTAGTGTTCATTAGTTAGTTAAAAAAATTATTGACCACCCAGTGTCAAGTAAGTTAAAAAATCCCTTACTTATAAAGGGTATAAAGGGGAGGTGGATGATGATGGAACCTTCTTGTGAGACTAACATGCCTCTTCTGTAGGTTACCAAAGATCTAGTATAGATAAGTCCATGTCATATAAGGTGTAGACTAATCGATGTGAGAAGTCTACTTATGAAATCTAATGGTGGCTTCCAAAATTATTTGTGCTTTATTTGATTTTGATAATGAGTCTTTTGATCAAGAAGATGATTAATGTGATAAGATTCTTAGGAATTACTATGCTCTAAAAAATTCTTTACTCAACAATCCTTCAAGGGAATGGTCTAAGTTTATGTGATTTGTTTAAGTCTTTTGATAGTTATCCTTCAAGGGAATAGTCTACCTTACATTGAGAAATTTTGACTGGTTTTGGTAGCTATCCTTTAAGGGAGTAGTCTGTGAATGCCTGGAATGACCCATAAAATATATGATTATTTGCCTTATGTTGTGATTTTCTAAATTTGATATTGACATGGATTTAATTATATAGGATTGAAAGGTTCACCTTTATGAAGGTGGAACTAGAGCACAAGAAGGTTGATGATGGGTAAAAGAGGTTTAAGTGACAATGACCATGGGATTTTATCTTATAAATGGATAGAAAGTACCATGAGAACCATGCCATGGGTAGAGTCATGGTACCCATGTTTAAGATTAGGTGAAAGCTATAATGGATAATCACATGATTCAGCTTTAATTAGTTATCTTTAAAATAAGGATATGTATGTGAGTAAAAATAAGGGATGATTTTAAGTTAGAAAAAAGTTGAGTTCAATCTTGTTTAACAAAATAAAGGACACAGATGCTCCTGATTTCCCTTCAAGAGAGGACAACTGACATGATCCCAACCTATACTTGTGCATTATGAAAAAATTTCCAAGCCAATTGAAAACAAACTTTCCCTACTTGATTTTTTCCATATTGGCTACATGTTGATTTTCCTTTAAGATGATGTCTTTGATATTAAATTATTGTACTTTGAGGTGCTTGTTATAAGCTCACTTTTTGTGTTATTGATAGACATGAAGACGAGTAAGTGATATTAAATGAAATTAATTAAGTAGCTCAAGTTGGGATAAATGTTCTTGATGATAATTTCCTTTAGAAATGAGATCTTGTAGGGATATGTGAAGAGATGGAAGTTGGACTTTGAGAGGCAAGATAGTCTCTGATCTAAAAATAAGAGAAAAAAGGGTAGCAATTGTAAGGGTTTGAATTCTAGTATGATATGTCCATAAGGCAAAGGGGATGTTTAACCATTTTAGTTAGAATGTTGTTGAGAGTTTTTTTAGAAGCTTTGGCCTATCCATTTGTTTGTGTATGATAAGGTGATGATAAACTTAACTTGATACCGAATGCATCACAAAGACATTAGACTTATTTGTTCTTAAAATATTTACCATTGTTGGTATTTATTTCATGAGGAACACCAAAATGATAGATAATGTGATGGTTGATAAAATTGACAATATTTTTATCTTCAGTTGAGATAAGAGGGATAACCTCTACCCATTTGGTGAAATATTATGTTGTAGTTATGATATAATTATGTCACTAAAAAGAATGGGGGTTAATTTCACCAATAAGATCTAGACCCCATTATAAGAAGGGCCAGATATCCTTAGATATTTGGAGACTATGGCTAGGTGCATCATGTAAATTGGCATGTTGTTGACATTTAATAGATTTATTCACATAATAAATCAATCTTGGTTAATGATAGGACATTATTATCCAAGAAAAAGGATACATTTAGTGATATATATACCACTAAAGTGTCCTCCACAAATCCCATAAAATGTTTCCCTGATAGCATGAGAGGCTTCATGACTATGTAGGCAATAAGAGAGAAGACCATCAAAGCTATGTTTATAAATAATCCCCCCCAGTATGGTATAACATGAGGAGCTCTAAATAAATGTTATTTGAGCATTCTTAGGAAGGTTAGAAGGGATGATGGCAAGGTTGATAGAGTCAAAGGTCTATTGATACCAAAGGTCAGGTTGGGTCTCCTTCACATTAAAGATGGTAAGAGAGTCTGATTTTATATAAGAATGCTTGATAAGTTGATGGATAATGACATATAACTTAGATTTAAAGGGTGTAGATAGGATTTGGGAAGTGAGAGAATCCATAATATTGATAAATGATGATAAGAGTTTATTAGCTAGTTATTTATACTATTGTAAAGAATCATTCTTACATTTGTAAGAGCTATTGATTTTATTGACCACAACTTAGGAGTCACCAAATATACTAATTATTTTGACTCCTTAGGCTAAAGTAGTTTGGAGACCTATCACTAGGGCTCCATACTCAACCATATTGTTGGTACATTCAAAATATAGATTGAAGGATAAAGGAAAAGGTTCACCATGAAGGGGGATAAGAATGATGCTAGATCCCCCACCTAGTTGACACTTTGATCCATCAAAGAACATGGTCACTTAATAGGTAAAGTTTATTCAAGAAAGGGTTATGATGGATTCATTAATAATCTTGAGAGGAGAAGGTTGATTGTTTACTAAAGGTGCTTTGGCCAATTGGTTGGTAATGAATTATCTTTAATTGACTTCTACTAGAGGAATTCAAGGTCAAAGTTAGCTAAGTGTATCGTCCATTTATCCATACACTAGTTTTGGTATGGATTGGAGTGCATATACTTGAGGGGTTAGTATTGGTCATGACATAGGTCTTGTGGTTGAGAAGGTAATGAATAAGTTTTATATCCATGAAGACCAAGGTGAGGCAAAGTTTTTTGGTATGTGTGTACCAAGTTTTGTAATCTATAAGCATAAAAATTATGTATTAGATGGTTTGATCTTTATGTTTCTCATCCTAATGGGCTAGCATTACACTTAAGGAGTGGTTAGTGGTAGATATATAAAGATAAAATAGGTTTATCTTCTTTGGGAGGAGTGAGGATGGGTGGAGACAAAGTTTACTCTTTAAGTGAATCAAAGGCATTTTGATAGTATGCATTCCACTTAAAAGATACATCCTTCTTCAAAAGATGGTGAAAAGGATGGCATTGATCTAAGAGCTAAGAGATATAGTGATGAATGGATTAAAGATTATCTTACAAATTGTAGAGTTGATTGAGGTATGTAGGAGGAAGCATGTTGAATATTGCTTTGATTTTAGTGTGATCAACTTCAATTCCTCAACTGGAGATGATAAATCCAAGGAGCTTTCCTAATAAGACCCCAAAAATAAACTTCTTGGGATTAAGGTGGACATGGTAATGGATGAGGCATTAAAATATAATCTTAAGAATGGCCAAATGATCTTTATGACATTTGGATTTTCCAAGGAGGTCATCAACATAATCTTCTACAATTTTATGAATAAGGTCATGGAAGATGTAGGTCATAGCACACTAGTAGGTTACACTAGCATTCTTCAAACCAAAAGGCATGACACTATAGCAAAAATTTCCCCATGGAGTGATAAAGGTAGTTTTATGTTGATCTTTAGGGAAAATTAAGATCTAATTATAACCAGAGAACCCATCCATAATAGATAACATCTCATGGTCATTTGTAAGATCAAAAAGCTATTCAATACTTGGTAAAGGAAATTCATCCTTTGGGAAAGCAAGGTTAAGGTCATGAAAGTATACATAAATTCAAAGTCCCCCTATGGCTTTGGTGATAGGGATGATGTTTGAGACACATTAGGGATAATCAATGGGTTAAATGAAATTGATGGATAGGAGACATTGAAGTTATTCTTTGATAAGAAGGGCTATGAGAGGGTGCATCCATCAAATTTTTTGCCTAATTGGCTTGGTATTACAGTTGGTGATGATACTATGGGTGGTGATGAAGGGGTAAATTCCTATCATGTCACTTTAAGACCAAGAAAATATTATGTTATGGTCTCACAAGGAGGGGAAATCCTAAATATCCTCATAATTTAATGATTGGCCAATTTTGACAATACACTAGTTATATAAAGTACCCAAGTTGATATCCACAGTGGGTTCACTCAACATGGTTTAAGTCTCAAGAGGAAGAGACTTATGGATAGAATAATCTTCTACGCCTAGATAGGTGATAATGGAATGATCATCTTACACCAAATGGTATTAATGGTAGGAGAGTCATCTCCTACCATCTCAAGATGAGTTATAGGAATGGTTATAGTCTCCCCATCCTTTTGATAAGTTAGGAGTCCAAATATAATCATGTTGATGAAAAAAAACTTAGGTGGGATCACATTAAAATCCTCACATTTTGATGGAGAAAGGGATGGTGAGGATGGGATGTCTTCCTTAACAATGGTGATGGGAGGTGGGTTGGTTTGATTTTTAGGTGGCATGAAACTAAGGCCATGATTTTTATGAGGTTTTTGGGTCTTGATTGGAAACAAATAATATGGTTCATGTTCACATTGACCTATACCAAATCCCTTCCAAACACACATATAGAGGTATGTCTTGGCAAACTTTGGTTTATCCAAATAGGAGAAACTAGAGGTGAATGGTTGAGGTAAAAAAGGGGTGGAAGAAGTTTTAAGGGGTTTATCAAATCCTCCATTGATTAAATTGGTTTGATAAGTTAAGGGCTTGAAAGGAATAGTAGATCCAATATTAGGGTCATAACTAGGTTGCTGGTCAATTTTCCCATACTCTTGGGGAGTATGAAAAGCATCTAGTGTCAAAAGGTGATACTCCCCTAATGAAAGACATTGGAAGGTTGATTCCAAAGGGTACAATATGGGTATTTGTGGGGAAGGTACAAATGAAATGTTGAATGCTTTATTGGTAAAATAATATGGGGCTTCATATTTTATTGATGAAGGCTTGTTGGATGGAGGAAGGAGAACTTCATTGGGTCATTATGTCATGTTTCATGATGTAAAAGGACTCAAGTAAGCTTGTATGGTAACAACTTGACCTTCATGTTCAAATTTGATGCATCAGTGTAGGGTGGATGGTGCACAAGCCATAGAATGAATTCAAAGGCATCCCAACAAAACATTATATTATAACTCACCTTATACTACATAGAAGATCTTAGGAAGCATGTAGGGTCTTATATGAATGTGAAGGACAATAGTTCCTAAAGTTGTGGCCATGGTGTCATTGAATGATCATAGCACCACTGAGTTTTACAACATAATGTTTTATGGTAATTTAAGTTGGTCATATGTATGGGAGGAAATAATGTTGATGATATCTCCCCCATCAATCATAACCCCCTTGATGTGGGTTTGGTTGATGTATTTAGTAATGAAGAGGGGAGGATCTGGATCATCCAGATGGACAGAGGGTATTTCTAAATCCTTGAAGGTAACAAGGTTGGAAAGATAAAGAGATCTAACAAAGGTTTCTAGAGGTTGTGGGTCTTCTATTTAAACATCTATGGACTATATAACCTCTATAATTTCTTGGTGGCAATGGGGTGAGGTATTGATCAATTTATATAAACTCATCTTCACTAGAATTTAGTGAATCTACTTTAGAACTAATTATCAAATTGACTCAGAAGGGTTAGATTGGGAGGTACCCAAGATGGAAAACTTGGGTTTTGTTGAAGGTAAATGTACTTGGTGTTAGTTGGGTGATTGGGTGGTAGAAGAGGGATATGTACATTAAATGGACACCTTTTCTTTTCCCTTATCCTTTTTTTATGCATATGATCATGTGACCACATGGATGGTATGGATTTGGGAAAGAGTTGGGGTAGAGGATTATTTTAGTTCCTCTTCACTCTAAGGTGAGATTGGAGGAGTATGTAAGTGTTGGTTGAAGGCTCTTGATTATAGATCAGTGGTGGGATCATATGAGGCTCATCTAAAAATAAAACATCCTCATGATACAATCGATGGATCAATATTTAGAGAGCCTTATGGTTATTTGTATCATGCCTAGGTGTTCTATGGTATGAGCATACTAATTTTTCATTATACTAGGATGGTTTAGGAATATGTGGGGCAAATGGTTTGATAGGTGGTAAGGTTAAGAAATATGTTTGAAATAACTTTTACAGGATGGTTAAGTAGGACTCAAGTAAAGGTGACAAGGGTGTGGAGGTCTTAGGTCTTTTAGTTGAGGTGGAAGACCTTTTAGGAGTAGGCTTGATGGTAGGAGATTTGGGTGAAGGAGCATTATTGCTGTATGGTTTTGGTATAGTTTACTTGGGCATGGATGGCTTGGAGGTAAAAAGTGTTGGGGTATATTATTGATAAGAAGGAAGTTTTTTTATATAAGGTTTGGTGAAAATAGGTGAGGATGAAAGTGTTTTAGTGAATTTTATTTTATATTTCAAGAAAGGAATAAGGGGAAACTAAATATGGGTTTGGTTTAAAAACCTATTTGATTATGCATGTGTTAAATCATATGATTATGAAGATATCCTCTTTGGCTTGGGAGGATGAATTATAAATAAGGTATCACTAAAGAAAATAGTTGGTTAGATAGATAGTTGAGTGGATTTCCTAGCACTAGCTATATCCCAGAATCAAGAGCTTCCTCGAGGTCTATCAATCCACACATTTTAAATAATTAAGTTTATAAATAAAATGATAAAGTACTTAAATCAATAACTAAATGGTATTAAAATTGAATATAAGAGATGCTTAATAAAAAATAGGCCAAAATGACTAATTGAGCAATAGGTGGGTTAGTACTTATGCTAAATAGTTTGGGTCTATTTTAAAAAATTAAGTAGGGGTCTATGAACAAGTAGGGACACAAAAAGTTATATTTGGTTGATGATAGGTAGGTGGAAATAACTTACTAGAATTTAGTTTGATAGTGATCATCAGTAGTCAAGGTGACCATCGATGGTTGGATAGACTGTTTGTGGTTGAGACAACTATCGATGGTTACTATGTGTTGGTTGTAGGTAATAAATGACTAATTGATAGGATCACAAAGTTAGATTTTGAGAGATGGGTCGGTGTTGGGCTAATTACAAAATGGAAATAAAGTAAATGAATACTAGAAAATAAGTAATTATCTTACTGGATGTTGATCTGTGAATCAATTGAGGTGATTGGCATGTTTATAGAATCTCGTGCAATTTTGGTAGAGTAATGATATTTGTCTATCATTGTAGGGTGGTAGCAATTTAGATCTCTGATGTGATGTTTGATCACTAGATTGTTAGATTTATGGAGGAAGTGACTTTTAAATAAACTCTAGATGTCAAAAGCTCTTGAAGTTTCCCATCCATTTCACCTCCTGCTCCTTTTTTCTTATAAGTAAAGAAGGAGAGTTAAAATAAGATGTTAACTGGGCATTTTAATTATAATTCATGCATGTAATGGCTCACATGTGGATTTAGATGAGCCAATTTTATAAAATCAAGGTGGATGTTTACATGTTAGTGTTTAGGATAGTAGACCTTGATCGTTGCTGATCACTCTAACCATCAACAGTCAGGGGCTAAAGGCAAGGTTGGTTAAAATGTGGGTTTAGTCAGTTGGTCAAACTGAGTTTGGTTAAATGGGCTAGGTTAAGGGTCAAGAAGGTTAAGGTGGGTCCTAAGGGGGTCCTAAGATGGTCTAGGGAATTTTGATATTTAGAATCATGGTGTGTGAATTTTTGGTGTCTACATTTTACCCTTTTTTGTTATATAGTTTTGAATTAATAAGCTGCAAAATAAAAATGGATTACTGGTTAAAGGTTTGGTTGCCTTGAGTATGTGAGGACGTGTCCCCCCATAAACTAGGAT
Source organism: Torreya grandis (assembly GCA_037957365.1). Lineage (NCBI taxonomy): Eukaryota > Viridiplantae > Streptophyta > Pinopsida > Cupressales > Taxaceae > Torreya > Torreya grandis. The sequence goes on from JARHVA010000154.1 coordinate 2,608,377, forward strand.
TTGATAAGGTAAAATAGAATTGGGTATAGTTTTGATAAGGTGGATGAAGGTGATGATGAAGGTGGATGTCATGAAGGTGGGTGATAGGTTGGCCATTGAAGCACAAACAAGTGCACAAAGTGAAAAAAAAGTGTGATAGCCAAGATTATGCATTGACTAGGTTACCATAGTTTAGAAAAATAAAGGTCAATGCTTAAAATAATAAGTAAACTACATGACCGCATTTAGGCATGGAATCTAGGTACACTTATAAATGTAAGTTTCCTAGGCAATATCTATGTTACTGGTGGGTATCCAAGGTAAGAAGTGCTCCTAGTGAAAATACAAATTGGTCAAGTGTCATAGGTATCCAAAGTAGGAAGTGCTCAAGAGAAAATAAAAGTGGGTCAGGTATGCATGAGGTGGTGCAAGGTAAAAAATTGGTCACCATGGTAATGTTGTCACTATGGTCAAATAACTAGGCAAAATTTGTCACAAAACACATCGTAGTTAGGCCAAAATGGACCAATGACAAGGTAATCAAGGTGGTAAAAAAACGTGGTCTTCATTGGTGGGTAATTAATTAGGTTATACTAAAAATTTATGTGGGTGAAGAGGTAAATTGTAATTATTTTAACCCCTAACCATTGATGGTCATAGGTCCAAACAGTGACTGTTGATGGTCACCTTGACTATTGATGGTCAGGGTAAAAACCCTAAAACCATATGGATTAAAAGTGAAAAGTAAATAATTTTAACTCAATTTAACATTAGTTGTTATTGATGTTGGAGATCTAGATTTGGATGTGTAAGGTGAGGATATTTCTAACAAGGACTGTGAAGAAGTTGATTGATAGCTAAGGTGGAGAGTGGACCAAGTTGACCAGTGAGGATATAAGGTGTGTGTGGATGTAAATGAGGATGGGTGGGTCTATGGATTACTCTTTGGTGGTGGTTGAGGAATGAGGTAGGTGGTGATTTTGAATTAATAAATGTAGGTTGAATAGCATTTTCATTGAGTGTTTGAGGTTTGTTAGAGTAGTTATTTTATTGGGTTGGGTGAGGGATGCCCTAATAGGTTTGGTTATTTTTGTGAAAATGGGTAGGTTAAATTCAAATTGGGGAGGTAGGCTAGGTAGGGGTGGGTAAGGGCAATCATGTATATGAAATTTTTTAGTTTTTTGGTAGTGTGGGTAGGGTTGATGTTTGGATGCTCTATTCTCAAAACAATTATAGTGACTTTCAATGGTCAGGTCTAACCATTGATAATAGACATCCATGAAAATTTACTCTATTGACCATCAGTGGTCACAATGACCATCAATGGTCGATTAGGAAAAAACTATAATAAGGTGTGTTGTATGTAAATGAGTTGGTAATAGGGTGTCAAGGTCTAAATAGGTCATAATGGTAGTTTTAGGCTGATATAGGTAAATGGTATCATTTATAAGATATTAGGTAATGTTAAAATGGGTAAGGTCATGTGGGTTTGAAGAAGTCTTTTAGGTAGGTTAGATGGAAATGTATAGCTCATAGGCTAAGTGTGCTTTATGAACTAGGGATGTTTGTTGATAGACTATTATAGTTATGAGAGCAAATTCATATACAATATTGGGTATCATGCATCTTTGTAAAGATCCATGAGGGGATGACCCTAGTTGATTGGGGGCACATGGAGGAGGTGAGACTCAGAGTGATGAGGCATTACTATTATGTGCCTCATGATGTGTCCATGATCAAGTCCCTCATCAAGAGATGGGATCCATCCACAAACATGTTCCTACTACCCATGAGTGAGATAATGATCTTACCAGAGGACATGCATAAGATTACCCAATTGCCCTTATGGGGTGATCTAATATACCACATAGATTAGGAGGAGCATGATGGGCATTTAGAGTTGTTATATGGTGATGATCATGATCATGTGAGATGTCATGCTAGGGGATTTAGTTAATATATTTTATATGAGATGGCATCGAGTGAGAGGATACTTATGACTATGTTGATGATGGTCATATCATGTTTTTCCCTTCTTGACTTGAGAAATGAGAGGCTTTCATAATTATTACTAAGGGTATTAGTTGAGTTGCTACTAGGGTGACCATTTTTGGGTGCATACCAGTAATTTTTGTTTAGATATCTAAGGAGTTATGGAATTTTAAGTCCCACAAGAAATATGGCATTAATGTCAGTCTGGTTCTACATTTCTAGGCTTACAAGAAAATCTAAGTGCTAAGGCCAATGGGGTTGCCATGGGTAAGTTATGCCTAGATATAGTTCTTGATTGGATTTATGTGGTAGAGAGGTGACTTTGCCACATAGGTACAAGAGGAGGAGCCCATGATGTTGATTAGTTTAGGTGTGCACTAGTTATTGGATATATCACCTCGAGACCATATGTTGGGTTCTTATAGTGGCTTGACTATAAGAAGAAAACAATCTCCTTGTAGAGTTATAGGTGGATCCTCGATAGGAGGGATGGGGAGGTAGAGATAATATTATTTGATAGGGTGTGTAGGTAGTTTGGCCTTGTTCAAGGTATCTTAGGCACATTTCCTAGGTATAGGCATGAGGATGATTAGATATTACTACCAGAGCCACATCTAATGCAAACATTACTAGATCATGAGGAGTTTCCAATGAAGCCATAAATTAATGATGTGGGATTTGAAAATGGCTACATGACATGGTACCAAACTCTCTATGTGACTATAGATTTTGGTGAAGATGATGGTGGTAAGAGGTTGATAGGTGTGGATCCAATCATGAGAGGAAGATAGAGGGCATAAGTATAGGGGTTGTCTTTGATGGATAGGTAGGAGCAGTGCTAGCCACTACATAGGCATAGGTCATAGCACTATAAGGCTACGTCACTACCTTATAAGGTTAGGTTGTGACACTCATGGGTGATAAGGACAAGGTGAGATATTCACTAGCCTTGGTCACATAGGAAAGAGACTCCTTGAGATAGAGATGAGGATATATGGTATCTACAAGACCACCCAGTACCATCCCCATGGCATGATACCTAACCACAATGGAGGAGTTATGGTACTATGAGGTTATAGTCTTGAGAGGGTTTCTTGGTGAGCCCTAATGGGGTGAGTATAGAGTGAGCTTGGCAAGTAGTGCCATCATGGAGACTCTAGGCTAGTGGTCAGCATCTATAGGTGGAAAAATAAGTATTGTAGGGGGATATACACCAAGACTTAGTGGTGACCTAGGAGATAATAGTGCACCAAGAGATAGTGGTTCCCCTAGGGAAAAGATATGATATGATATATGACATACTATATATTATTGTATATCATTTTGATTCCAACCTATGAGACGATGTGGTGAGATGTACATTTTTGAGAGAGAGAGAGAAACATGTATATTTGTTTATATACATTATGATGTTATTTGACTCATGAGTTACATATATGATCATTGTTTATTGTTCATACTCATGGCCTATGGTTTTCTTTGAATTTAATGCTTATGATGTGATATTTATATTGATCATGCCTATGTTATATTGATTATGCTTATGTTATATATATTGGATACTGATGTAGACTCACCTAGCTAGGCATGTGATGGATTTTATTTATGTTGATGATGATGTTTATGCTAAAATTTAATAAGTATGTGCTTCCTTATTTAGATTTAGACATGTAGTGAAAAATGGTTGGTTGATTTATTGTTCATGGATGCTATGATGTTATTATGCCTATGATGGTTATGATTATGGTGTTGTTTACCTTGCTTGAGGTAGAGCACATAAAGTAAGTTAATTAACAACACTAGATGCGAGAACAAAGAATATAATCAAGAGAAAAATGTCTTGGTGAATATGTTAACTAGTTATGAGAAGATAAGAAGAGGGAATGATGCTTAGTAATTTGAAAAATAAAAATAAAAACCAAAGTTGGATTGGCTTAAAGAACATAATCCCTTTGAATGCTTCACATTAGCATTCATTAGTTGGTTAAAAAGGTGTCTGGATCACATAATGTCAAGTGAGCTCAAAATCCCTTGTTTATAGGGTATAAAGGGGAAATGGATGAAAATTAAATCTTCTTGTGAGACGAGCATACCTCTTTTGGGATTACCAAAGAGTTAGTATAAACAAGTCTATGCCATATAAAGTGTAGACTAATCAATGTGAGAAGTCTACTCATGAGAGCTAATTGTTGATTTCAAGATTATTGTGATTATGAGATCCAATTACGGATTTCAAAATTATTTTGATTTTACTTTGGCTTGATAATGGGTTTTTTTTTCCTTTTGCTTTGTTGTTGCTTGGGGATTGGGAAAGCTAATTGACATGAGAAGCTTCTAATAAATTGCTTGTTTTGATAAATGCTTTACTCAGCCATCCTTCTAGGAAGTGGTCTAAGTTTATATGTTTTTTTAATGTTATTGATATTTTTTGTTCAAGGGAGAATTCCACCTTACTTTGAGTAATTTAAAATATGTTTTAAATATTTATCATTCAAGGGAGCAGTTTGTGAATGTTAGGAATGACACATGATTGTTATTTTTTATGACTTTGTTTTTGCTTGTTTAATTTTTACTTAACATAGACATGCTTATATAGGCTTAAGGGTTCACCTTTATGAAGTAAAAACTAAAAACATGAGAAGGTTGATTAGGTGTAAATAGGTTTAGGTGACAACAATCATGGGGATCCATCCTTGTGAAAATGGGTAGAAAGCACCATGAGAATCATGCCATGGGTAGAGTCATGGTACCCATTATCCAAGATTAGGCTATGAATATGATGGATAATCACTTAATTTAGCTTTAATTAGTTTCCCCTAAAATAATATGATTAATGTGATCTGAAATCAAGGGATGAGCTTAAGTTAAAAAAAAAGGTGAGCTTGATCCTTCTTAACAAAAGAATAAATGTATATACGAAGCATTAAGGGACTCAAGATCTAGGTTTCCATCAAGAGAAGATAAATTTTAAGCTCCTGATCCATACTTATGGGTTATGATATAGGGTCCAAGCCAGTTGAAATCAAACTTACCCTACTTATTTTTCTCTATATTGGTGACATGTTGATTTTCTTTTAGAATGAGGTCTTTGATGTTGAATTCTCTCACTCTAAGGTGTTTTTATAGGCATTTTTGATAAACTCTTGATAGCCATGAATATATGTAAGGGTAGTTAAGTGATGCTTTTCAAGTAGCTCAAACTAGGCTAAATAACATTGACAATAATCATCATAAGTAATAAGGTCCTACAAAGATATGAAAAGGGAAGGAATTTGGACTTCGAATGGCAAGACTGCCTCTAATCTAAACACAAGAGAAAAAGGGGTATCACCCATAGGGGTTTTAGTTCTAGTATGATATGCCCATAAGGTGAAGGGGATGTGCAAATACCAATCTGGACTAGATACATTGACCATTTTAGTGAGCATGTTGTTAAGAGTTTTGTTAGAGGCCTTAGCCTATCCATTTACTTGAGGGAGATAGAGAGAGGATAAACTTAAATTAATCCCAAATGTGTCACAAAGACTCTTGATTGTTTGTTTTTAAAATATTTTCCATTGTTGGTGATAATTTTGTGAGGAAAACTGAAGTGGTAGATGATGTGATGGTTGATAAATTTGATAATCTTCTTTGTTTTGGTTGAGATTGGAGGAATAGTCTCTACCCATTTGGTAAAATATTTGGTCATAGTGATGATAAAATGGTGTCAATGAAAATAATGGGGGTTAATTTCACCAATAAGTTCTAGACCCCATTGTGATAAGGGCTAAAAATTGATGAAAACACAAAGACTATGACTAGGTACATGATTCAAATTTGTGTGTTATTAACACTTAACACACTTTTTCACATAATCACAATAGTCTTAGTTAAGGGTAGGCTAGTAATAGGGAGGCAAAGGATTCATTTAGCTACGTCAAGGCCACTAAAGTTTTACCCATAGATACCATCATGTGTTTCCTTGATACTATGAGAGGCTTCAAGACTATGTAGACAATGTAAAATGAGACCATCAAAGACACATTTGTAAAGAATCCCCCCATAATGGTATAATGTGAGGTACTCTATATAAACTCTCTTTGAGATTTCCTAAAAAGCCCATAAGGAATAATGGTAAGGTTGTGATAGTCAAAGGTATAATGATACCAAAGGTCAGGTTAGATCTCTTCCACATTGAAAATGGTGGGAGAATTTGGTTTGACATAAGAAGGCTAGGTAAGTCTATGGATAATGATAGATAGCCTAGAGTCAGAGGGTGAAAATAGGATCTAAGAGGCAAAAGAAGCCATGGTGTTAGCAAACTTGTTGGTATATCACAAGGTTGACTGGATGAAATAGTGCTTAAATGATGCTAAGAGTTCATCAACTAGCTATTTTTACTATTAAAAAGAATCATTCTTACACTATTAAGAGCCATTGATTTGATTTACCACAAGTTAGGAGTCACAAAAGATATTGATTATTTTGACTCCCAAGGCTAAGGCACTTTGAAGGCCTATCACCAAGGATTTTTACTCAACCATATTGTTTGTACGTTTAAAATCAATTTGAAATATAAAGGAAGAAGCTCGCTATCAAAGGGAATAAGGATGATACCAACTCCCCCACCACATTGACATTTTGATCCATCAAAGAACATGGTGACTTGATAGGTGAAGTTTGCTTGAGAGAGGGTTGTGATGGACTCATTGAGAAACTCAAGAGGAGGAAGTTGGTTGTCTACTAATGGTTATTTGGCCAATTAATTGATAATGACTTGTCCCTTAATTAAATTTTTTTAAAAGGAAATCAAGGTCAAAACTTGCTAAAAACATGAGCCATTTATCCATACACTAGTTTGGTATGGCTTGGAGTACATGTACTTGAGTGGTTTGATATTGGTTATGACATAGTTCTTGTGGTTACGAAGGTAATGGTGAATCTTGGTGGCCATGAAGATTAAAGCTAAGTAGATTTTCTTGATATTGAAGATAATAGTTCAAGGAGTGTGTGGGTCCTAAATAGATATTAAAGATAATAGTTCCTAGGGTATTGGCCATGGTGTTGTTAAAAGATGGAAGGATGGCTAAGGTTTTAGACATGACATTGTATAATAGGTTAAGTGGTCATAGGCATAGGAGGAAATTATGTTAATACTAGCTCCCCCATCAATCATGACCCATTTAATGTAGTTTTGGTTGATGTAAGAAGAAAAAAAGAGAGGGGGATTTGGGTCACCAAGATGGATAGAAGGTATTTATGAATCCTTAAAGGTGATAAGGCTATAAATTTGGAGGGTACAAATAAAGGTTGCCATAGGTTAAGGGTCTTTAAGTTAGACCTATATTGACTGTAATGCCTTGTTCATTACTTGGTAATGATGAGGTGAAGTAGTAATCAAATCATATAAGCTCATCTTCATCAGGGTTTGGTGAAGTTGTTTGAGTACCACTCCCCTAATTGATTCAGAGGGGTTGGATTGGGAGGTACCCAAGATAGAAACCTTGGGTTTGGTTGAAGGTAAAGGTACTTGATTTTGATTTGTTTGAGAGGTGGAAGATGGGTATGTCCATGGAATGGACATTTTTTCCTTCCCCTTATCCTTATGTTGAGAATGTGATCATGTGACCACATGGATAGTATGGATAGAGGGAAGAGTTGGGGTAAGAGGTGAGTCTGGTTTCTCATCACTCTAAGGTGAGAGTGGGGGAATAGGTAGGCATTGGGTAGTGGTTATTGGTTGTAAGATTAGTAACAAGCCCATGGGAGGTTACTCTATTAGTAGATCATCTTCATCATAGAGCCTATGGATAATGATTTAGAGAGCCTTTTAGTTCTCTATGTCATGCCCTAGTGTCTTATGATAGGAGTACACTTGGTGGTCATTATACCAGATAAGCTTTAGATCAAGAGGGTCAAATGGTCTAATGGGAGGTAAGGTCAAGTAAGAGGCTTGAAATAACCTTTAGAAAATGATTGAATAAGCCTCAAATAAAGGTGGAGAGGTCTTAGATGTTTTGGTCTTGGTTGGTGAGATGGAAGTATTTTTGGCAATGGGCTTTGTGGTAGGAGGTTTGGGTAAGGTAGTATTCTTAGATAATGGTTTTGGTTTTGGTAAGGTTAAGGTTGATAGGATAAAGGTAAGAGATTTCAAGGTATGTAGTTTGGTGTTTAATGGTATGGTGAAGATAGGTGTGTCAAAAAGCAAGTGTGTTGGTGTAACCAATAATGACAGTTGGGTTTTGATTGAAAAAATTAGATTCCTAATCAAAGTGGAGGGATGAATCCCCAAGATAAAGACTAAGGTTAATGGAAGTAAGAGTTTGGCCCTCTAGCCTTTTGCTAACTTTAATTCCTTGGTTGATTTATTTTTGTGGTTGGTTATTGGGTTTGGTGAGGTAAGCTCCATTTTCATATATGGGTAATCAAGGCTCTATGTGGGGAAGGTGCCAAAGTTTTTGGTTGGTTTCATTAGTTTGGTCAGACAAGGTGATTTGGTTGTTTGGTGTTTAGGTGAATTGGATGGTTGAGGAATTGTTGGATTGGTAGAGGTTTTTATCAATTTTGTTGGTAAGATAGGGGCTTGGATAATATGAGTGGTGGGTTGGTAAACCAAAGGTGCGATTAGAGGTTCCTATTTGGTGATGTAAGGTAGTCCTAATTGCTACCAAAAGGTGGCTCGATCCATTTCAAGGTTGGAGAAAAATTATAATTTATTCACTAACCTAGAGAATGGTCTATAGATTGGTTTTATTCCCTAAGTAGTGGACTTAAAGATAAGCTCATATGTTGAGAAAGGGGAATGGTGACCTCATACTCTTCCTTAATCAAAAGACACAAGTTTTGGATGGGTGACTCCTCTATGGGTGGTATAGACATAGTGGCTTCCTCTTTGGGAATGATCTCTAAAGGCATAGTAAATTGCTCTATAATTGAGGGAGAAGGTAAAGTAGTGATGCTTGTTTTCTCTAATATGATAGTTGAGGAAGGGGTTAATGGTTTCACTACCTCAATAAGTGGAGGAGGATAAAGGGGTGCTTCCCTAGTTTGGGTCTCCAAAAGAGGAGAAGGTAACTCCACTACCTCAATAAGGGGAGAGGGTGAAGCATGGATACATTGGGTGATAGGTTCTTTATCAATGAGTGTGTTAATAACTATATTGATAGTATGGGCATCATGAGAAGACTCAACATTATTGTTCTCATTCTTAGTAGGTGCATGATTAGGGAAAGGTTGCCTAAAATTGTCAAGGACCTGATTTTGAGGTGCATTGGGGTTACCCAACATAAGCTCCCCCTTATTAATGAGAGATTAGACAATACTCTTTAAGGTATTACACCTACTAACATCATGCCCAACTACTTGATGGAAAGTACATAGGTCATTATCATTGTACCAACTAGGTGTAGGATGAGAAGAATCAAATTGTTGAGGTGGTTTGATAGGAGGAAGTTGTATGATGTTGTTCTTTAGTAACTTCTCCATAATTAAAGCATAAAATTCTCCAAGTGGATTAAATTACTTCTGGGTGTTCTAATTTTGGTTTTTCATGTTTTTCTTTGAGGAACCAAAATAATTTGATTGGTTGATAGATGGTGGAGGTATAGTTTTAAGGACAACAACTTTTACAGTTCCCTTCATCATAGCATTGGTATAGAGTTATTATTTTTTAACTTTAGCTTTCCTTCATCGATGGATCTATTTTATATCTTACATGCTATGGTAAAAGCTTCATCAAAAATTCTAAATCTCTAGACATGTAATGTATAAGATATGTGCTTGGCACATGCTCAAGCAAAAAGTTCTATCAGTTTGGGTTGGGGAAAGGAGAAGGAAAGTTAATTTATTAGGCTCCTCAAATGAGGTAAAAAATTATCAATAGATTTATCATCAAATTTCTAGATAGAGTAAAGGTCATTGATGGAAACCTTATTGGATATATTTATTAAAAAGTGTTCCAAGAAGTTTTGGTTCAACTGGGTGAAGGAAAACAAAGAGTGCTTGGTTATGGCACTATACTAGTCTAATGTTAGACTGGATAGGGACATGGGGAAGGTATGAATAAGGAGGGCATAATCATAGGAAATCAAATAACATAGATGCATAAATTCCCTGAGGTGTTTTTTGGGGTCCTCCTTACTTTGAAACTTGGAGAACTTGAGAAGTTCCCATTGAGGAGGATATTATATGATAGGGATAGATGGGTAGATGGGCTCATTACAAATATATTCATATGATAAGATGTTGTGAGATATAGAAATGGATGACTCTAAGGTAGTCATATTATCTATGAACATATTTATTAGGTATGCCTAGGGTTGTGCACCTAAAGGGTTGTAAGGTGCATATTGTTATGGTGGTTGGGTGACATACTTATAACTAGTAACAGGTTGAGGAGTGGCCACATATTGGTACATGGACATCAATGGTTGGGTGGATGATATGTAGGGGTTGGTAGATGCAAGTAGTTAGGTAGTAGGTAGAGGTAAATGCCCTTGTGGGTTAAGGATGTAACCTAGGTTTGGTGTAATGGGAACTTGTTGGGTAGGGGCAGTGGTTAGGTTGGTGATCAAAGGAAGGGTAGTGACCTTTGTGATAACTGGGGGTAAGGTAGAAGGTATAAGCACCACAATATTTTGAAGTGGACTAGTGGTTAATAGATTGGGGTAGCTGATGGAAGGTTGGTAATGCTAGTGGTAGGTACTCCCATGGTGAGGGGAGTATAGGTGGCTAGCAGTTGGGTAATTCCTAAGTTAGATTCATTTTTGGTGGGGATGGAAGGTCAAAGGGTGTTTTTTAGGTTAAGTAAGTTGGTTTTCCATAGTATTATCAAAGGTATTATTGGTGGAGAAGGAAGATTGAATAGTCAATGGTTTGGTGGTGACTATGGCAATGGAAGTGTTTCCCATAAGGTGGGAAGGCAAGCCATAAGGTAGGTCCATAGGTGGAACTAAAGTAGGGGTGTAATGAGGCATGGTGTTAAGATAATGTTTAAGAGCCATGGGATTGTTATCTAAGAAGGTGGAAAATTCCATATCTCTTTGGGGAACTTCTCAAAGGAAAGAAGGGATTCCCAAAGGATGAGGATATTTTTTTGGTTTAGAAATATACTCTATGGATGAGGAGGTAGAAGAGGTTTATCATCTTGGTGATGGGTTTTATTCTACTAGATTCTTTCACTAATGATGGGTTAGAACCATCCAAGGTAAGGGAGAGAGAATGCATAAACAATCTCACCACTCAAATAAAGAGAAGATAAGAAATGATCAAGAAAATCAATCACACTCTAAAAAGTATGTTAAGTCCTAAAGATTATTTTTAGTCTCTCTTTTGGCTTATGCCTTAAGTTTTCAAGAAATTATGTGACTAAAATTGGCTTGTAGAGCAGGTACTATAAAGTAAGTTTATGGTTGGTTTCAAGTTGTTTAAGCTCTAAAAATAATTTATATTGGGAATTAATATGTGGCTTGGTATTGGGGCCTACCCCCTCACTTCACACACTACAGTGATAACGGCATTGGGTGCTAAGCTAATATATACCAATTTATAGAGTTTATACTCAAACAGGGAGTTGAGTTGGTTCTCCCCTTGGTAATGACCTCCAAGTAAGATTCTTGGGAAAGGGTAAGGTGACTACTAGGTGATGAAATACTAGTCAAGCCTTGTCTCAAGTTTTTTTAATGTTTAATTGATGAAGTTGGTTTGGTTTATTGTGTGCAAAAAAAGTGATGCTACGATTGAATTACTTTGCCTTAATTTAAACTATGTGAGCTAAACTTGTAAGAAACCAATGTATGTAGTCAATTTTAATCCTAAAATAAACTTTGATGTTGTTTATGAGCACAAAATAGAGAGAAAAACATATAGATGCAAAAAAGATAAAACTTGAGTAAAGACTCAATGTTCCACTGGGTGCACTAGAATGTTTCATTGAATTTCAACTTATATTTCAAGAAAGGAAGAAGGGTAAACTAAATATAGATATGGTTGAAAAACTTGTTTGATTGTGCATACATTGAATTAGATGATTGGGAAAAGATCCTCTTTGGCTTGGGAGGATGACCTATAAATACGGAATCAATAAATCAAATAATTAGTTAGATATATAGTTGATTGGATTGCCTAGTACTAGCTAGATCCTATAAGCAAGAGCTTCCTCAAGGGCTATCAATCCATACATTTTAAACAATTAAGTTTATAAACATAATGATAAATTACTTGCATCAATAATCAAGAGGTACTGAAATTGAATGCAAGAGATGCTTGATAAATAAATAGGCCAAAATGATTAATTGAGTAATAGGCAGGTCAATACCTATGATAAATGGTTTAGGTTTATTTTTAGAAATTTGGCAAGGGTCTATGAATAGGCAGGGACACATAAAGTTAGATTTGGTTTAGGGTAGGTAGGTATAAATAGCTTGGTATAATTTAGTTTGATAGTGACCATTAGTGGTTGGGGTGACTGACAATAGTTAAGGTGACCATTAGTGGTTAGGGTTACCATTAGTGATTGGACAGACCATCAGTGGTTGAGATAACCATCAATGGTTACTATGTGTTAGCTATAGGTAGTAAATGATTGATTGATGGGATCACAAAGTTGGATTCTAAGAGATGGATCAATGCTAGGATAATTGTAAAATGGAAAAAAGTAATGAATATTAGAAAACAAGTACTTATCTTATTATAGGTTGATCTGGTGATTGATTGAGGTGATTGTTCTATTAATAGAGTCTATCATAATTCTAGTAGAGTAACAATACTTGTCTATCATCATAGGGGTAATGAAAATTTATCTCTATAACATGATGGTTGATAGCTAGATTGTTAGAGGAAGTGACTTGTAAAGAAACTCTAGATGCCAAAAGCTCTCAAAGTCTCCCATCCATTTCACCTCCTACTCTTCTTTTCTTATAGGAAAGGAAGGAGAGGTGCAACAAGACAATAACTGGGCTTTATAATTATAATTCAAAAATGTAATGGCTTGGACATGGATTTAGATGAGATAATTTTATAAAATCAAGGTAGATGTCTGCATGTTAGTGCTTAAGATGGTGGACCTTGATCATTGGTGGTGAATATGGCCATCAATGATCACCCTGACCATCAAAAGTTAGGGGTCAAGTGTAGGGTTGGTTAAAATGTGGATTTAGTTCATCAAACTAACTATGGTTAGATGGGTTAGGCTGAGTTATGGGTCAAGAAGGTCAAGGTGGGGCCCAAGGGGGTCCTGAGGTGGTTTAGGGGAATTTCAACATTTAAAATCATGGTGTGTATATTTATAGTTCCTATAGAAATTAGGAGTGATGGTGTAACCAAAAGTGGTGTTTGGATTTGGGTTTGTTTAGGATGGTTGGTTTTCTTACTAAGGTAAAATGGTGAGGTCCCAAAATAGAAGGCAAAGTGGAGAGGGAAGGTAGAGTTTTAGTTTGTGGGATCTTGGGTGGTTTTACCTTCTTTGTTGGTTTAATTTGGGATTTTTTTTGTGGACTTGGTGGGCTTAAATCTAACTTTACTAATGGGTGAGTAAGGATATGAATAGGGATCATGCCTATGTTTTTGATGGGTATGGTTATGATATGGGAAGCTACTTGGGCTATTTCAGGTGGAGTTGGTTTGGTTAGTTCAACTATAGCTTGAGGGGTAGAGGTTTATAAAGGTTTGGTTAGATTTATGGTGGGTTTAATAGTGGAAGTGGGAGGTTGGGTTGACAATGGCATGGTTGAGGTCTCTTTTTTATTTGGGTAAAGAAGCCCAAAATGATGCCAAAACGTGGCATGATCCATGTTGGGTAGGGATAGGTACTCCAAGTTTTATACTAGTCTAGAGAAGGGATTGTAGATGGGTTTTATCCCTTCCATATTTATCTCAAAAGACAAACCCATGGGTGGAGAGAGAAAGGAGTTTTTACCTCATCCTTTTCCTAAATCAAAGACTCCAAGGTTCAGGAAGATGAGTCTCTTATAGGAGAGGTAGGTAGAGTGATCTCTTCCTTAGGAATACTTTATAAAAGAAGAGTAAATTGTTATATTATGGAAGAGAAGGATATGGTGGTAATGGTTGCATCTTTTGGTATGTCTTCCAAATGAGAGGTCGATAAATCGACTACTTTGATAAGTGGAGAAGGGAGAATAGTTGTTTCCTTTGTTTTAGTTTCTAAAGGAATAGAAGGTGACTCCACTACCTCAATAAGTGGAAGGGAATGAAAGGTGGTTTGCGTAATGGTTTCCTTAGTAATGAGTTCACTAAAAACCATGTTAATGGTATGAAACTCACTATTGTGAGAGGAGTCTACTATATTTTTTCATTATTCATAGAAGGGGCATGGTTAGGGAATGGCTATCTAAAGATGTCAAGTAATTGATTTGAGGGTGAATTTGGGTTATCCAACACAATTTACCCTTGTCAATAAGACTTTAGACAACATTTTTTAAAGTATTTCACCTACTAACATCATGTCTAATGATATAGTGGAAGGCACACAATTCATTCTCCTTATATCAACTAGGTACAGGATGAGATGAATTGAATTGTTGTGGAGGTTTTACTAGAGGAAGTTGTATGATATTCACTTTCAACAACTTCTCCAAGACTAAAGCATATGAATCCTTAAGTGAATTAAATTTCCATTTATTGTTTTGGTTTGGGTTTCTAGTGTTATAATTAGAGGAGGAGTTAGGTTGATTAACAATCAATGGAGGAGTGGTTTTAAGGACAACCACATTTGGGGTTCCCTTGTTTTTAGTGCTAGTGTTGGTTTGATTTTTAGGTTTAGAAGAGGGAGCCTTATTTGATTTGAAGGTGGAATTATTATTTCTCAATTTTAACTTCCCCTTATCAATGGCTCTATTCTCTAACTCTTGTGCCATGGTGAAAGCTTTGTCAAAGGTCTTGAAAGTCTGGACCTACAAAGTGGAGGAAATGTATTTGGCAAAAGCTTGAGCAAAGAGTTAAACTAGCTTGGGTTGGGGCAAAGAGAAAGATATTTGATTTATCAAGCTTCTCCAATGGGATATGAAGTTAGCTATAGAATCATTATCAAATTACTAAATAGAGTAGAGATCAGTGATGGAAACCTTCTTAGAGATGTTTATGGAAAAGTGGTCTAAGAAAGTTTGAGCCAATTAGGCAAAAGAAAAGAGGGAGTGATTTGTAATAACACTGTACCAATTTAGTGTCAACCTGATAGAGACATGGGAAAGGTGCAAAGAAGGAGAGAATCATCATAGGTGATCAAATAGAAAGAATGCCTAAATGTTCTCAGATGTTTTTGAGAGTCTTCTTTTCTCTAAAATTTTGAAAATTTTGGAAGTTACCATTGGGGAGGATAAGGTCAAATGGGGATGGATGGATGAATTGGATCATTATAGATTTGGTCATATGATAAGAGTTTATGAACACCAAAAACATATTACTCCAAATTAGTCATTTTTTCCATCAACATCTTTACTAGATCGATTTGTGGTTGTGCACCTTTAAAGTTATAAGGTGCATTTTTATGAGGTTGGGTATGTGCAACATATGGATAGTTGGTGGGAGGTTGAGAAGATAACACATACTAGTATGTGGATATGGGTGGTTAGGATGATACCACATATGAATATCTGGAGATAGGTGGTTGGGTGGAAAGTAGAGGTACATACCCTTGTGGGTTAGGGATGTAGATCAAGTTTAGTGTAATGGGAACTTGTTGAGGGATTAATGTAGGTTGAGTTGGAGTATGGTTGGGTTGGTAGGTAGGGTATAGGTGGTAAATTTGGTACTAATGTGTGAAGGGTAGAAGGTATGTGAACCACCAAGATCTAAAATGGAGTGGAGGTAGGTGGATTGGAAATTAGAGGAAGGGTGGTAACACTAGTAGAGGGTACTCCATGATAAGTGGAGTACTAGTGTCTAACAGTTAGGTTACTCCTATACCAGAAGGGTTATTGACTAGGGTGGAAGGTGTTTTGGTGTTGGTTGGTTTGATAGGTTAGTTTTGGATGGTGGTAGTGGTGATATTATTGGTATAAGAAGATGCTTGGGTAACTATAGGTTGGGTAGAAATGGTGGAAATTGATGTGCCACCCATAAGGTGGGATGGCATACCATAAGGTGGGTCAATAGGTGGAATTAAAGAAGGGGTATAGTGGGATATGGTGTTAAGGTAATGCTAGAGGGCTATGAGATTGTTATCTAGAAAGGTGGTGAAATCTGCATCACCTTGGGTAACTTTTTAAGGAATACTAGGACTACCAAAAAGATGGGGAGAACTCTCTAGATCTGAGATGTACTTTGTGGATTAAGGAGGAGATGAATATGGATGATTAGGAGGTGGATATTTATTTTCTTGGTTTCTTATTTGTTGCCTAGTTAAAACCATGAAAATAATGGAAAGAGGAAGATACAATCAATCTTAAAACTCAAAAGAGAAGCAATAAAAAAATATCTCAAGGAAAGAAATGCATACACTAATGTGCATTAAAATACTAGGATACTTTTTTATTTCTCTTTAGAATTATGCCTCAATTTTAAATAAGCTATGAAGACTAACTTGGGCTTGTAGAGTGTGTACTAAAAGAATATATCTAAGGATGGTTTTGGGTATTTAAAGTCTCTCAATATTTATACTAGAACCCAGTATGTGGGTTGATATTGAGGCCTACCCCTCAATTTCACACACCACAAAAATAATGGTGTTGGGTGCTTAGCCAAAATATACTGAGTTGATAGAGATTATACTTAGCTAGCATACTGAGTTGGGTCTCCCCTTGGTGGTGAAATCCAAATATGATAGCCTAGGAAAGGTGACCACTACGTGATGAAATCTCAGTTGGACCTTATGTCAATGTTTTTATGCTTGATTAGGTGTAACTAGTTTCATCTTGTGTGTGTGATAATAATGAATATATGATTAATTCACTTGATTAATTAAGCTATGTGAGCTAAAATAGGCAAGCTAACAATGTATGTAGTCAATTTTAAGCCCAAAATGAAATTTTGATTTTGTTGTATGAGAAAAAAATGGCAAGAAGAAGCACCTAGATGTAACTATGAACCCAAGAAAAAACTCAAGGATCCCACTAGGCATGCCATAATGTTTCACTAAATTTTTATTTATTTCTAAGAAGAAATTTGTAAAACTTTAAAGAAGGGTGAGGTTAGTATAACATGATATGTTGTGCATGCATTGATCTAGATGATTGTGGAGACTCCTCTTTGTTTGGGGAGGAATGACCTATAGATAATAAATCACTAAAGAAATGGTTGATTAGCTAGATAGTATGGTGGATTTCATAGCATGAGATAGATCCAAGAAGCACAAGCTTCATTGGAGGCTATCAATCCACACATTTAAACAATCAAGTTCTAAAAGAAAAGGATAAATTACTTGCATAAATAATATAGGCTACTAAAATTAAATATAATAAGTGCTTAAAAAGAGATGAATTTGACTAATTATAATAATAAATAATTAAATATTGATGATAAATAAATTAGATGTGGTTTAGACAATAGGGTAATCCTCCATGATAAAGTAGAAAGTAAAAAATTAGGATTTGGTTAGGGTATGATAGGTGGAATTAGCTTGCTATTGGAAATTGACACATAGTGACCAACGGTAGTTGGGTAAGACCATGAATAGTTAGGTGACCTTTGGTGGTTAAGGGAAAACTATCGATGGTTAAGTGACCATCAATGGTTATTATCAGATTTGGCTTGGGTAAAAAGAAGTTTAGTTGGGAAGGCTAGAGAGAAACAAAGGAACTATTTATCAAAAATAGATACTTATCTTTGTTATTGGTATGAAGAACACTGATGCGAGTGGCTAAAATCTTATTTTAGACCTAAGAAATTTTTTGATAGAGTGATAATATCTTGGCTATTGATTGATGAGCAATAGCACTTTTGAACTCTATCATGGTTGTTGATTCATTAAAAGCTTTCTTGGATTCATTGGGAGTGAGAAGAACACCTGTACAAGAAGCTTTGATGCACAAGACTCTAATGATGGTCCCTTCTCCTCCCATTTTATCTCTTTATATAGGAAAAAAAGGAGTGGTGAAATAAGAGGTTCAACAATAGTTTTAACAAGCTATCTAATTTTAGCTTTAACATGCATTGATTATGAACATAGATCAAATAGTTAAAAACAAA
This sequence comes from Torreya grandis, assembly GCA_037957365.1. NCBI lineage: Eukaryota > Viridiplantae > Streptophyta > Pinopsida > Cupressales > Taxaceae > Torreya > Torreya grandis. Next base: position 2,626,467 of record JARHVA010000154.1, read on the forward strand.
AAGCAAGTTGTAGTTGAGTGGTAGTTAACCCTTGAGGTGGTTTAATGGTTAACTATTAGTGGTTGAGTCTAACCATTGGTGGTTGGGTGAGTATTGATAGTTGGGGTCAAACCATTGGAAGTCAAGAGGGTAAAGGTAAAAATCTCAAGGTTAGTCATTTTGATTAGGTTTGGTAGTTTAAAATTTTTGAAATGGTCCCAAGGGGGTCCAAGGGTGATCCAAGGGTTATCAAAACATCTAGAACTATAGTGCATATATTTATAGTGTCTAAAAATTAGATAAAATTACCACAGAACAAAGTCCCTAAAGAAATATTTTTGAATTGTAGGTTTGATGGTCTCATGGATGCCTTTTGACAAACACGTGGATGTCAAATTTAAGTTGTAGGGACTAGCCATTAGAATTTAAATACTCCAAGACAGGCATGTAGACATGAACTTTAAGCGATGACAAGTAGCCATTGGGATTCAAATGTTCAATATGGTCACACAAGCATTGACTTTAGGCCTCATGAAATATCCATTTATTTTAAAATGGAGGTAGATCTAATGGCACACATTTTTATAGAAAAAAATGATCTGACGGTGCATGATCAATGTTGGAGAGTCAAAATAACACAAGAAACCCATAAGGTTTCCAAGTGGTACATTTTTGGATCCAAGAACCAACAATATATAATGACACCCAGACTTTTGGCTCATGATCTAATGGGGTGTATTTGCTTAGGAAATTGAGATCGAATGGTGTGAGTTCAAATTTAAAATTTCAATCTTGTGGTATATGATAAGACTTAGACATATTCCTATTGATCGACGGTATGCATTTCAACATACACATTCCAATCAATGGGGCATATTAATTCAAGGTTCCAAACTAGGCCCAAAGTAAATGTAGTAATGACATGTTGCATGACCATATTATGTATGGTATTGAATATCCATTTGTATTTGATCCTTAGATCAAAATCCAATGACACGTATTGATCCAGCCTAACAAGATCCAATGGTGTGAGCCAATGCAAAATTTTCAAAGGGCTTAGATTGTATGAGGAAATGACAAGTGACCAGGTTAAGGTTAAACATGATGGCTCTTCTATAGACATGGTAATAAGTTGAGGCATAGAATAAAATCTATGAGCCATTCTAGATCAAATATTTCCAATCATGAATGTGGATCATTTTACGTTTGATGTCATAATCAGATAAAATCCTAAGCCATCATTACATGTAATGGTTTTTCCTTGGCATGCACAAATAAGAGATTTCCTGTCCAAAATTTTCCATGATTTGTAATTGAGTAATAGTAAAGAATTTAAGAATAAGTTTCACATGAGGATAAAATCTATTTGTCTTTTCAAATGATTTTTTCCCTCCAGCTATGTAAGTGAGTGATCAAGGGGATATTCAGGTAGTTCTATATCAAGACAAAATATGTTTGGCTCCTCAAATGAATATAATCTTTCCAAGATTGTGTGAAATGTATTTTTCATCCAAAATATCAAATTATATACCCCAAGTGATTGTGAGTCCTCATCATTCCTTACAAAGGTAGTTGTAACAATGATTATTCCTCGTAAGTGGATGAAGATATCAGGCATGACATGGAATATTTTCCAACTGAAAGTATCTTGGTGGACATGAAGGATTATTATACAATTTTTAAATTTGTGACCCATGGTTTTAGATTAAAAGATGTATAAATATGGTCTTTGTCTTCTATTTCGAGTTGTTGTTGGTTGTTGGTTGTTGTAGGTCATTTTAGATGTCCATTTTCTCCAAGTCTATGTTTAATTTTTTTTTTATGAGATCAATTTTTGTGTGTAGATTTTATCTCCCTTTCTAATATGGTTTTATCTATACAACCATTAGTGAGATTTGAGAGCATGTTTATGTCTCCCTTATCGAAAGAGCAATCTCACCATGCTTGTCCCCATGGCATCATTTTGAATTTTTGATGTTTGTAATATTTATTTTCAAGTCATTTGGAAAACATTTATGGTTCTTTATTGTATCTTGTTAATGAAATGCAATAATATGTTTCACAATTTTTGTTGATTGGATATTTAGATCTGTGTTCATTACTAGTTGTCATTATGAGCATGTACTTAGGTTATAAATCCCTTTTTGTAGTTATATTTGGAAATGCATTATTAAATACCTTTTAAGGGCTCCCTAGGTTCATGAATATAGCAAGAGAAAGTTTTTGAGATTATAGTTTCATTGAATGTCTTAGTCTCTTAGGGATCATTTGGTGTTTATTATTGTCTTGCATTTGAAATATTCATATTTACTAAAGAACATTGTCATGAAATACTGCTAGATACCCTGCTATTTAGAAGTCATCAACATACCACCCTCTATTTTATAATTAAATATGAACTTGTCCTAGCCTATCCTAAATTTCAAATAACACACCTTGTTGAATACTATAAGTGTTAATTGCCTTTAAAATACATAAGATCTTGCATATTTGAAATATGTATGTAGTTTTTGATTTATATCCTAGCATTACAATATTTATTTAGTTCCTTTTTTGTTGAAGATTCTTTAGAATTAAGACTACAATTACAATTTCATCTATCTTTAGTATCTTGCGTGTGACTTAAAACATTTATGCATTTTGTGTGACAACCCTTCATGAGTTAAGTGTAAAAACTTGGTTATGCTCTAGTCATATTTATTCCCTATGCCAAAAATATCCATGGATATTGAATCATAAAATCATTCCATGTGAGCAAGCTACCCCATAGGTCCTCTCACCTTGGTTCACGTAGAGCCAAAAGTAGTAGGGAGATAATCATACCCTTTGTAGGTGCTTCCTAGTCATTATCTATATTTGGTATAATCATGATATGAAACCCCTCCTCAGTTACAATGACATTCTAATAGGCTTTCCATCATTGCTTACCATTTTCCTTAAGTGTTCAAGGCTAAGTGTATGGGGTGTACAATTAGGAACCAACCTTATCTCAAGAGGTCACCAAAGACGTTATCCAATTTTTTACTACCATAGGATAGGGTCATAAAATTCTTCCTTTTTTAATGCATGTTAGCATAGTTTAAGGTAAATTTGATAAGTTTAAGGTAATATTCATTTTGATCTTATGCTTTCTTAGTCACTTTATGTCATTATTTAATATGGTTCAAGTGATGCTAAGGGTTTAAGGTGTCTTTTTAATTCATATTCCATGTGTCAAGGTAATTTAATACTACATATATTCTATATAAGTTCCCAAATAAGTTTCATAATGTATCCAAGGTCTATAAATAATTTTCAAACTCTTCTATAGGTCATTAGCTTGTGTAAAATTGTCAAAAACACACTTTAAGACACAATAAAGGTGAAAACCAAAAAAAGAGAGATACTTTCAAATTATTTATGAAGAATTTTATAATGTGAGGTTGGCAAACATTCCATGAGAAGTTGTTTTAAATGAAGAAAAGTAGTTAAAAGTGACTTTAAATGCTTAAAAGAGGATATCCATTCACTTGTACGGATCAACAAGGATTATTTGTATGAAAAAATGGTTCAAGAGATGTATCTTCATCTTCTCCATCTCAATTACATGTTTATAATGAAAGTAAAAGTCCACTCAAACCAAAAAAATGCTTCCTTTCTTCCATCATCTCTTTGTAAAGCTTGTGAAGGCTAACTTCAAACGCTTGGTCCGTAAAATATAGATGGAGTTGGAACTTGAAAATTTTACTAGAGGAGGGGGTACTAATGGAATTAAAATACATGTACATATTTTTCATATTGGTGGCCTCTCATTTATTAACAATTGTGAATACCTAGAGTATTCTAAAACTAACTACAAACCCTACAAGCTTAGTTTCTAGTAGTCTCATAGTAAGAACAAGAGAGTGAATGAAATATGTGATTCAAGGATGTCATATATAACTTAAAAATAACTCTAAAAACGTTTTAAAATAGTCATTTGGCATGTGTGACCCTCTAAAGAAGCAAAATCTCCATTTATGTTGAGTTGAAGGCAGGAGCATAATCTATTATAGGTGACTATGAGGAAGGATATATGGTTCAAGAAGATGATGAGATTAAAATAAAATCCTCTCCATGATTCTCATTATATTTTTATCTCCTTTTAAATTTTTATCACCTCCTAAATATCCCTCTTGGTTGGTTCAATGAGCAAGCTTTCAAGCAAGAGGTGATTATAGGTCTCAATAAGGTACAGGTAGTTTTATTAAAGTCCTTAATAGGTTTCATATGTGGATGGCTTGATTTCATGGATATGTATTATATTAAAGTCTCAAAAATAACCCATTCACCCTAAATAACCCTAGAATTTGAGTCTTATCACCTCAAAGAACCCAAAGTAATCATAAATTTATTATAGTCCTAAGAGGAAGGAGACTAATTATGCATGCTAATGGAAAATTGGGAGGTTATAAAGACAAATGAAGATAGGATTAGTAGGTTCACCATAATTATCTCCAAATAAAATACTAAAATATATTTTAAATGGCTCATTCAGTGGAACCTAATAATATAAGGGTCGAGATGTAGACCTATAGTCTACGGGCAGTCATGAAATGAAAGTTTAATGTCTAATGAGAATGTAAATGGATGAGAAGAGAATTAGATAAAAAATATAAGACTCCTAAGTAATTATAAATGATATATAAATATATTATATGGCTATATGAAGTCTACATTTAGAATTTTAGTATAGGCAGTTTCAAATCAAACACACAGGCATGTCTAGGCAAAATGGGAAGGAAGACCTACTTGTGATGAGAAGTGAAGAGTGAGGAGTGGGAAGAGATTATGTGATGGTGAATAATTATCATGTAATTATTAATACCATAATAAAATTTCAAATCCAACCAATAAGATATCAAATCTCAATATCTAATAGTTAAGAAGCCAACATTGCCACCTACATGCCTATTTGGATGAATGCAATAGAGGTGTCAATGATATGTGAAGTCATGAAGTATAAAGAGTGAAAACAATTAATATATAATTTAAATATGTATCATGACCTTAATATTATTTTTAGGGTAAATTGAAGCAAATTTCAAAGTTTGAGAAACCTATTTAGGCCTAAACTTGCACACATAAGCCTATGTATAATATTATGAATAAGTTTTGTTTCTTGTGAGTATATATAAGCATAAAGGATATAAAAATGAGTATTATGACACTTTAAATAGTTTTAAATAACATAAAAGGTGTTATTTACTTTTTTTAAATGGTTTCCATACTAAAAAGTGTAGTCTAGACACCTAATGTAGACTTATAGCCAAAGGAGTTTGGTATAAATATTGAGAAGAATGATGCAATTTTGATTAAAATTGATGAATTATATTGGAATGTGGGGTGTTTTATGTTATAATAATATATTTAAGGTGTATTTATATCATATTAATTCTTTTAAATGAAAGGAAATTTATCATAATAGGCTTTTAGGGTCAAACTTGGTAGTTGGCTTACAAACCCTAAAGACATGAAGTAGTAGTTTGAAAAGATTATGGATGGATAACACCCACTATGGTTAATTTAAAAACATATAATAGAGACATATAAACCTAAAATATTCATTTAAACCTAACATCAAAGTATTATGCCATGTTTTGTTAAATTATCCTCTCTCAAGTTCATTGACATACCTATTTTACCTAAGAAGGCTATCTTCTACACGTGTGAACTCTCTTGAGAAGTGCATGGGACTTGTTAGCATTTAGTTATGTTTGGGAGGTCTTCATAATCATATAATTTGGAATTAATTCCTATATTTAATACCTATAGGCTATGAACCAATGTTAAGAGTGTAAGGCACCCAAAAACTGCCTAATTGAACCTAAGAAACTCCCAAACTTTGCTCAGAGCTTCCTTGACACTTTTCATGGTGTCAAAATATCCTATTAGGAGTTATCAAGATTTATTAATTCAAATTTTTTGGATTTTTTTCTTAGGTTAATTTCCTCATCTTTATGAACCATTTCTAAGACTTCAAAGTGCTCTCAAGATACCAAGAAATCATCTAATGACCCGATGGGAGAAATGAGCATTCAAGTGCCTTATAATGAATATTTATGGTATTTTAATGATATTATTAACCCTCATACCTCTTATAAGAACCTTTTTAGACCCTTGGTTGGCACATGTGGAAAGTACATAGTATATAATTAAACTAAAATGCATGGATGTAAGCCTATTGGTGAGTATGTAGGGTAAAGACAGGACTTCAAATTAGGTTTAAAGGATTTGTAATCCTAGTAAAAGGTTAAATAGTCCTATAAAAACATTTTAAATACTCTTAATAGGATATATGAGCCTTTCAAGTTAGCAATTTGGACTAAAATGGAGAAATGCACTACTGTATTATCTAAGAAGCCTATATGGAGACCTATGGAGTACTTCAATAGATATTAATCTCAAGGTATTGAGTTTAAATATAATTTCATAGAAGTAAACATACCATTATCAGTAATTTTAACTTGAAATTTTCTTTATAAACCACTCTAATTACCTCTCAAACCTAATCAAGCACCTAAGCTAGGATTTTGGCTATTCCTTGGTTCAACCATCTGTACAAGGTTTCAGAACCCCAAATTTAGAACAGAGCATGGTTAGGAGGTATCTATATTTAATCAAAAAATTATTGGATGTCTCACACATGTGAGATGTCAATGGAGCCAAGTCTCTATTTTTTAGGCCTAGTGGCCTAATCGAGGGCTAATTGGAGAAATAAACAAGTGAATAGGTACACTTTCACCAAGGGTCTGGGCATGAAATTTTGTAAAGAGATGTAATATCTTAGTGGGTACTCAAAAATATGATTATTTTTCCAATATCACTTGTATAATGTTCTACACAAGGATATTTGTATGTTTTGAGGGTTACAAGTAATTGAAGGCAAGAAGGGGATTTAGGTGCAAAATTAAGTATTTAAGAGTGTAATGCATCCAAAGGGGTCGATATAAGTTATTTAATACTAAAATATGCCTTTCATGGGGATAAGTTACATTCATGAATTAAAATCAAGATTTGAGGATTTCAAGAAAGGAGAGGTATATTGAGACTAATGGGTTTCAAAACACCTAATAAGAAATGATCACCACTATAATGTCAGTATAAGGAGGTTCTCAAACTAATACAAGGTGTCAATAACAAAGGCATAATGAAATTCAAGATGACTTTATGATTAATAAGGCCACATGTCACTTTTATGCAAGACTAAGGGTAGTTTTTAAGAAGGTTTTAAGTCATCTAATGAGTTCAAGAACCTATCCTACACCAACTCTCTATAAAATCATGATCACACCAGTCAACATATGTTTAAGTAGTTTATAGTATGTTTCTTTAATAGTTTCTTGATTTTAACTTATCTTCTCATGGAGTGGCAATTGTCAATTAATCTATCATATGCTAATTCTCTCTCTCCTTCTCTCATTCTCTCTATATATAGCCTTTTTTGGCTTTATATGGATCCTTTGGATGCATATGGATAAGCCCTTCTCAACTAAACACTTGTAATATGCCTTTGAATAATGGATGAAGTTAATTCTTACCTCTTCACATGCTTGTAGTTAGTGTACTTGTGTGATTGTTGATGAATGCTTGTAGTAGTGATTTTACTCTCTCTCATTTGTTCTCTCTTATGATTATTGATGAATTCTATTAGTAGTGATTCTAATCTCTCTCATTTTTACTATCCTACCTATTTAAAAATGGATTATCTTCTTACAAGTCACATGGTGAGTTTAATATAGTTTTTAATGGTTTGAAAGTGGATTTTAATTCATTAGTTCCTTTATTAGACCACTTGACTAAACATCTCATTTAGTTCATTGTCTATAACCTCTATGTTAAACCATTCATGCTTTGAGGTCCTTATTTTGAGAAGTGTAATCAGATTCAGGCCTAATCCATAATTCTTAAGTGCATGATATTCAAGTGGAGGATGTTAATTTGGTGTATCGCCTCCATTAGTTAGTTTGATTTCATTTTATTACTTTCCTTTTTCCTTTGAAAGTGTAGTGTAATGAGCCTAAATGATACATTATGGGGATCTATCCCTATAATCTATAGGTTTAGTCTACTTAGAGGTCACCCACAACCTAAGACTAATCCCAATGTATAATAAAATTGAGAGGGATTAAATCACCCTCTCAAGGGTGAAAATTTGAGCTATAAAAATATCCATTGCATTATTATGGAATTTAAAGGTGTCTAATGGTAAGGTGTTATAAATATTATGAGGGAAAGGATTCAAATGATCAATCATTACTTGAAAAAGACAACTATACTTAAGCATCTCACTAGGTCATTTATTGAGAACTCAAAGAGGTTAGAAACAGGTAAAAAATGAACAATGAAATAAAAAAAAAATATGAAAACAAGAAGACTGAAAGGATCTAATCTAACCCTCCTCTACACCTACACTAATCTTAAACTAAAACTTAGTTATTTTGTGATGGTTGTGGATGGCATATCTAAGAATTAATGCTTTAATAACTATCCACTCATAGTTAGAGATATATTGAAGGCATTACATCCTAGTATCTCAAATACCTAGGAAGGTCCAATGCTTAAAGGATTCAATTTGGAATGCTAACCTTTATTGTCATGATATTTATTACACAACATGGAAAGGTTTAAGATTATAAATACTTTGAATTTAGATTTATTATCAAACCATATATTTAATACATTTTTTTTTTGGTGAAGTGCTAAATACTTTATTATGGGAATGTTCCATTTGTAAAATTTTGAATAATCTAAACTGTATATGGTCATATTCTCCTATGTAATCCTATATAAACTGGTATGTAGGAATTTTTAAGGAAATAGGAAACATCAACTATAGCCCATATACTAGAAGAAATGGTGAAGATTTTAAATCTTACTTATCATAGTTTAATTGACCCATAATGTATATTTTAATAGTTAATGTCACCTCCTTGCCTTGTCTATAGTATATTTCTTGATGGAATCAACAAGGTTTTTATTTTTTTATTCTACCATTCTGTTGCATTGAGGGTAGTAATTAGATGCAAAATTTAAATTAATATTATTTTCATAATCCCATTCAATGAATTTATTTGACTAGAATGTATACACATTATCATCAACAAGAGAAAAAATGGTTCTGAACCTTGAAATGATGATCTCCTCATAAAACTTGATCACTTATTTAGTTGAACTTCCTCTGGTCACCACTGCTTCAGCCCACCTAGTGTAATATTGGTGGATGTGATGATGAAATTATGTCCTTTAGAAGAGTTTGGGTTGATGATACTAATAAAATTGAGTCACCATTAGGAAAATGGTCTAAATTATATGACTATTTGTAAATGATTTATTGTATGCATTTCATTTTTTACAAATACTTGACACTCATGGCATGTTCAAACTTGGTGCACATCCTTGAGTATTGTGTGAAAATAATACCCAAATATCAATATATTATGTTCCATTTCATTTCTTGGAGGGTGACCACTACAAATCCTATCATGGAAACTACTCATAATATCCTCATATTTAGCCTTAGTTATATACTTGAGATAGATCCTTTTATAAATTTTATGGTACAAGTCTCTTGTCTTTAACATATAATGGGATGTTTTCAAAAATAAAGATATAATTTATTCCTATATTAGTTTATGAGGACACCCCCATATAAAATAAAATATATTATGTGATCATACCTCTAATCAAATACTATTTGGTATTGAATGACTTTCATTACAATGATCTAAGGATCAACTTCACTGATTATCTACACAAGGCCTTAGCCTCTAACCATTTTTTGTGTCTAATTTTAATGCCATATTCTTAAAACTTGGATATCCACTTACATCTAAATTCATTGGTATCATTTTGTTATGACATGATTTTTATGAATGGATCAGGAATAATGGCATGAACCTTGTTCCACAAGATATAATGCTGAAAACTATTCATTTCCTTCACCAAGGCATAAACATGATTATCTAGAGTAGGATAATTCAATTAAATATCCTTAAAATTTGTACTCATGAAGGCTATTGTATGTTGTCCTTAATAAAATATCTATGTGATCACAATAGTTATGGTGTGTTTATAAGTAAAGAGGTAGAGACAGAAATCTTTCATGAAGTTTGAGTTGATAAGGACCGATGCATGTATTATGGAATTTATGACATTTTGGAATGGTATTTTGGATTGGCGATTCCATTCAACCTTTATTTTATATTTAAACATAGCATTAATATGTTTAATAATCTCAACAAAATAAAAAATGAATCTGTATACAAAGTTAAAATTACAAAATAAATATTTGAGATCCTTTTTGATATCAAGAAGAGTTCATTTTAAAGTTTCATCACCTTTATCAAGGTAAATATAAATGAATTATTTTGTGATAGAATGGCCTATAATATTAACTAAATTAACACCAAATACACTCTTCTTATGGTTTAATGAGGTGACATACCTTCAACATCTTTTAAATAACTTCTACATATAACAAATGTGATCAAACTTGTGTTTTGAGAAAACAATCAGGTTAGACATGTAGATGATTATACATTTACCAATTAATCCTTGAAAATAAAAATCCATGGCTTTTTAAAAATTAGTTCTAACATTGATGAGTAAAAATGACATTATTTTATAGGTAAATGTGCTCCACTTGGATATGAAATTAGTTTTGACTTTATCTTCTTGATTGACTAGGACTTGGTTATATCCTAAAAAATCCATCCAAGAAGGACATCATCTGGGATCCACTAAAAATTTATATTACTTAATCTAAGGATGTTATAGGTAGTTATCACTTTCTAACACCCTTTTTATATTTTTAAAATCTACATAGAGTATGATTTATACATTTTTATTATAGATAGGGACTATTTTGGTGACTACGTAGAATGATGGATTGGAAAAATAATTCTAGTTGAGAGCATTTACAAACTTCATTGTGGATGAGAGGTTATAGGATATGATTTATAGGTATTTGTATCTATATAAAGGGAATTTATTCCTACTTGAGTGGGATAATATGTATTATGAAATTTAGGTTCAATACCTTCAAGTCATCATAGGTCTAAGTGACTATACTTTATATCATATGAGAAATTGATTCAACTCATTAATCTTAGATTGAGTAGAATTAGGGATGATGTTGACATTATTATGTTCCTTGACTAATCCTAGGTTTATGATGCTAGATTATTGGTCATTTAATATTACCTATCAACTTATCAAATTTAAATATTATTTCTAGTGAGACAACACCCTTTAGGATGTAATTTTTATTTTAAATTCATGATTTCATAATTATAATAGTCACTACCTAAAATGTCATCTCTCTTTTTCTCTATGCATCAAATACCCTAGAGATATTCAAAAATCCAAAATATGGTGATCATGATCAAAAACTTTGAAATTATAGATGTTATCTCATACTAAGGGGTAAGGTAATAGCTCTATTGAGAATAATTATAGTTTAGAGTCATCTAGGGGAGCTCGATTCACAATGGAGGCTTATAAAGAATCTATGACTTGATTATCCTCATAAGGAATGGGAATAATATTAAAAGTGTTAAAGGTCTCAATAAGATCCTTGGCCCCATTATTGTAATTTTTAAATTAGGTAGTTTGAATTAAAACCTAATTATGACTTGGTTTATTACCAACTTAGAGTCTCCAAACACTTGTTTCTCCTTGAATTTGTGTTTTATATCAAACTAAAAAATTAGGATTAATGATTTATATTCATCAAGGTTGTTAGTGAAAGAGAAGTGTAACCTATATGTGTCTAAGGTTTGTTTACCTTGTGGGTTAATTGAAATAATATTATCTCTTGAACCTTGTTTGGAGTGGGCCTTATCAAAATAAAGGGACCATAAGCCTAGTGAATCATATTTTTTTTCATCTCTATTACTAGGTGGTTCATTGAAAAGAGTGTAAATACTTATTTCTAAATAAATTATGTTCATATTTTTATTTATGGAATTATATTATGTGATCATGTGATTAATTATAGGTTATATATCATTTTCAATCTAATTTGCAATGCCTCTCTAAGGCAACCACATCTGCAAGAATTCTATGGCCATTTACCCAATTAAGGTTTAAGACCAATCCACAATTAATAATATTCCATATGCCTTAGAAATTTAGATTATCTAGATGTCTATAAATTTCATGAATCTAGATTAAAAATCCAATTACATGGGAACATTAAATAACTCACCTACTATTATGATCCACACTTATAGTATTTGGAACTAATGCAAAATATAATGTAGATTATAACAAGTGGTATCAGAGCTTCGATTTGGGAAATTTGTGTAGGGCAAATCCCTAGTTTTATGGAATCATTAATATATTGCAATAAATTACAAATTTTTGCAAAATGTTTTTATTAGAACTTAAGAATATTTTAAATAAGCCACGATAACAAAATCAAGGTTTTATGATCAATTTTGAGGGAGTTATTGCTATTCTAGGGTTTGTAATAATTTCATCATATCCTTTAAAATATAAATAATTTTTATATGAAATTTTTAGTGACACTTTAAAAAACTATAGGAGACTTAAATTAAAAAATTTAGAATTTTTTGAAACATTTTGAGTGATTTATTGAAATTTTATGATTTTTCATAGATTCAATCTATAGGCTAAAATATTTGTAATTTTTCCACCAAATTTTTACTAAAGTGGAGATATACAATAGATGAGATAAAATAAAAAATTTAGACTATTTTGGATATGTTTTGCATAATTTATTAATATTTTAGTGTTTTTTTCATTAACCCTAGTTTGTGTGAATAATAGAGTTTAAGGAATTTTAAGGTAAGTGTAAGTGCACAAAATTGGGGGACAAAAAAGGGCCTACTCGTGGACATGATTTTTATAAAATTTCATAAATTTTTAATTCTATAGATAATTTAATATGGATACACTCAAAATTTTAACATGGTATGAAAATATGAATTGTAGCATTTCAAGTCTAGTTTCTACAAAAAAAAAAATTTGAAAAATGGTTAAGTATAAATAGGTCAAACATCTAAAATTTGAAGAGGACATCCTATTTTTTTTAAAAATCATATTAGATAGATGGTTATGCATCCCACCATTTTTTTAGAATCATTAAATATTATCTGAAACCCTTTTTGAATATTTAGATAAGATCTTATAGTGTGTTACAATTTTTTTAATGAATATTTTTTATTATTATTTTAATTAAGTAGATCCTGAAAACTAACAAAAAAATGGATAGCTGACTGTGCAACTCCCTAACTACCTCAAAAAAAATTATTTTTTTAAATATGTGTATAATTAAGCCTAATTTGTTACCATATAATTTGTTTTAAATTTATATCAATGAAAAACAAATTACATAAACATGAATATGCATATATAGGTGTAACATGTAGTGGTGTAAAAAAGGTGTAGTTAAAAATAAATATAGTTTGAAGCCTTAAAATAGATTAAAAACTATAAAAATCATATATTTAGAAAGAGGACAACATGATCATCATGATGGTAATAATTTTTTAAATTTTGATGTTGAAATCCTTAGTGTATTTGGTGATTGAAGTTTAATTTTTTTAGTTTTTGTCTAAACTCTCGATCTTGGCTATAGATGCACAGTCACAAGCCTTTGGCTCAAGAATCCAATATATTTCTAAGACTAAAGGATCAATTTTGAATTAATTATAATTTTACATTTATATTGTTACATTTATTCTCTTATAATTTAAATTTATTTTAGTAAATATAATAAATTAGGGTCACTCAACATCTGATAGAGTTGGTCTCACAACTGTACACCTTATGATGTGGAAAATAGTTTTTTAAAATTCAATATGGTAAGTAATTAGGAATTTTTATGGTCTAAGTATTAAACCTATGGATTTTAAGGCATAATTTTTGTAATTGATGTCCATTTTTGGTAAAAATAGTCATTTTTTAAGGTTTTTGTGCCTTCCAAATTGATTCTTAGCATTTTTAGGAGTCTTAGGTTTATCAAAAATGAAGTTTAAAAAAATGACTTTGAAATTTATGTAAATTAGAGTGATTGGGTTATAATAGGTCACTTTTATGACCACATACATCAAATAACCACTTTGTGTTAATTTCACTTGTTTGTCATCTCTCCCTCATCCCTGATCACTTTTTATTCATGCCTCATCACCCCTAATCACTATCTCCTCATTATTCATTGTTCCTAATCACTCCCTCATTAACCCTCACTATCCCTATTTATATTTAATAATTACATAATGACCCTTAATTACTCCCTCAATGACCCTTGTTATCCCTCATCATCCCTAATCACTCACTCTTCATCCCTCATCATCCCTCATCACTCCCTCATTGACCCTCACCATCCCTCATCATATTTAATCACTCCCTCATCATCCATAATCACTACCTCATTATCTCTCACCATCCCTCATCATCCGTAATCACTCTCTAATTTTATCTCACTATCCCTAATCACCACTTCATTATCCCTAATCATTCCCTCATTGGCTCTCACCATCCCTAATCACCACTTTATTATCCCTAATCACTCCCTTCTCATCCCTCATCATCCCTAATCACTTCATTATTATCCTTAACCATTAATAATCATTTATAATAACTCCTTCATCATCCATAATCACTCCCTCATTTCCCCTCACCATCCCTCATGATGCAGAGCCCTATTGCATACTCTGTTTGTCTAAGCTCTCAACCAATATCCACCTAGCTTTCACTTTATATTTTATTGCTTAATCCATATCTTTGGACCCTAAGTAAATTTAAAATTCACATATACATTTTATTAATTTAATTTATTCTCTACCATTATCTATATGTCTCACTAAACTCTCCATTCTATTCTCCATACTCAATGCATTCAATCTCTCTTACTTTGAGACTATCCCCCTCACTAGTATTTATGATTTATAACAACTTGGGTCAAATATTGTATCTTATTCCTTAGTATTTAATAGGTATATAAAAAAATTATTTCCAGTCCTTTGAGTCCTATATAACTTCTTCTCAACCCTACTTAACTTCTCAACATAATCCTCATATCATACACTACTTCTTACTCTGTCATAAACTCTTTTTATAGCCTTTTTTTGGCTAATTTCATTGGTATGGTCCTATAAAAAATAAAATAAAACAAATTTATGGATACCATATAATGTCACCCATATATTAAAAAAAAAATATTTGGTTCAACTATTTGATAATTATTTTAGCTCTTTCAGCTCTCAGATTAGGTCTTTAGGTTTCCTTCTACCTTGTCTACCACATAGTCCTCCCCCATCTATAATTATCCATTATTACACAACTTTAAAACACTATATTATATTTTTTAATTTTTAAATAAAAATTTTCACCAAATTTCATGAATTATTGATGGTTACAACTCTTAAAAACTCACTTTGAAAGTAGAAACCCTAATACAGGGTTTGGACTAGTTTTATAGACCCAAGAAGGGTCAAAATGACATTTTAATATTCCAAATGCATTTGAAATTACTATGATTATTGTATTAGGTTTTATTTGACCCTATTAAAATTTTCCAAGTGTTATATTTCCCTTTTTAAGCTATAGTAGATTGACTTAACCAAATTTAAAAAGACTGTGTACTTAGTTACAGGTCTATAGTAATCAAAGAAAAGGTTATTTGTTCTAATTAATTATAAAAAGGGTTATAACCCAAAATTAAGGTTTAAAATCCTCTAAAAAAAATTTAAACAATTTTCAAAATCAATTTTTTCCATCTATAACACTCTATTTTTTAATTTTCATGAGATACCACTTTGACTGTGTTAACTTTCTTGATGACTACAAGACTGTGTTAGTTTTATTTTTACTCATATAAATATATGAAAGCTACTTGAAATAATATAATTCTTCATGATCATATGATAATAAAATCACAAACCTATACATGTTAGTTTTCACTTCAATACATGCATATACCTTCTCACATATATGTATACTCAAAACTTTTGTTTACAACAAATAGGGTTGTGTTGTTCAACATATAATATCCTTAGAAGAATAAAAACATACAATGTTTAAATAATATTAAGGAATTTTTATGTTTATTTAATAATTACTCACACATTAAAAAATACCACCAAATAAAATATCTTCTTTCACAAGACTCTGACCTTCACTCAAATTTCAAGGCACAATTTGTAAAAGCATAGGGTATACAGTTTGTAATTTGAAACTCAAATGACAAATGATATAATAAACATAAAATAAAATTTATTTTTAACTTAACACTCACACTAATATCAAAAATAAATTATTATTAATCATTTTTCACCATTGATAATGTACACTATCAACTATCTTTGCACATATTCAAGAAGATACAGGGTCTGTTTATTTTCTTATCTACAAATAATCAAAACTTGTATTTATTCACTTTTTTGGGGTTATTTAAATTCATAATTTTGAATCATACCCCTTATAACTCTCTTAAATCTAACTTTCAATATAAAACAATACATGGACAAGACTCTTATTACCAAATACCATCCTAACTAAATTTTAACTCTTTTTGTACATTGAGAGTGTCCTCAACTAACTCAACTACTAACATATTTCTCAAATATGATTTTAGGTATATGTGTTGTAACATCCTAAACTCCTCACTAAAGTATAACCACACCAAATTCAATGTTGGACTTCTTGAAACAAGATTTAAGTCTCTATGAAAGTTTAAAAATTAAAATGAAAGATTTGGCAGGAAAGTCCAATACAACTCTAATTCAAAATTAACACAAAAATAGAAACTTATAAAGACTCCTACAAACTTACTATGACATTGACCACTTTATAAATACTTAAAACATGTAACATAGATCATCATTTACATTGGATAGTTTTATGACATGGAATTGCACCCTTGTGGAGGAGTTATTCAGGATCCTCCACTCCCAGTCACAATATTAGGACAACTTTAGGCTGTGAGTAACCTATGATGGGGCTAAACCTATGGATAAGGCTAAATTAATTATAATGAATCACCTAAACTAATTTTGTCATAGGTAAAAGGGTTACAAGTGGTAAAAGTGCTCCTAAAAAGGCTACAAGGTGATGCATCAAATAAAAAGGGGAGAATCCCATAATCTTTAACCCACACTAGATATACATAAAATAATAATAACTAACACAATATCAAAATATAGCTAATTTCATAAGTGTTTCATGGACTAGGTTTAGGTAAAAAACTAATCTAGACGTGCAATATCTTAAAAAAACCCTAAAGGAGGTTGGAAAGGAGGAAAATGAATGAGAAATATTATCCTTCATAATGCCAACATACACAACTCACTCAACATAGATCTAAGGCAATAGATAGGTAAATAAAGTCTATTTTTGCATCAAAAGGAAGTTCTTAAAAATGCTTGATAGGGTTTAGCCTAATCAAGAGGAGAATATCTTACAATATCTTAGAGATTCCCCTACTCTTTAATATCAGAGATTCCTTCTAAAAATTTAAAATTAGAGAGAGAGCTTACAATGTGGAAGAAAATAAGAGATATAGGATAAAGGGGAGAGAGAAAGGGAGTACACCATTTAAGATCATTAAATTAGATGCAAACATATTTCAATAAACTCTCTACCATATTTTGATCAAATCAGGGTTAACATATCATACACAAAATAGCCTTCATTTGTCATAATAGCCTCTGAATCATTTTATTGATTGAACAACACACTAGAGGACAAGCGTTTGCCAAAGGTGATGAGTCATGATCTTGTTATGAATAAAAACCCTTAGAGACCCTAAAAATCTATTAAATTCCCCAATTATTTTCTCTAATCACCAAATCTCCATTTTGGGATTTTACACCATCTCCCACTTGACTTGCTTGTCAAAACAAAATATTCATATTTGAGGATTTGATAGAGCCATTACTATGTCTACTTTGGGTGGCTATTTATTAGAGCTATGACTATGTCAAATGATAAGACAATCCACCATATCTCCGTTATGCCTACACCTACTCTAACCTAAATAAGGATCTTTACTATAGATTGAAAACTAATCCAATTTATTGGTTTTTTATAGTCATTATATCAATGTAGATCCATAGGTTGTGTAGCTTCATTTTAGACTATACTAGGTTTAAACAAACCTATCTTGAATCTAAGATTTAATGGTAATAGAGCTTCACTATTAATGAACCTAGATATATGGATTTCTACTTAATGGGTTTTTATCGAGATCTAATGGTGGCATGACCCTTTAAAACATTTTCTTTTGGTTTAACCTAAGTCACATTCGACCTCTGCTTGAAATATCTTAGCTTTGAATTTTAATCTTGGCCATTAATCTTGATCTGATTCTCTTAAACTATGCCATCTATCAATTCATCATTCATTTTATGGGCCCTATAGTCTATTTTGGTAGGTTCCTATACTCATGTCACATGAACATTGACTCTTTGACCTTACATTTTTAATATAATTTTGCATGGATTGAATATGCTCAATTAATTTATATGAAAGTTATCATGGTCATGAAACTTGGTAGCTTCTCATTAGCTTTAAGGATTTACTGACTCATTAACTTCTCACTAGCCATTGATCTACTTTAGTATGATTAAACATGATCAATTGATCTATTTGGGCCCACTAGCCTTATCAGTCAACATATTATGTTAGATATTCATTCGAGAACTTGAGATCTTGACACTTGTCATCTCCATGTTCATCCTTGGGAAACTTTGAATTCAAATATCTATTTGATCCAACTTTAACTTGGCATCCTTGTGCATGTCCCAGACTGTTGGTTTAACTTTTAAGCATTATATATTAAGATATAAAATACACCAAGGTATGAAATTTGAAAAGGATAATTTAGGCATGAATAAATTCATGTCCATTTTATATTTTAGCTTGAGAGGCTTTTTAAACATACTTATAAAATGCAAAATCGAGCTAACTAGCCCATTTTTGCATGATGTTTGAGATGGTCTGACTCTTCAAAGCTTACCTTTGCCATATTTTGATCATTTATGGGTCAATAAATCTACTCAAATTCTCTATCCAAGCATAATCTTGGTTTTTGGGCCAAAATTGGCCAACATCTTTGGAAACTCATAGGGAAGCATGCCTGCTATGCTTGAGAACCTAGATTAGTACCTTGTCTAATCCATTGGGCATGGAGTCATAAGTCTTTTCTATTAGCTAACATGAAATGATGCAAGGCTACCCCTCTATATATATTCCTTTTAAAGCAATAGTAACAATAATAAATAAAACAAATAAATTTCCTAAGGAACTTATTAAATGGAATATAAAACATAAAAGAAATGTGCATAATGTACTTAGAAGAAAACATAAAATCTACCTACCCTAAACTAACTAATAAAAATGGAATTTATACAAAACCATTGATTAGATGTACAAAATATCTACCCTTTCTTACTAATCTAATATGCTTTACAGATCTGAGGGTAGCCAAACAAAGATAGAGAAGGAAAGGATATTTAATATATTGGTGATACACTTCTCTAAGAATAAGAAAAAAAACAAACTTACCTACCCAATCTGATTGATTACACATACAAGTATCTTAGAGTGGATAGGTGAGTTGATCTTACTCCTTTGACACTCAATTTTTTACTTTGACTTAAGCACAACATGTGATGGTTCCTCATTATCATCTTCCAACTGAGTTACATACTTGATAAGACATCCTCTTGTCAATACAAACATTGAAAAATCAGATCTTACCTCACTCCTACACTTTTTGGCTCCATCATTATTCTCTTTAGGCATAATCAAATCATAATATCCTTGTAGAGGAATATAGCCTACTCCTAAAATATTAAACAAGTCATCCAACTCCATTTTACTTGTTGGTGTATGCAAGATGATCTTGAGTTCATTAGGATATTCTTCTTAAATCACATGCTCATATTGAAATATTTATTCACCCTCAAGGTCTTCCTCCATCACACAAAGTGGTATCTCATCAAACTGCATTACCTAAGCACTTAAGATGTCTTCTTCATCAACCTCACTCAAGATTTCATCTTTTTGTTCAACTATAAATGAGAGTTGATTTGACCAACCAAGGTCCAAAAAGACACATTTGTCTTGCTTAAGGTATGATTTACCTTCCTTTAGATCCAAATTATCAGGGCTACCTTCATTTGATAACTTATCATAAAGTGAACCAAGCTATGGTTCCTAGTTTTGATCCTTTTCTTCATCTATATATAATGGACCTTTAGTAGTCCATTCAAGGTCTACTTTATTTTCAACTTGAGGATTGTCCTCATCAGGATCCAGTTTATTAGTGTCAAAGATGTGACAAGAAAGTTGGTCCAAACTTGATTCTTCCCCTTTTGAATGAAGTGGGTTGTCTATCATGATCTCATCATAGACACTTGCATTGTCCTCTTCAAGTTCATGTATGACTGTAATATCCTCTTCTATCCTTTATATAATAATTTCTTTATCCAATAGGGATATGGTGGGAGGGTGAATAATTTCACCTTGCTTGTAGCTTAGGAGGGTATCCTTCCAACTAGGGACTTTGAAGGCCCTTTTAGGTGGCTCTTGAACTGGTGCTTGGGATACTTTAACTAGCACCTTTTCCTTCTTAAAACCTTTATAAATTAACTTCTATGAGGGGAATGTGTAAGAAATAGCTGAATCTTCTTGATTTTGACTCTCTTCCTCTTTCCTCATCTTCAACTCTAACTCTTTGATTTGCCTATCTATATTCTCTTGTAATAACTTCTCTTGAATGTGGTTAGGGGCTTCATGAAGATAAGGAGCACAAGAGGGATGATATGAGCTACAAGAGGATTATTGAGGAAGATAAGTGGAATCTTGGTCTCAACAATAGTTTGCTCCATAATGGTCTCCTTCTTTCTTTGAAGGCTCTCTTCAAAGGAATTTCAAGAAGGGAAGGTTTGAGGAGCACACGAAAGGTCACTTGGAATGGTATCTTGGGGAAGAAAGGGTGGCATATATAAGGGTTGAGGTGGTACATATAAAGATACATAATGTTGATAGAGTTATACATGTTATTCTTTAAGGCTTCTTAGCTTATCCTTAATGCTTTTAATGTAACCACTTATATCCATCATCTCACTTAAGAGGTTTTTCCAGTTTGCTCCCTCAATAGGTGTCCATTCTTCCTTCATTAGTTGTAATACATTTATCATGTCATAAATGATATTATTAGTGATATCTTTAACATATCCCCTTTGTGTATTAAGGTCTATCATGTACTTTTGATAGCCTAAGATCATTTTCTTCCAACTCCAAATGGATCAATTTGGGGAGTAACTAGGTACATCTTGAGCCTGAGAAGGTTGATGTATTGAATCTTAAGAACCACTTTGGGTGAAGCCATAAACATTTATAATATGATATGAAGGATGCTGAGGTAGATAATAAACATATTGATTAAAAGAGTAATGATACATACCAAATAATTATGACTAGGCACCTAGGATACTTACAACTAGAAGCTATGATTCAGAGTCATCATTTATGTTTAAACACTTTCCTCCAAAGGTTGATTGGATGAAGAGAACACAAAAATCTTCACCAATAAACAATGTAATAAGTCCCACCATTCATGCCAAGAACTATTATGGCATGAAATTGCACCCTTGTGGACGATTTTCTTAGGATCCTCCACTCCTAGTCACAATATTGGGACAACCCCAAGTTGTGGGTAACCTATAATGGGGTTGAACCTCTGAAGAAGGTCGGCTTCCTTTTGATGAATAACCTAAACTAATATTATCATATGGAAAAGGGTTATAAAATGGAAAAGGGGTCCTAAGAAGGCTAAAATATGATGCACCAAATAAAAAGGGGAGACTCCTATAAGCTTTAACCTACACTAGATATGCAGAAGATGATACTAACTCACACAATCTCACAATCTAGATAATTGCATAAGTGTTTCATGAACTAGGTTTAGGCAGAACACTAATCTAGACCTACAATAGCTTAAAATCACCCTAAAGGAGGTCAAAAAGGAGGATAATGGATGAGGAAGATTCTCCTTCATAATTCCATCATACACAACTCACTCAACACAGATCTAAGGAAAGAGATAGGTAAAGAAAGCCTATTATTGCATCAATAAGTGGTTCTTACAAATGCTTGATAGGGTTTAGCCCAATCAAGAGGAGAATATATTATAATATCTTAAATATTCCCTTGATTTTCAAGATCAAAGAGTCCTTATGATAATCTAAAATCAGAGAGAGAGCTTATAATGTAGAATAAATAAGAGATATAAAAGAAAGGGGAGAGAGAGAGGGAGCACACCATTTAAGATCATTAAATGAGATGCCATCATATTTCAATGAATTCTCCACCATATTTTTATCAAATTAAAGTTAAAACATCATATAAAAAATATCCTTCATTTGTCCCAATAGCCTCTGAATCATTTCATTGATTAAGCAACACACTAGAGGACAAGATTTTACTGAAGGTGATGAGTCATGATCTTGTTATGAATAAAAAATCTTAGAAACCCAAAAATATATATTAAATGCCCAAAATATTTTTTCTAATCACTATATATCCATTTTGGTATTTTAAACCATCTCTAACTTGAATTGCTTGTGAATATAAAATCTTCATATATGTAGATCTGACAAAGCCATGACTATGTTGGACAGTTGGTTGTTGGATCTATGACTATGTTGAAGGATGAGACACTCCACCATATCTCATTTATGTCTACATCTACTCCAAATTTAATATGGATATTTAATATAGATTGAAAACCAATCCAATTTATTAGTTTTTGTATAGTCATTATATTGATGCAGATCTACAAGTTGCATAGCTTCATTTTATACTATACCAGGTTTACATAAACTTATCCTCCATCTAAATTTTAATGGAAATAGAGATTCACTATTAATTAACTTAGATATATGGCTATGTATTCTTAATGGTTTTTTACTAAGCTATAATGGTGGAATAATCCTTTAAAACATTTGATTTTGGTTTGACCTAAGTCTCATTTGACCTTTGCTTGAAATCTCTTGGCTTTGACTTTTAATCTTGGCTATTAATCTTTATCCAAAATTCCCAAAATATTCCATTTTTTAGATCCTAATTCATTATATTGGCCCTATAATCTATCCTAGTAGGTTATTATGTTTGTGCCACATGATGGCCTCATGTTCCTCCTCAAGAACATTGACTCTTTAAACATATGTGTACTGTCAATCTGGTTTTACATGGTTTGAACATGTTCCATTGATTTATCTAGTAGTTACCATGGTTTTGACACTTTTTGGATTCTAATTATCTTTTAATATTAATTTAATTACTAACTTCTCACTCACCATTGATCTAATTTGGTATAATTAAACATGCTCTATTGATCTATTTGGGCCCACTAGCCTTGTTAGTCGATGTGCATTATTAGATATTTATTTGGGCACCCAAGATATTGACATGTGTTATATCCAAATTCATATTTTGGAAATTTTGAATCCAAATGTATATTTTCCATAGCTTTAAATTGACATCTCCATTCATGTCCCATACTATTGGTTTAACTTTGAATCTTTATATCTTGAGATAGAAAAGACATCTAGATATGAAATTTCTAGAGGATGATTTAGGCATGAATAACATCATGTCCATGTGATATTTTGGTCTAAGAGTATTTATAATCATATTTATAAAATGCATAATAGAGCTGATCAGTATATTTCTTCATGATGTTTGATATAGTCTAGATATTCAAAGCTTGTTTTTGCCATCTTTTGATCATTTATGGGTCAGAAACTCTACTTGTCTTATTTATCCATGCAGAAGCTTGGTATATGGGCCAAAATTGGCCAATAAGTAATGATTTTCCTACATCATCTCATCATCCCTAATCACTACTTCATCATACCTCATCATCTCTAATCACTCATTCCTCATCCCTCATCACCCCTAATCACTCCCTAATTAATCCTCACTATCACTCATCATCCCTAATCACTCCCTCATTAAACCTCATCATCCCTATTGAATTCCTCATCATCTCTACTAAATTCCTCCTCATTCTTAATCACTCCATCTAATACCTTGATGGTGGTGTTTTTTTGGGGTTTTATAATGTTAGGATCTATAAGTGGAGAGTTGAGTGATATCATAAAATATAAGACATAGTGATAAAAATGATGTGGAGTGAAATCTGAAACATAAATATTTAACACACATGAAAAAATATGGGCCTATTAGAAATGATGTAATTCAGAATTGAAAATACACTAGAAAATAAAATCAATTAAAACCACAATAGCACCAAAAATGGGTAGTAAATACATGAGGATCACCAAGCTATGTGATTTCATAAAACCAATCAATTTCTTTCCATATTTGGACATTTTATGATATAAATAATTACATTGAAGGAATTTTATTTATATGTTTATTGATTGACTCATCATACTAGAGAGTGGAAAATTATTTTCAAATGATTAGAAAAAGTAGTCCAAGACTATAAAGTGGTGCTTAATTCAAATCTTCAACATTCAATCCAATGAAGATTGTCACACTATGAGCTCTCTACTTACACATCTTGAGAAGTGGGTACAAATCACACTATGATATCTCTATTTACACAACTTGAGAAGTGGAAATAAGTTATATATAATTATAAAAATTTAATTAAATAATATATTATGAACCCAATGATATGGTTGGTACTAAAAATATCTCTACTTCCCCCAATAATAAATTATATGAAGTAAAATTATTATTAATTAACAAATGTAGATCAATGATGAGCCAATAAACTTCATCATTTCAATGGAATTTAGAATAATTTAATTTTTACTAAATCATATTTTCAATAATTGAACTTGAAATTTATACATCATATATAAAAATACACTATTGTATGGTCTAGTGTAGGCCTTGAGAAATGGATCACCTAGTAGTGTCACTTGGTGTACAAAATCAAAATTTTTAGAGATGCAATCCTTTTTGACATCTCACCATTAGAGGTGTATGATGTTTTACATGTGGTCAACCATATATTTACCATTTGCATGTAGTCTATGAGGTGAATCCTTGAAATATTGTGACAGATTGTCATGATCTAAGATATCATATATCATAGTTAGTTCATAAGATTTCAATCATTAATTATAGGAAGTGCATGAATCTTGTTAGTTATATTATGAAGTATACTATTAAAGGTAAGAATTAAATTTAATAACATCCTTATTTCACCATATCATAATATGGTTTATCCAATAATAATAAAGACAAAATAATTGAACCATAAACTAGATGAATACAAAGATATCTTTTTGTCACCTATATAAGTTCTTACATACTATACACTAAACAATACTATTGATTTTATCCCTTAAATACCTTTACCTCAAGCCTCTTTATATAAAATATCATTTCTAGAGAATTAATAAATCAAGTGGTAGATCGATGAAATCATGGATAATGGACACATAATGCCCAAATCATTGCCTTGCAAAAGCCCAATTGTGTTTATGCCAAAGTTATGAATCAATTAAAAAATTCTTAACAAGATTAAAGTGAATAATTATTATCCTTATTTAAATATTAAGGAATTTTTATGCCATATCCATAGTGTATAAGTCTTTTCCAAAATTGATCTTATGTTTGGGTATCATCATATTCATGTTAAACTTCTATACATTTAGAATATAGTCTTAAAAACAAAGAAAGGATTGATTGACTATTTGGTTATGCCTTTTAGGTTATCTCATGTAATGAATTCATTTATTTCAAGATGTTAAAAAATATCGTTAGGACCTTTACCTATGTCATTTTTTAATCTACCTTGATGACATCTTAATCTTCAAAAAACATGGGATGAACATCTACACCATGTTGAACTAGTGTTTCACATTTTGCAAAAACATATTTTTATGATAACATGAATAAATGTTTATTTTTTATGAAAGAGATAAGATATTTGTGATGCATTACACACACAAGGAGTGCATGTGTGAACCTAACCAAGATTAAAGTTATACAAGAATGGGAAACATTAAATAACTTTGCATCTAATTCAAATCTTCTCAGGATTAGAAAATTATACACGAGATTTGTGTTTAATTTTTATCTTTTAAACCAAACTACCAAAGGTGGAACTAAATAAAGTTTCATCTAGTCAGCTCTGAATAATAAAGATAATTTAATGAACTAAAATTTAGACTCTATTTTGTGTTATTACTTATGTCACTTGACTATAAATTTGGAAGATCATCCAATTCATTTAGTAATAAAATTGACTATCATAAATGGGTATTGAAAACACAAGTCCTAAAAAAGAGTTACTTTATATTATGATGGATTAAAAACATATGATTTGAATCAAATATATCTTTATATTATATACTTACATCATATGATGAGGGAGTGATTAGGGATGGTGAGGAATGGTGAGGGTCAATGATGGAGTGATGAGTGATGGTGAGGGTCAATGAGGGAGTGATTGGTGATGATGAGGGATGGAGAAATATTGATTAGGTATTATGAGGGATGAGGAGGGAGTGATTAGTAATGATGATAGATGGTTATAATAAATGAATGAGTGATTAGGGATGATAAGATTGAGTGATTAGAGATGATGAGAGATAATGAAGGTTAATGAAGGAGTGATTAGGGATGAGGAGGGACTGAATAGGGATGAGGAAGTGATTATGTATTATTAGGGATTATTAAGTATGGGGAGGGAGTTATTATGGATGATGAGGGATAGTGATGTTCAATGGAGGAGTGATTATGGATGATAAGGGAGTGATTAGAGATGATTAGAGATAGTGAGGGTCAATGAGGGAGTGATTAGGGATAATGAGGAATGATGATAGATTGATTAAGGGTAAATGAGGGATGAGTATTAAGTGATCAAGGATGAGGTAGGGATGATTAACAAGTGAAATTAACACAAATTGGTCATTTTATGTGTGCATGTCATCAATATGACCTAAACTACCCAAATCACACCACTTTGAATCAATTTCAAAGTGAGTGGTTTGTAAAATTTAATTTTGACAAACCTAGGACTTTTATAAATGTTAGGAATCAATTAAAAAGGCACAAAAACCTTTAAAATGACTATATATTTACCAAATATGGACATCAATTTCAAAATTTATGTCCTAAAATCCCTAAGTTTAATACCTAGACCCTGAAAATGCCTAAGTACTAACTAGATTAAATTTTGAAAAACTATTTTCCACATCATAAGGCATGCAACTGTGAGACCAACTCTATCAAATTTTGAGTGAACCTAATTTATTATATTTACTAAAATAAATTTAAAGTATAAGTTTACATTTCTATTAAATTTATATTGTTACATTTATTTTCTTATACTTATATTACATTCATATTGTTACATAAGAAATACATTTCTATTAAATTTTTATTGTTACATTTATTTTCTTATACTTATATTACATTCATATTGTTACATTTATTTTCTTATACTTAACATTTAGAGTAGTAAATATAAGCTTCTGGCCAAAGTTGCCTTCATGTATAATTACCACATGTTTTTGGAGATGTTTTTGGTCTTATTACAAAATAATGCATATGCTTTATATAATGTTTATGCATTATATAATGCATACACATTGTATGGTACATCATATAATACATATACATTATATAGTATATTATATAATGCATACACATTATATAATGTGTATGTGCTATTTGAATTTAAATTAAAAACATTACTTTAATTTTTAAAACAACACTAATGCATACGCATTATTTTTTTTACAATAACATGATTGCACTATACATTAACGTGATCACATTATGGCTCATTAATTACCAAGCCATAATTTAAATAAAACAATTTTATTAAATAAATAACATTATTGCATTATTTATTAACATGATTTCATTACCTAAAATTCCCATGAAATTATCCCCTAACTCTGTGTACTTACCTAGAAAGCAGATATTGATGCTAAATAATAATGGCTCTTTTTGGATGAGAGATATTTTAATGATTTTTTTGGCAAACATGCCCATCTATTTATTTCTAGGCTTACACAACATTATATTAAAAATTTGATATTCACACAATGATATTCTTCATGGGAAGAAATGGAATATGTTTTCCTAGATCGATGGGATATAAAAGAAAAAGATAATGAAGAAGAATAAGAAAATAATGATGAATTCAGTGATGAAGGAAAAAAATAGTGGAAGAAAATGAGGGAAATGAGGAAGAGAATAAAAATTATGAAGAAGAAACAAAAATAGAGCATCATGATGATGATGATGATGATGATGATGATGATGATGATGATGATGATGATGATGATGATTATGATGATGATGATGATGATGATGATGATGATGATGATGATGATGATGATGATGATGATGATAATGATGAGGCTATAAATTAGGCAAAAGGAGAGGTAGATGATCTAAAAGAGGAAGAAAAAGGATTGGATAATAAGGTTTTAAATAGTTTGTCTCCAAATAAATAAGATTCAATTTATCAATTTCATGGATGCATTCAAAATGA
Source organism: Torreya grandis (assembly GCA_037957365.1). Lineage (NCBI taxonomy): Eukaryota > Viridiplantae > Streptophyta > Pinopsida > Cupressales > Taxaceae > Torreya > Torreya grandis. Next base: position 2,654,995 of record JARHVA010000154.1, read on the forward strand.
GAAGGTCATTGTGCCCATAAAACCTAACATCAAGTATAAATTCATGAACATGGATGTGGATCAACATCTACATGTTCAATAAATAAATATCAAGGAGGCTCAAATAGATGGTCATAACATTTAAGTTTTTGAAGATTTGAAGGTCACTATTGACAAATATGTTTTGCATTTAGATATTTTATGCTTTCGATATCGATGACATGGATATGATTCTTGGATATCCATGGTTAGATACTTTAGGAACAATCAATATTAATTTTCAAAAGAAGTTCATGAAGTTTTGGTATTGGAAAAATAAGGTCATTTTACAAGATATCATAGTTGGAAAGGCACAAAGAAAAATCAAGGTATATCATGAAGATGAGATTAAAGTAAGTGAAGAAGAGCATGTGAAATATTCATATTAATACATAGATGAAGAAACAATATAAGAAAATAAAAACACTTCATCTACTCAAGAGACAAAGGAAATACCAAAGAAAAAGGTTGAAGAGGTAGAAGAAAAGGTTGATAAGGTCAAATTATTAGAAAAAATTGAGGTATATAGACACCACATAATCATGAGAGGAAATAATCATGGATCCATGTGAGGGAGTGTCATAACAACATGCACTTTGGCTATATAGGGAATTAGAGTTTTGATAACTATGGATATGCATGGAATCCAAAGAAGAAATACTATGGTTAAGTATCGAACTAGAGTAGCATAACAGACTATGGAACATGGAATCAGTGGGGAAATAAATATAACTATGCATAGAATAATAACTACTATGGTCATGAATGGAATCATAGTAGTGCAGTGGAATATGGTACATGGAATCAAAGGAGGAATACTTATTCATGGATACCAAGGCAACATAGTTATGATCATTAATGTAATTAGAGTAGCACATTGGAATTTGTAAAAAAGGTTGTAAATATATCACCTACTAGGATCACATATAGGTGGTTGGATGATCAAACTTGGAGATAAGTGTGTATTGATATGAAGCACACTCATTATTTGGTTTATTCCTATGTTTTAGGGATGAAACATGTCAAGGAGGGAATGAATGATATGTACCTAAGGATATGATATATTAATGTATATGGGTTGATGGAGATGCCTACATGTGGTACACATCCCTCTTAGATAGTTATATGGGTATAATATATTAGGATAAATGAGTAACTTGTGGAATTATTTCATTGGCTAATGGTAGGCCTACATTGGGATTAGGAGGTTACCTATCCATTTTTATTTATATAGAGTTACATATAAAGGAGATGATTACAATTCTAAATAATCAAGTAAGCATTGCGTCTTATATTGTAAGAGGATATTGGAGGTTGTCCCCTCAAAGAGACATTGTGGATTTATTCTTTCCCAAAGGAGTATTGTATGGTGTTTCCCTACCTTAAGGGTGATTATTCTATTTCTACATATATTGAATATTTTGGCATCTTGGCCCACCAATATCTATTGTTTTGTGTTGATCTATATTATATTCTACATTATTTCCAAATATTATAAGTGTGGATCTTAACACCTAATACCTTGACCTTATATTTGTCTAACTAAATAGCTATTTTTTCAAACTTAATGTGAGTTATCCCTAGTCTCCTACATATTCCAATAGGCATGACATTAGCTAAGGCCCTTGAATTAATATATAGTTGTGCATATTATTCCCAACTATCAAAACCATAAGGAGGAAAGGGGGAACCTCAATGTTGTTCTTATGTATTTATACATTAGTGTGTACAATATTTTACTTATCCTAGAGTGGTATATCAATTAAGGATTTATATAAAAAACCACACTAATCAATGATTTTATATAACTCATGTAGTGTGATGTTGGCCTTGATTTTTTTCATGTATTTAACTTTGTTTTAACTAGTATTACATATGGTTTGTATTGATTATATAAGATGAATTTGGTCACCACATTTTTTGGGTAAGGGGTAATTATTGGCATTCCGTTCACAAGATGTATAGCCATTTTTTGGGTGGACCATATTTTGTGTCCTACTCATCAATGTGTATTTATTTCTTTGATATTTTTGAAAAACATTAATCTCATTTATGGCCTTCTTGGTCTCATCATCTTTCTATATGGGGAATTCAAGTGTTTCTAACACCATAATAGTACTTAGGTATCTCAACATGTTTAGGATTTCAAAGACGTTGGTTGTATTTTGGTAATTTTAAATCACCTATTAGCCTTCCATATCATTTTATATTATGTCAAAATAATTTTATCATTAGATGTAATCTATATTTTCATGTTGGGTTGTGTTATGCACCCTACACCAATTGGGTAGAACTAGCTCATAAATGTTGATATTAGGAAAATTACTAGGTGAGTGTTTTGACTAGTTGTTAAAATGGTTGAATGGATTATTTTACCTTTGGTATTAGAAATTTTGATTTTAATTTCATCCACTATCATTCCCAACCTCCCTTTAAATTCCTAAGAAATCATTGCTAAGCTTCTACACCATATGTTGTATAGCATCCATTTCATTATTGGTATAGTCTTGAGGCATATTTTGAATGTTATTCATTAAGGCAACTAATGCCTAACCATGAACCTATATTTATAAATCACCATTAGTGGGGTATAATAACCCAAGTTTTGTTAGGTGTATCTTATCTTACAGGTAATAGATTCATCATTAGTATAATATTTAGAATTAGGGATAGGATTTAAGGCCAAAAAATTTAGGACAATGTTTGGAATAGATACAATAATATGACCCTATGGGTTTATTTTCATAGATACCTTAATATATTTTTTATATTCAAGTGTAAATTTTACCATGAGAGGGTCTCTTCACAAGACCATAACTATCTAGGAACCTAATAATTTTTATACATTTCTGAATCTAGTTAGGCATTCAGTCTATGTAGTGTTGTGATTCAACTATACATATTTTAAAACCTACCATTGAATTCCCTAATTGGATAATTGGCTTATAGTTTCATACTAACAAATTTATGGTATAATTCACTAAGATATATAAATCTTCCAACTTGAGATAAGAAGGTGTTGATGAACTAGTATTAACTAGTGTTACAATATTTAGACAATTTTAATAATGAATCATAAGCAACATATTATAGGGTAAAAGGAAATAGGATACATGTGGCATCTTCATGATTTATTTTTAAAATTCTTAGGGTAGTATTTAAGATTATGTGTTCCTTATTAGTTTTCCCCCATTAGATGTAAATAAGGGTAGGTATCTTTCTAGGTTTTTATATAGGTCATGGATATCCCAAATAATGTTAATAGTGTATATGACTAGCCAAGACATTTGTATAATATGATTAGTATTACAATGTAGAAGTGGACTAGGTTAAACAATTTAGACTCTTGGTCTCCCTTTGTCAAGTGTAGGTCTCTTAAACATTCTTAGGATGGGAATAATATCAAAATAGATTAGACATGGACCTAGTGGTATGTATAGATAGCTCTAAGGTGTTCTATAGTTGGATAATATTTTAAGGATAGTGATGAATATATATAATTAATCTTTTTATGTTGGTCCCTCCCTCTATCACTAACTTCTCTATATTGATATGGATTTTGTCTGATGGTTTTTCATCCTCTCATTTTAGGATTTACAAAGGTAATCCATGGAATGAGTTTGTTTTTTAGATCTCCTATGTATCATCCTAGGAATATACCTAAGATCATGCATATAATACCACATATATATTTAAAACCTCCATCCAAGAACTATATCAATTCTAGGTATCTTTGTCACCCTTATCAATATGAATATCAACAATGGAAATTCATGATTCCAAAGGTGGGTTAATAAAAATAAATACCAAAGAGAGGTAAGGGAATTTATAAAATTATTTTATTAGGTCTTATAGGGATGATAATGATTTTATGGATAATATATAGGTTTGATTGGAAATTACCTCTATGTAGCTAGCTCTACTTAGGCTCAAACTAGACTAAAATGGGAATAATTTATGGGGTAAGTTTGTAATGATAATGTTCCCTACATAATTATTTCAAAATATAAACATCAATGAATGTTTTTGGAAAAATAAAAATGTATATGACTATTTAGATAAATTTAAAAAATCACAGAGATTAATCAAGTTATAAAATGACTCAACTTAACTACACACACATATAACAATCCAAACTCATATCATAGTCCATGAAAAAATTCAACATTCACCTCTTAAAAATAATAAGTTGGAAGGATTTCACAATAAGGACCCAATGATCATGAAAATTATGTCAAATTTATATAATCTTTTAAATTTAGTGTCTGAGATGCACATATATAGCATCCAAGCAATCATACGTCAAAGAGGGACTATGCCACAATTGACATGGTTCAAAATGGTTAGAAAAGACATAAATTCAAAATCATGATAAGGAATGGGGAATGTAGGATCACTATGGAAAAAATTTCAAATTCAACCAAATTAGGGCCCTTTCACAATTTTCAAAGAAAATCTTCCCCTAACTATTTTACCTTTTCTTCTTCAATATATTATTCCTTGAGGATTATGTTGAACTACCTCATCATTAGTTATCCTTTATACTATATTAAATTGAAAATAAATATTCCATTTCTATGTCACCATGTCTTTGGTTGTGTCTACTACTAGTTAGATTGATGGGGGCCACGTGGAAGAGTGGTAACTATAAAGGTACCTATATGAGGAATGCCACTTGAAAATGTGAGAGCTACAAAAGTATAGATCTGAGGATTGATAGATGGTATAGAGCTAGTAGATTGAGTTTGAATTAATTTGGCATATGCTTAATAGTCACTTTTAATATTGGACATATTTATACTATTAGTTATAAACAATACCTTATTTTCACCTAACTAAGCAATGTGGTTGGTAAGAGGGGCTTGGAGATTCCCCTTCATAAACATTACTCATTATAATTTATCCTTAGTATATCCTACCTATTTGATGAATTTATTATTTTTGGTCCTATTAGAATATAGAGCTATTCTACCAAATTTTGTCATGAAATTGGCCAACTTAATGGAAAAATCCATGAAAGAGTTAATTTGGCCATCTAGTTTGATCAACAACATGATCCTTGCCTCCTAAAACAACTGCATAATTGAATGAAAGACATTATTAATGTAATTGAATAAGGTATCCATATCTTTATCCCATCATTGTAGAAAATTATTCATGTGAATCACCTAATTATAGCTCATTCCAATGTTATAAAGGGGTCATTAAGTTTAGTTGTGGAAATATGACCTTATTACAATACATGTCTATATGTACTAATTTTGTTTCAAATATGTAATTTTGTAAATGAAATAATTCACTTTATTCTACCATGGAGAATTTATTACCTTGGCTTGGTAACATTATGCTAATAGGTCATATAGGGATTCTAGTTCCCCTTTAAATTATGTAATGATGTTTTTTGGGATTGTATCCTTCATTTACGTCTCCAATATTTGAATTTTTAGTTTCATTCCTTGGACTATTTTCTTGCCTACATCTCTAGTGGTAGTGATGGTTGATTCATGATCCTCTACCCATTCATCATTTTTTAATAGTACTCCCTTTATTTTCTAGTTGAAGATAAAATATCATCTTATATTACATGGTAGATGGGTGGCCCTTTTATGGTGACTCTTCTCCTGGTAACTCTCTTAAACTTATGTGTGTTTATAAAACTCAAGTTTGACTTCAAGATCCTCTATGATTACCATTCATGTTCTATAATCCTGATCTAACTAAATTTTCTCCATATAATTTTCCCCTACCTATGGCATTATAGTGTAAGCAAATGAGGATGGTGAATAAGGTGAAGCATTGGATAGAGGTCTGAGAAAATGTGTGTTATGGATAATAAGAACAAAGGTTTTTCATGACATTAAGGGAATGAATTTGGTTTAATGGGGAGTCAAAATTGGTGGGGAAAGGATAGCCATAGCTAGAGGAACTAGGGATGGAGGTGTCAAGGAGTGGGATATAAAGAAGTCATTGTAATCTGAGTGACATGTAGAGGGATTTTAATTCCTTTTCATTTAGTTTTTTTTTTCAATAGTGGAGGGTGCTAGATAAAGTGGGATCCTATTCATAAATACAAATTTTGAATATGGTGAATTTGAGATCGATTCCATTACTGACACTATGGCTTGTTATTATAGTGGTGTTGGGGTGACAATGCTTGGAGAGGTGTAAGTTTTAGTGTTATAAATGGGTGTAATCACAACCTATGTGATATGGGCTAATAGTTTTGAGATGAATATAATAGATATAGTGAAAATGGTAGAATTCTTAATAGTGGTCTCCATTAAAGTGGTTTCCATAGTGGTAGTAGGGGGAATTGAATAGTGGGACCTATTGAAGTGGTTTCCCTTGAGATGAAACTAGGGAAGTGTTAATTGGGGAAAATATGATATAAATAATTAGAATAGGAGGGGCCATAGTTTGATTGATAAGGACTAAACAAATGGGAATGAATATGGAGAAAATAGGGGCATCTTACAAGAAATATTTCTTAGAGGTTACTCTTATTTTTAGGAAGAAAGGGGAGTGTCAAAAGGTGTATATTCTAATTGATTAATTGAATGAAATGGAATGCAATTTGAATAAAATTTATCTACTATTGATTATACTGGAGGATCCAAAACAATTTGGATCTTCAATATCAAAAAAAAATATAAAATAAGGAGAGGGAGCCATGGGGTGAATTACTTCTTAAATTTGGACAACCCTTGGTAGAGGCAAACCCTAAAGAACCTTCTTCTTTAGTGCATCCCCTATTCCTAATGTTTCTTCTTCCTAATCTTAGGAATTCCTTAGCCTCTCTTTTTGTTTCCTTTATTTTTAAACTTGAATTGGTATGGATACAAGGCCTACTACATGCATCTTTATATTCACTTCCTTATCATCCATCACATTGACAAAAACCAAGTCATATGGATGAGTAGTGTGTTTATAAATTGAGTGAACCTTATCTTTCAAAGATTACACACACACACACACACACACACACACACACACACACACACACACACACACACACACACACACACACACACACACACACACACACACACACACACACACACACACACACACACACACACACACACACACACACACACACACACACACACACACACACACACACACACACACACACACACACACAAACCAACTCTATCTTTCAAGTCCCAATGATGAAATTCATGGTCATTAAAATTGAATGAGACCATATGAGCTGAAACTAAATCCAAATCATTCCATTTATTGATAGTGCAACTACTAAATTTGTAAGGCAATGTGGGTAAAGTTAATTGTTTCTTCTCCCTACATACTATGACAATCCCATTAGGATGTAAAAGATAATCTCCTACTCTAATAGATTGTACAATATAAATATATGTAATTTGAGGAGATATACAAGTAACCCCTCTATCTAACTGATTATGAAGTTAGGATAAAACTAATAAGTTCCCATGATCATGATTTATTTTCTCATTTTGTTAGAAAACCTAGGCATATGTTCCTCTTCAATGGATTGATACATTAGAGGATATAAAAACACAAAAAAAATTCCACATTATACTTGAACCCATGAAGGTATAATTTTTATAAATGTTTATGGAATAAAATTTCTAAGGTAAGAATCCATAATATAATGTTGTCAAAGAATATTATGGCAGTAATGGCATCCACCAAGTAGGACGTCATATAGAAATTTTCACCACTTCTTATCTATGAGATATTTTTCTTGAGGTTGGATGCAAGCAATTCAACCAGAGTGGGAATTTGTTTATCATTGAGGATGATAGATAGGATGGGCACCTAGTGTTGATTAACATGAGATATATTCACGTCACCTTAGAGTTAATTCATGAGTGTCATCCTGATCTAGACTTTTAGACGAAAATTTTGAATATGGATATTATCCATATCTTCTTGATTGATCCAATGGTCATGATATTATACCAAGTCTTTTATAACCTCCCCTAAGTCATTATTGGTAATCTAATGAGAGACAATTTCTTGGTTATACTAAGTTTAAGGTGGGGGTAGTTGGTAGAATCTCTTAAATGTTATTCCAACTATGTAGGTAATTTTGTTTTTTATTTTGAGCTAAAATTAAAAAAAAATTATCATGCATAATGTAAAAAAAATCCATAAATCAAATATATCCATGGGAATACCTCTAATTTCACCATAATCAAATGAATCTTAACTTTTTGCATGGAAATTAGATCATCCACATATGTGGCATGATCTTATTTTAGGATGTCTTCCTTCTTGAATGGCATGGATTTGAATAATTCCTCATGTACTATAGTGTATTACTTGAAATTATTGGACATATCCCCTTAGAATAAGTGGGTATTTTATAACACATAGCTAGTCTAATATGTGAACAAGTAACCTTCCATAACCTCTTGGAATTGATAATTCTACTAGCTCATTTGATTGTACATGTGTTCCTTTGGTTCTAGGTTGTTAAAGGAAATTTTTATTAGAAGGTAAATATAATTAATGGTGATTAGTGAAATTGGATTGACAATGTGAACTGCCCAAGTTAGTTTAAATTTATGAATGAATGCAATAGGTAAGCTATTCATTAGATTTAATGCTGAGAGGATAGAAATAAATATAAAGTTATTTTTTTGTTGAAATTCAATTCAATTTTTTTTATGTGGATTTTTGTGTGATGTTGTTAGTCCATGTCCCCTTTACACTTATTTTTAGGCTAGGTTTGATTTGAGTTATCATAATAACATCACTACAAGTTTTTTACTTGTCTCCATTTGATAGGTTCAAGTTTTTGGCCTCCTTGGTTTGATTGTAATATTTGAAAAAAAACATAATGTGAGAGTACTAAATAAAATTATCAAATTGATTAAAAAATAATACAAACTCTCTAGTGATGTGAAGGTGTAAGGGAAAAAAATTTCACCAAGTGTCATAATCTAACTAAATTGCATTCTGACATCTCAAACATCATGCTCTATTTTAATGAACCATAAAGTGAGAGGGTGATAAAATGTGCCAAATGTCACAACTCAATTAACTCAAAATATAAAAATAAATAATAATGGCACAAAGGAGTGAAAAATTACAAACTCATAAAGGAATAACATGTATTATGTATAACAAAGGAAATAAATTCAGCATTCACACAAATAACCTAGAAATAATATAAAACAAATTTATAGAGTTGTGTCAAAAGAGATACAAATTTGGAATAAAGAAAAGGTGTTTTATATCTCACAAAATTTATCATTATAATTTAAATCCTCAAATAAGTGGTTTATAGTCCCAATGAACCAAATTAATTCTATGTGATCATATTGGGAACCTACTAAGCCCACTACCTACTTGCAAACACTTATATCAAATTTTATTCATTATTAATTAGTCTTAAATATAAAATTTTAAAATTTAAAAGAGAGATTGAATTAATTTAAATGATTTAAAAAAAATCATAATATAGGAAATAAATTATGGAGACACTCCACTATCATCAATTTCTATGTTGAAATTGCAAATTAGAAGAATTTCCCGAAACAATGCATAAATCAAAATGGAAATCTTTAAAACATCCTAAATATTCCATATAATTTAATTTTAAATTTTATGAAACATTGGTGCATCCCTAATTGGGTTAATACACCACATAGAATTATCTAATCCATCATCAATATCTTAAAATTAGTCACCTTTTTACAAATGTATCGCTAGGCATATTAAACCAAGTAAATGTAACCTTGAAAATGTGACTACAAAATGACAAAATCAAATTAATTATCTAATTAATTAATTAGGATTATTAAGTATATTATAAAAATTAGGTTACATGGAATGCACATGTCATAAATATTTTAAAATCAAATATTTCCTAATATACTCATGACATAAAAACTTGCCAATTAAAAATTCATAAAATCCTCCTCCCTCCCAAAGCAAATTGAATGAAATTTGGATAGTGTGCAAGGAATGTTTTTTTCAAATCCAAGGCATGGGAGACAAGATATTATAAGTCCTTCCGCACTCCATACTCAATATTCCACACTCTAACCCTTAACATTAGATTCCCAACTCCCCTTTGAGGATTCATTCTCAACCACACATCTTGATCTGAGATCGATGGTCCATATTCAAAGGATAAATATATAAATAAAAAGGGCCTCACTCTCTTTCAAAAACATTTTTTTTGATAAAATTATGATGCCAAATCCTTAAGGAATATTCAAGTATTTATTCTCATTGTTCATCCAATAATGCATAACACAAGGGGAGATTCCATCCAATTGAATTTAATACATTACTAAAGATCTCAAGAACTATATTTGGACCAATCCAAACTTGAATTCTAACTATAAAGAGACATTTATGAGGAAAGTATAATCATTGTATTTTGTCTTCTATTTTTTTGTTTGTCACTTATTATTCCTTGTCTAATCCAAGGAAATGCACCTAGGAGTTAGTTTTATATTTTGTTGGTTTGATTTTCATGATAATAATAAACTAACCTCCTTTACAATCATGTGATCAAATATGACATGCCCGGTTGGACTAACACCCCACATTATCCTTTGAAACATCATAACGTCCTTATAATTGAGAAATTAGATGAATATTGATCATAATTTCACCTCTTTTTTCTCAATTTATCAATTTTCCATTCTCAAATTATTGATAAAAATTATCTACTAATCATTGGAATCACTGCCCATAAATGATGATATCAACCTGGTAATTAACAATATCACTTCTTTATTTCCTATGCTTTTAGGTAAAACAATAGGATCAACCTAAAAATTAAAGGAATAGAATTAATAAATGGTAGGAATGCTCATAGGTTTCATTTAGACTATTATTTTATAGAAACATCAAAATCAAAAACTAAAATAGTGGGATTGACCTGTATATAAATGGAAATGCCATAGTAACTTTTGTATCTGTATTTCAAATATTTTGGTGATATCATACTTAGAAATAATATAATTCATAATATAAATAGTGAAATCATTTCTATTTTAATTTTGTCTATATTTTTATAGAATCAACAAAATCACCCTGTTTAATAGTGATATCACCCTACTAATCTATGGAATTGCTAGTTATCTATTTTATATGTTCTTTATTTGTAGATCAGTGATATTGATTATAGAATCAATGTATTCCCCTTGCTCAATGATAGAATTAGCCTATGACTATTTTTTGAGACTTCAAAAAACATCATTTCTACTTCCTTTATATTTTCAAAGGCCACAAATCTAAACACTAATCTATTTTATATAGGTTTCATGAGTCAAAAAATTGGTTCTCTCATAAACAAACACATCTAAAAATCACATTACAATTGGACCGTTTAATCTAGGTTTCAAAATTTGAATGAAGCGTTGGGATGCGTTGGGTGCGCTGGGAGTGTTGGGCGTGCTGGGCATGCTGGGAACACTCCCAGAATCAAAATCCGAATGTGCAGGGAGGTAGATAGAAGATGCCCTTCCAAAAGGGGGAAATGAAGGATGGAAGGTAAATGGAGAATTGGTGGTGGAGAACCAGGAAGGAGGTACTAAATGTGGAGGGACAACAGGAGAGGAAAAAGAAAATGAAGGATCTGAATTTTTTGCTGATAAAAAGATTGGGATACCTTTGAATAGATTGGATCCTTTCTATGGTACCAGTACCTCCCAACAAGATTATTATCTTGTTGTGTTGGGGCAGATGACTGAAAAGGAGAAAGAGAATGGGCATTTAAACAAGGAAAAATTCTCAGAAGTGCAGAAGGTAGAGTACTCAGAACAAAAGAAGTGGTCCTCTCTGTTTGGCAAGAAACCCAATGAAAAATTTCTCTTCCCACTGGTTATTACTAAATCATGCTGGGAGAAAGGTGAGTTCCAAGTATTTATCCTAGATCCTTTAATTGATTTTTCTGTGTCTTCTTTGGAATTCACCCTAGTGGGTAAATTTTTAGGGGCAAGACCAGATATAGAATCCCTTACCAAGATGGTTAAAAGGAAATGGGTTATTTGAGGAGATGTTGAAATGGCTCCTATGTTGAATGGTTTCTTTTTGTTCAATTTCAACTATAAAGAGGACATGAATATGGTTCTATGTGGAGGACCATGGTCTTTTGGCAAATGCTCTTTAACCATTAAAAAATGGGAGCCCAACATGGACCTATCAGCTTCTTTCTTCTTAAACACTCCCATTTGGGTAAGACTTCCTGGACTTCCCTTAGATTTTTGGCATGAGGACATTTTTAAAGGTATAGCCAGCTCTTTTGGTGAACTAGTGGCATTAGATAATGCAATGGTTACTAGATCCAAACTTCAACATGCTAGACTTTATGTTAAAGTTGTAGATTTGAATAATCTCCTAGAAAAAGTGGATTTAATTTCTAAGCATGGCAAAAAAACTCAAAGGTTTGTTTTTGAAGATTTTCCCAATTCTTTCTATGCTTGTAAAAATAGGGGCATTGGGCCAGAAACTGTCCTTACAAAAGGAAAAATTATTCAAGCAGTGTTTTGGATGAAACAAAGACCAAGGTTCAGCACAAGAAAGTATGGATACCCAAAGAAAAAAATCAACAAGAACTAAAGAAGAATGAAGATAATAAAATTCTGCATGTTGAGGAGGAGAAAGAGATCTCTATTGAAGAACCCAAAGTTCCACAATCAGATGCAGATGAAGAGTTTGTGGTTGAGAAAGACAATTCTGAGCAAGAAGGCTATAGGCTGCAATTTGAAATAACAAATCTTGAACAAAGAAAAGATGAGTTGACAGATTTAACAAAACAAATCGTTGGCTATCAAAAGATAGAAGACAACTGGGGAGATGTAGAAGACAAAACTGAACTGGAGGAAGGAAAATTATTGGATGGAGCTGAAAATAAATTAGAAGAGGATGATCCTCTTTTTTCTAAGACCAAGGTGATTCAGGCTAAGAATGTTTACCCTCTGAAGGTGATAAAAGTAAAAGATAATGGAGAAATCATAAAGCACTTTTCAAACCAAAGAAAAGAGCTAAAAAAAGACCATTACAAAGGGGGTTGAAACAAGAAGTAGCAAAAAAGACTAGAAAATGAAGGCTAAACACCTGGTTTCTACTATGGATAAATCTAGAAAAGGAGATGAACAGTTTTTAAAAATGAAACCGGATGTTGGCTCTCCAGACCGACCGGGAAGAAGATCCGCAAATAAAAATAGAGAATTAGAAAGCAAGCAGAATAATGCTGATGGTAGGCAGGCAACTATTCTGGATTTTACCCCTCAAAAATAGATAGAAAATATTTATTTGGAATTTTAGGGGGCAAAACATAAAATGGTTAATGATGTTGCCCCTGTTTTTTCTTGATTTTGCTTCTAGTTTTTAGTAGGCTTAAGGATTGCTTATCCTGGTGCTTGTAATTGATCTACCTCTTTAATTCTGTCAAAGGGTTTCAGGGTCCCTTCAAAACCTGTTTTTACCTTAATCTAAAACACATCTAAAAATCACATTTTATTTTGGTACATAAAACAAACCAATATTTGAATTGGGTATTTAAAATACTTATGTTATCATTCGTTTGAGTATTTTTAGTGTGTTTGTGGGTGGATTATTATGTGTATGCTATCCCTTACCCACTTGTGGGACCCTACATGATAAAAAGCACATAGGTTAATTTTTATTTTTCCAAAAGAAAAAATAGAGTATGATCTCCTCTTTCCCACTTGTGGGATATTGAATATCATAAATAATGAACCTTCATTTTTATTTTGGTTGCACAAGGTGGACTTAACTACCATCTAAGAATCCTTAAGGCATGATGATTGGGATTTTATCTCTCAGTGTACTTACCAACCTCATTTTATGATGGGTGATATAAATTGGGGGTATTTATTGTAAAATTATATAAAATTACCCATAAAGGGGATTTTGAAAGCCATATATTTATCCCTAAGGCTAAGCTACCAGACATCACTCTTAAAGTTCAATTTGTGTTATCACTTAAATGAGATATCATGGCTAAAGTTGATATGAAGTGGCTAAACACTCCCAAGAATTTTACATTATATTATTCTTCCATATAATTTTGAGCCCCACATACTGTGATGTATATCAAGGACCATCTAGAAAGCCTTGTCAAATTTTAGACTAAGACCACTTGGCTATAAATGATTTTTAGTACGAGGAAAACCAACCTCCCCAAGATCTCATGACATACCAATTTAAGTGAGGATTAAGAGATTAACTTGTTCCCACTTCTTGTGAGTTAGATACATAGGCTACAATCACATTTCACACCTATTTTACCACTAAGATCAAGCTTGTATTGTGTGTGTGTAATTTTTTATTTGTCATCATGCACATTTTTTTATGTTATACATTACACCTCAAATAAGTTAAAATTATATCAAGTCCAAACTTTTCCTTTACAAACTTGTGTGATAAGGCATTACGCTACCCAAAAATTGATTCATTTTGTCCCCTCCTAACATCATACCATTCAAATGAAATAGTGTTCTATTTGTATTATATCATTATGATACCCATTTAAAAACAAATCTAAATTAGGTTTGTTTTGAACCAAAGCCAAATCCACTTCCAATTCAAATCTAAATCATTATAATTTTTTAATCTATCCAAATGTTTCAAATCAAGTCAAGTCAAAGTCAATTATTCCAATTCAAATTCAACTCTTCCAAAGTCAACATTCTCAAGTCAAATACTCCAAGTTAAATTCAAAGTCAAAATTATAAAAAATCAAAGTCAATATTTTAAATCTAAACATTTTAAAATTCAAAGTCTAAAGTCAAAAATTCCAAGTCAAACATCCAAAGTCAAATAAAATAAACTATTTCAAAGTAAAACTAAGTCAAAACAAGTCAAAGGTCCAAAATCAAACATTCCAAGTTAACAATATAAAATTAGGTCAAGTTTGACCAAGTCAAATCGCATCTAAATCAGGTCAACTTTGACCAAGGTCCATCAATTCTAAATCAATCATTCAAGTCATATCTTATATTTCCATTCAATATCTCACACTTATTAATTAGGAATGATGAAATATCACAATGTCCATCCTTTCTTCCATCAAAATCCAATCTAATCTTAATAATATCAAATATCAAAGCATCAAATTAGGTAAAATGTGACCAAATGCAATCAAAATTCAAACATCTAAGGTACCTTTTAATCAAATAAACAATCAAGTCCAAATTAATTATAATCTAATACAATCCAAGTCATGAAATCTCAAAACCCATTTGGGCATAATCTTAATTATTTTCTAACATACTCATTTATAAGTCAAGTGTGATAGACCAAATCTTCTAATTTAGCCAACATGTATCCCACATAAGATCTATTCTTGACACTTCATCCACTAGTCCAAAATCCACTATGACCCTAATACCATAATAAAATCTAATAATCTATCCATATTACACCATTATATCTCTATATGGCATCATTTATTGAAGACTTAAGTGCATCTAAGTCTAAGAATCACTCATTAGGTATATGTTAATATCCCTTTCCAAATGAATATCAAGATAACCAACCCATCTTTGACATTTTTTGAAAATCACCCATCTTTGGCCCATCCCAAACCATTTTTAGCTCACTTGTATTTGATTAATCACACATCTTTGATAAAGGACCCATATTTGATGAGCCAATATTCAATGCATCATCACTTAACCAATCACCAATCCTTATTCAACTTGTATTTTACCAACCTATCTTAGTCTAACCCATACTTGGTCAAACCCTCTTTGACCTACCATCCATTGCCCAATACCATTTGACTCTTGGGGAAATGATATTTATAGAAAAAAACATCAAAGTTCTTTCCATTTGGATAGGCCCAACATCAACATCTTATTAGTTCAAAAAAAAATCATTTATCAAATCTAACCTCCTTATAAATGGTGAACTTAATGTGAAAAATCATCTAGGGTTATGTAGGGACACCCTTGTGGCTTGTTTTTAAATAAAAAAGATCATATAATAAATAGAATCATTTAAAGCATAAACTAAAAAGGTAGAGGCCTTAGCATCCATGAGGAATGAATCATCAAACCATTCCATATTCATGTATATAAGGGTTTTCATAGCATTGGATACAAACCATCTATGAATAAACATCAAGATGTTAGTGATACTTTCATACTTTTTAATGAAGTTTCATCCAACATTGACACAAGCTTCACTTATAGTCCCTCTAAGGACCATGTTTCCAATAGTCATATTAACAACATCTCCATTCCCAGTACCCTTCTTAGTAGTCAATCTCCCACACTTGTTAATTAGGACTAGAAAATCACATACCATTAGATTTTTTCCATCACAATAAAAAAAATTAGAATTTTTGACTGACATCCTACCAAAAGAGTATAAAGCTACATCAACATATCTTGAAGAAAATCAAGAGTTCCTCAATTAGAATTTATCCAAAATCAACCTTCCCTAGTTAAACCTTGTTTGAGGTACTATGAGACATTCAAATTCAAATTCTAAAATCAGCATATGCTAGTGAATCCTTGGTTTAGGCACTATGGGGAAATCAAAGTAAATCATGGAAATCTAGTAGAAAATTCCCCTAGTAAAACTTTTTTTGAGGTTATGTGGGAAAATAAAAATCAAATTTCAAAAATTCAAAACTCTAATTCCCCTAGTAAAAACCTTTTTGAGGCACTATCAAACCAAAATCTAAATCAAAATTAGGCAAATACTCTTAGTTTCATGGAATGTGATATTTTTGGTCCCAATCTTAATTCACATCATGATTATATCTAATTTGTGAATCCTTCACATAATTAACAAACATCTTCCAGCCAATAAAACTTATGATTCATCATCATTGGTAACACCCTCTTTCATAGGGGATATTCCAACATCTTGATCAATTTGGAAGAAGCCAGTATAGAAATCAATGAATCTCATAATAACATTTGGAATAAGCTTTAGTGAGTTTGATCACAGAAATTTTGAACACGTTGAGCACGCACATGGAAATTTTGAATGCTGAGAGTGTGCATGCATGAGTGCGAGCTCATACCCTAAACCAGGTAGCCGTTGATACGGTGGATGGCATGGCTGAGGTCTTTGCTGAGCACGTGCCTCCACTTGGGAATGGGGAATGAATCCAGATCATCCACTCTACTGCGAAAGGGGGTTCATTTCCAGGTACAAAAATAGCAAAAGGATACCCTATTTCTGGTTCTATCCTTGGATCAAAGGGAAGATCTTATGCGGATGTGGCTACTTATGAAGCTAAAATACAAGATGCAAAACATCAAGCTTCTGCTGGGAGATACTGCGTTTCACCAGTAAGTGTTTTAAATCCTATCAGGGTTAATCTAGATCCTGAAACTATTGAAGCAATCTTTAATTGGGTAGATTATTTTTCAAAGTATGGGGCTATTTGTAGATTTCATGGCTGCTGGCCATCTCTAGCTGATCTACATGGCTGGATCTCTAATACCTGGCTGCCACTGATTGATGGAGATGTTGAAATATACCCTTGTGTTAAAGGTTTTTTTATAGCTTTATTCCAAATCCCTAAGGACAGGAAGACTATTCTATCCAACAGTAATCTTTTATTGCAGGGTAAATACCCTCTTATGGCCAAACGGTGGCATAAGGATTTCAACCCTCTCACAGAAACCTTCAATAAGATCCCTGTCTGGGTTCGGCTCCCTAATTTACCAATACATTATGGCAAGAAGCGGTGTTTAAAACCATCGGTAATGCTATAGGGGATTTTTTATTTGAGGATGATGAAACTAAGAGGATTTATCGCTCGACCTGTGCTCGCCTTATGGTTGAGGTGGATGTTTCTAAGGGCCTTCCTGAGGTGATTTGTCTGGATTCCCCAAGGGGTTCTTAGACACAAATGTTAGATTTTGAAGGTTTACCTTTTCGATGCAGAAAGTGTCACCAGACGGGGCACGTTGCAGCCCAGTGTACTGTAGGGAAATCCAAACCCAGAAGCTCACCTTCTTGGTGGTCTGAAGCTGATCATGAACACTATTTTGCTAAACAACCTGATGAAGATTTGACTGATTCAGAGAATGAGAATGAAAAGAGTATCCATTCTGAATCGATGGATCAGGTGACTCTGCTAGAGACTGATCCTGTTGAAGGTACTGTGGAGATTGGATTATGTGATCTCTCTGAACTGACTACTGAGGAGGTGGTGGTTCCTCCACCTTTTTTGAAGGTTTCTCCTAGGAACCTGAAGTTGGCTAGTTCTCATAAGGATTTTGCTGAGGCTTCGACGCCCCCTGAACTTCATGGATCATGGCCTTCTAAGGACTGGGTTGATGAGGCAGCTAAGGTAGAGGATGGTTGGACAACAGTAAAGAGGAATAAGTCTAAGCCTTTGGTCCCCCCTCTAGATATGAAACTTTGGTCTTGTAAAAAATAATTTTATTGTTTGTCCAGCACTAGTCTGCTATTTTCAGATTCTTAGTTAATCTGGTCTTGCTTATGCAGGTTCCAGGCTATTTTGTTTTCTGGAAGTGCTTAAGGTTTATCTCTCTTCTGATGTAAAGGGTTTCAGGGCCCCTTCAAAACCTATTTTTACCTTAATCTAAAACATCTCTAGATCATGTACGTGAAGATAAAAAAGGGCCAGCATTATGTATCTCATAATCCTCTTTTTATTTGATATGATAAAAATATAAAATATAAAAAATCAAAAATTAAAAGACAAAGACAAAGACAAAGACAAAGACAAAGACAAAGACAAAGACAAAGACAAAGACAAAGACAAAGACAAAGAGAAAAAATTCATCCAATGGTGAAAACCATGATTATGGTGCCTTGGGAAAGTACCATGATGAAAACCAATTTTTTGGCATCATGTGTAAATAATATGTTAATCTAAAAGTACCTAGACATTTGGGGGAAACCTCATCTAATTCATATTTAGCCATCCAAGTCCTCATCCATCTCATTTGAACCATTTGTATCCTATCCAAATCCTTATCTATGTCTAACCATCCTTATCTAAACACATCCTATCATGGCCATATTTCTTCCTATATTAACTTTGTTAAGGAAGTGGAATTAGGCTTGAGCCCTATTTTGGAGAGAATCTTGGCATGTCATCTGAATGACACTTTGATGACTAGACACTTGGTTCCCATATGGCATAGTCTTTGAAGATCCCCATTGTCATCCCTTATCATCCAACATTATCTTGAATCCTTTATATCTATGCTTCATCTGTTATCATACTCTATCCTAGTGATAGAATAAGTTTTACCTTTGATAGTGACCCTTTATATATAATTATTCAAAAAATAATTAAAATCATAATATTTAGAAAATCCAAAAAGAATCACAAAATTCTAAAAAATTAGAAAATGCCAATAATACCCAAGTGGGATATAAAGCCAATATATGTGTATGTGTAGTTTTTTCCTCAATCTAGTCAATGATCCTTGATTAATCCATTATCCAATCATTCCATCTTTTTAAGATAGTTCATTCCCACTTCTACCCTGAATGGGCCAAGGTCATCAATCTAAGCTTGTATATTTCACCCTATTTTGGGTAACTAAAAGCATGTCACTTATTTTAATATTATTTTCCCAATATATTCCTTTACATTTATCCTTGCTTAGGGGCACAAATATATATCATTATCATCGAGCCTTCACATATGGCTTATGAATTGATTAATGATAAGATATTTTTTTCTACTTTTGTTTGTATGTTTGTGTGTGTTTGTTTGATTTTATTATTGTACTTTGAATCAGTCCATATGTGTCAATAGGTTCATCATGGTTTTTCCATATCAGGTTGATTTCTTTCACTTGTACTTAAGTCCATCCATTTACATATTATAATATTGGAATCATGATTTTTCCATATCATGGTGTATTTATGTCATTTGTCTACTAGATTTGGGGCCAATCCTTATGCACATTATGTCCAGGTCATCATGATGTTTTATATCATGGTAAAATACATCATGTGATACATCAATCATCAAGTAATTGAGGATTATATATACTGTCACACTATAGTGCTAATTTATCCCCTTATAAAATCATTTATTTTAAAATCAAATTATCTTGGTCATCTTTGACCATATCACATCATTTCATTCCTCTTTGATATTTTTTAGTGTTAGATCAAATTCTCAACTTTCATCATTTCCTCCATTTTGGTATAACTACATCATCGTGAGGTCTATTTGGACCATGTAGATAATGTTTAGTCACATGGAGTTTTTGAGGTCAGTTCAACCACCATTATCACCATAATTTTTCATCTATTCATATCAACATCCAATTCTTATAAATAATAATCATTATGGCCCACATGTGTAAACATAAATTTTCCATGTCCCATATTCTTCTAAAATTTATATAATTATTTTCAAATCCAATTAGATTATTCTTCAATCATTATTTTATCCTTCAAAATTTCATCCTTTTATCACTTTGGGCACCCTTGTGTGTTTGTTTTATGAATTATTAATTATTTGAAAAGTCATTATACCATTAGCACATAAGTTTGTGTCAGATTATAAAAATACTATCATCCTTAAATGTGACCATATCATTATTAATCCATGCAATAGGTTAAATCCTTAATCTATGTTTGTAAATAAATCAATAAATTTACCCTACTTGGGGAAATTCAGTCATTCAATCCTTCATCCAAGCTTATAGAATTTACCCTATTTTTGGAATATTAAAGTATGAAAATTTTAATTAGGATCAATCATTCCATAGTCCACCCTACTTGGGGAAAGTCAAACCTTTAACTTTGTTATGATATTTTCCTATGTATGCCCTGCTTAGGGAAATTCATAGTATGTAGCATATTTTAGGATGTATCCTTCCCCAATCCACCCTATTATGTAAAATTAATTCACAATTGTTGTAAATCAAATATTGCAAGTGTTATCTCACATGGGTTGATCTCACCCATGGGTTAATCATTATTATTATTATTATTCTTAGGAGTCTTTTGTATGGCTCCTTTATCATGTTTTTACTTATTTTCTCTATTTTTTGACTCATTATACTATAGAATATGTTATTTTCTTCCTTTCAATATCTAGTCCATAAAAATAATTTTTCATCCACTCCCTCAAGGGGGCATCTTGAGCATTCACCAAACATCATTTAGGGCATCATTTTGAACTCATTTTTCATTAAATTGAACAATAATCAATAAAATGTGAATACATCATTCTTAAATCATTATCAAATAATTTTAACAAAATTTTCATTCTTTTAAAATATGCCACTTTATCCATGTATTAAAACACCCTTTTAGATAGGATAAAAATGTAGACACTCCACTTTATTCACTTCTATGTTAAAATTACAAATTCAAATAATTTCTTGTAATAATGCTTAAATCAAGTTAGAAATCATTAAAACATTCAAAATCATTCTCAAAATTTAACATACACTTTTTTCGACACATTGGTTTATCCATTATTTTGTAAATATACCACATCAAATCATGTAATCCATCATCAACATCCCAAAATTGTTCCCCTTTTTACAAACATCTCACTATGCATATTAAACTAAGTAAATCAAACCTTACAAATGAGACTAAAAAATAAAAAATCAACTTAGCTAGATAATTTATTGATTATGATGATTAAAATTAGGTTACATAATATGAATATTTCATTATTATTTAAAATTAAATATTTCCTAATATCCTCATCACACAACTTGTAAATTAAAAATTTATAAAATCCTCCTATTTTCCAAGGTAAATTGAATGAAATTTAGATAGTGTCCAAGGAAGGTTTTCTTCAAATCAAAGTCATACGTAACAAGCTATTATAATTCCTTATACACTTCATAGTCCTTCCACGCTCTATCCCTTAACATTAAATGCCTAACTCCCCTTTGAGGACTCATTCTCAACCACACATATTGGTCTAAGATCGATGATCCACATTCAAAGGAGAAATATATAAATATAAGGGGCCTCACTCTCCTTAAAAAATATTTTGTATGATAAACTTATGTTTTCAAATATTAAAGAGAGATTAAATTATTTCTTCATATTTCTCACTTAATGATACATAGTGTAAAGGGATATGTTATCCAAGTGTCTTCGTGACATTGTCAAAGACCTCAAGCACTATATCCAGGATAATCCAAACTTGAATTATGGATAAAATAATACATCTATGAGGAAGGTATAATAATTTGATTTTATCTTATATATTTTTATTGTTCACTTCTTATATTTTTTCCAATCTAAGGACATGTACCTAGGATGTTACTTTTGTATTGTTTTGGTTTGATTTTCATGATAAAAATAAACCAACCTCCTTTCCATTATGTGATCAAAAATAAAAATGTAACTAAATGTCATAAGAGGGTACCAATTTGAAAAATAAGAATGGGGTGTTGGTCATAACAAGTTTATACCCAAAAATCATTAAAAAGATAATTGATTTCATATCGACTAGTGACAATACCTCTACTTAACACATCACCTATTAATGATAATTTTTTAGATGATTTTACTATTAAAAACATCAATGACTCCACTTGGAATATATATTTTTTAATGGATATAAATTTGCCTCAAGTGTTTGGGCAAGAATAATTTTAGTCACTCCTTAGTGACAAACCATGCCATTGGCATACCGCGTAGGGTTCTCATCCAAAAATAATGTAATGAATATGAGGCTTTAATTTTAGGGTTGTGAATAATTATGCACTACAAATAAAATATATTCAAGTATATGGTGATTATAATATTATATTCAACTAAGTCCTATATGTTTATAAAATAAATAAAGAAAAGTTAATTTTATATTGAGATATGGTACAATGTTTAATGACCTATTTTGATAAATTTATGGTTGAAATCATACTTCATAAAAATAATCATCACGTAGGAATTATAGCTAGTATCACTTATATTTATATTATAGATATTATTTATGTTCAAGCCATATAAACCATACAACATTTATAACAACATTCCATTATGAAAATAGATTTGGGTAAGTTATAGGTATTTATCATTACACATAGTACACATAATTCATGATGGTACAATGACATTTATAATTTCTTATAAAAATAAATTATTTTGGATAAATTTTCATAGAATGAAAATTAAAAGTTGTATAGAGATGCAATTCAATACCTTATAATTGGAGTATCTTTGTTCATGGTCATTTTATGGTCAGTTACTTTAATTCTATAGCCATGAAGAGGCTAAACTATATTTACAATAATTACATGATAGTGAATGTGGTAGGCACTTTAGCATAAAATTCATGTCATATAGGTTACTATGAATGTGTTATTATTAGTCTATAATAGACCAGGACTATCAAAAATGTGCAAACATATGTGTGTAATGCTAAAATTATATTAATTTAAGCCATACGATTTTATAATAGTAATAGTACATTATGTCACCCTAACCCTTTTAATTTCATGGATTTGATTTATAAGGCAAGATAAACTTAGTATCATCAGATAGTCACAACTTCATTATCATAACTACTAAATATTTTTAAAAATGGGTTGAGGCAATCCCTTTAGAATCCATTATAGTAGAAGACATGCTGATTTTAACTAATATCATCTTTCAATTTGAACTTCCCTCAATTATCATTATATATAATGGGTCATCCTTAAAAAAAAAGATAATTAAGAAGTTTTACACTAAATATAAAATCCACTACACATTTTCTACTCCTTATTACCCATAAGAAATTGGGTAGGCAAAGGAAACAAATAAAATAACTTTTTAAAATTGTAAGTAAAATAGTTGTAAAACAAGATGAAAATTAGAAAAATCATATTATTTATGCTTGATGGTATTATATCACAAGTGTTCACACACCTACAATGTATAGTCCTTATTATTTCATCTATGGTACTGAATATTTATTACCTTTAGAGTTGAAGATACCATCCTTGTAGGTTTCTCTTAAAGTATCATCAAATAAAATGAATATCTCAAAAATTAGTTACATTAGTTATAAATGTTGGATGAAATAAAAATAAATGTTCTTTAACATTAATGATTTTTCAAAAATTTCATTAAGAAAGCATATATCAAGAATATTCTAGATAGAGAATTTTAAATTGGTGACTTGGTACTAAAGGAAAATTAAAACAACACTAATGTAGATAAAGAAAGTGAAGCCAAATTCAAATTGAATTGGACTGGACCATTTTTTATTGTAGAAAATATTAGTATGAGGGTTTATCATTTACCCTCATTTGAAGGAAAATCTATTAATATTATGCACCTATGTCAATGTTACATGTGAGTATGTTTCATTAAAAATATAAAAGTAGGACATATACATGACATATTTTGTTGGTACACATGGTTGGTGTTATTTTTATATACATGGTGAAATACATATACATTTTATATGCACATGATTTCATGGTATACATGAGGGAAATTTAGGACACACAATTTGCATATGATACATGGACATATAAGTGCATGACATTACTTACACCTAGGGTAATCTTTCACATTAAGGGCATACCTATACCAGGGGAATATTTTTAAATTCTTAGGTTATATATTTCTACACTAGTCCATTGATCATAGTATATTTTTATACATGATTTTATATTTATTATTATTTATACAATACTATTTATTATGGATATTATTTTTTGTGATATTAGATGGTGACATTGATTAATTATGTGGACTAATATTGCTCTCTTCATGAATGTTTGGTATTAATAATTTTGAAATTTTTTGATCATTGATGTGTGTTATATTAATTATTCTACGGATGCATTGACTATATTCTCGCATCATGTGTTGGTTTTCTCAAAATATCCTCTAATTTTATTCATGGCCATGTTGTGTATGTGTCATGTCAGATTCATGTCATGTCTTGTATGTTTGTGGGATTTTTGATCATGATATTGTGTGTATATGTGTGGTTATATGTATGAATATTATTATGAGATTGGTGTTATGATTTATATCATGCATAATTCTATTGTGTGAGATTTGCATTTTTTTTATAATATACCTACCATGACTCGTATAATTTCCTACTTAATTGATATAGCTTTTATAAATTAAAAAATTTATTCTCATTACCTTGGATTACATGTTTAATACTAGATTAAATGATAAAAATATTTATATAAGAAGATAGATTTTTTTTTTAGATCAATGTCAAGGTTTAAGGGTCCTTGTCCCATAAAAACATATGATTCAAAAGAAATACATTGGTCTAGCTTAACAATGTTAAGGCATATAACTTTTCCAAACTAATAAAAAACCAAAAGTTTTAGATAACAACTTCAACCAGTTTAAAATTTAGTCATCAAAACCAAAAAATATATACAAAGATTTGCCTTCTACCTAAATACAACCTTATCTAAGATAATATTGGATTCAATCCAAAATTATCAAATTGACCACCTTATCATCAATTAACAATAATTATCTTGAAGATGGAATATTGGATTTATTCTTAACACTAGTAGCAAGCACCTCCTAGTCTTTAACTTTTGAAACTAAGCCAACCACCAACAACTCCTACCCTATCTAAGATCCCTCTATCTCTTGTGATTGCAAAAATTTCAATCTCCTTTTACTACTCCCTTGATCGACCAAAATCTTGACTTTACCTTTCCACCAAGTTGATTCCTTGAAAAGACCCTTTGTAACTCGTTTGAAAAGCCACTTTATCACTTGTACCTATTCTAAATTCCTCCTCTATGCATGCCATTATTCCATTTGTAGAATTTGATTCAAAATATCCTTAATCTCAAGTAGCACAATACTTATTTTCTCTTATTTCTTCTACTCTCTTGAGCACACCTCATCAATTTCCTATGTGAAAATAAATAGAGCTAAAAATTTGGTTTCCAAATCATGAAAGGATAGAGGAATGAAAACTAAGTTATCTTTACCTAAAAATGGTAGAGTTGGGAAAGGACCCTAAGGAAGAGTGTCAATTTATATCATGAATCCCACTCTATGTTCTTGACAGGTGAATAAATCAACCAAAAATTTGATCTACTCTCTATCTACCATTACCATGCAAAGGTTACTTTCAAAAAATGATTCCAATTCGAAATTAACACACCTATCTACTCACTACCAACATCTCCACCCCTAAAACATTCTCAATGGCCTCTACAACTTCTACTATGGGTATCTATAAAACATTAAAGATATGTGTTTTGGAGATGCTACCTAAGAAGCCCCTCTCATGAGATTTCACTCTAACAATTATCAAAGGCAAATTGACTAATTCTATGTAGTTATGTTCCATATTGATAATGTGAATCAATCAAAAAACTAGGTCCCAAAACCACCTTCAACTCCCATTTCAAAGAAACCCCTCACCCTAGTAATATGCACAAAAATCTATCGTGACAAATGAATTCTCATGCTTGCCTTCAATAGAAGAAATTATGATACATACAACACCAAGTCACCAACTCAATTATTAGAAAATAACCTACCATCATTACCAAACATGATCAATTCCCATTGAAAAATCAGTCCTCACCTTTTAAATTATTAAATTTATCACCTATTTCTTTTTATAAAATTTAAGATTACAAGTCAATTTGGTCCATCCCAATGCAGTCTTCCCAGCCTTCTCTAATGTTATCAACTCTCTCATTCATAGTTTAATCAATACCCATATTCTCTAGAAAATATTCTACTTTATTACTTTACTAAAAGCAATGGTAACAATTCCAATCCTCAAATTAGTTCAATTTAGGCCAGATTGTTGCTACAATATTCTCTAGTTTCTACGATCTAACCTTTTGAACTTTCAAGCCTTGATGACCACCTATAAATCCCCTTAAATTTCCAAAAATGAGATCCAAAAATCTAAATCCATCTCAACACTATTTTTTAGTGCCTAGGACTCTACTTCATCATTCATTCTATCTAAAAACTTTAAATACATTGCTCTTATAAGTGAACCATTATAGTCTTTGATCACACAACCAACCCCTGATGTTCCTAAATTTATTTTTTAAGCTCCATAAAAATTTAGTTTAAACCAACCAAGTTATGGAGGAGACCAAATTCCATCCTTTATATTTCTCATATTCTTCTTATCTATAATTGACACTTTAATAAGAAAATGTTTGGGTGCTAACATTTTTATATCTAGAATGTCCAAACTAAGGGTGAATAGTATACCTAGCCATAGAATATGACTTGCCTCATCATATTAAACATAATTTTCAAACCACTTTCCAACCCTCTACATGTTAAAAACTAAGCTGGTTATCCCATTGCATGTGGATACTTTTCACGAAGGTGTGCATAGCTTACCCCTTGCCGGATTAGAACCTGTGACCTCCCTTTTGGGAGAAAATATTCTTCACTATTAGTCCAAATCTTGTGCACTTATATAAGGACATATATTACTATGAATATATTTATACTTTTATATATAACACGTGAAGCACATAACTCTTTATTTTAAGATGAGTGATTCACATGTTTCATTCCTCATATCAAAAGGGGGAACACAATGGGATTGTCTAAAAAAT